>LPNX010170788.1:460674-514082 GCA_001517045.1 Pseudotsuga menziesii
GAAAGATAGAAAAGGGGAAGAGTCAGTTGCAAATAGAGCTGAACTTGCTGCAGGTGGAGTGGCTAGGACTTTAGGGACATGATTATGATCATTCGGATCCCACTAAGGGTAGTGTTGGGGGCTCCACGGCCATGGGTTCAGCTTCCGTGAGGGCTGCTGCGTCATCTTTCTTTGTTCCACGGAATAACATCAAGTCCATGGTTAAAAAAAGGGAGAAGGAAGAAGTAGATAGGATTATGGGGAGGATGGTTTTCTGGAGTGACTTGCCTCTTACAATAACAAGAAACAATCCTTTTTTTCAGCCTATGTGTGATGCCATTGCTGTTGTTGGCCCAGGGTACAAGTGCCCTACATATGAGGAGATTCGAGGCCCAATTCTTCAAGCAGAGAAGAAAGACATCAATACTAGATTGTAGGAATTCAAACAGTCATGGGAGTTTTCTGGATGCACATTGATGTCTGATGGTTGGTCAGATGCGAAGGGTAGGACCCTTCTCAATTTCATGGTATAGTGCCCTAAAGGTACCATGTTTATCAAATCCGTTGATGCATCGGCATAGGTAAAAGAAGCAGCATTGTTGTGTGAGTTGTTGGATGGGGTCCTTCAGGAGATTGGTGTGGACAATGTGGTGCAGATCATAACAGATAATGCAGCCAATTATGTGGCTGCTAGTAGATTGCTTATGGAGAGGCACCCCTCACTATTTTGGAGTCCATGCGCTGCACATTGTATTGATTTGATGCTGGAGGATGTGGGGAAAATTCCCTTCATCAAGGAGGTTGTTGATCAGGCTAGGAGTATCACCAAATTCATATATAACCATGCTTGCGTTCTTAGCCTCATGAGGAGATGCACGAGAAACAGGGAATTGTTGTGCCCTGGAATCACACGATTTGCCACCAACTTCATTTCTCTTCAGTCTTTGCTTCGAGTTCAGTTTGAGCTGAAGCAAATGTTTGTTTGTGATGAGTGGCGAGATTGCACATACAGCAGGAGAGAGGATGGGAAATCCATCGCTAGATTGGTTTACACTGACTCCTTTTGGGAAGGAGTGGAGGAAGTGTGCTCAATTAGTGAACCTTTGGTAAAGGTTTTGAGATTAGTTGACAGTGACAAGCCCGCTCTGGGCTATTTGTACGAGGCCATGGATAGGGCCAAAGAGTCTATTCGGTCTTATTATGTCGGGAAGGGTACCCCTGGACACAATAGACACATGATGCTATGGGAGTTGATTGATACACGATGGACTGGGATGCTCCATCGACCTATTCGTGCAGCTGCACTTTTCCTCAACCCTGCCTTTTCATACAAGTGTAAGTTTGATTTTGATGAAGAGGTTTTGGAAGGGCTTATCGAATGTATGAATAGGATGGTACCTAATTTTGAGACTCGGGAGAGTATTACTCGTGAGATGGAGATGTATCGAGAGGCTACTGGACTATTTGGCTACGCCGATGCTGTCCGTGCAAGGAACAATTTGACTCCAAGTAAGTGATTGCAAATTAGAATTTATTTGTATTTTGAACTTCAAATTCTTAAATTTTAATTGTGTTTTATGATTTATCATTTTATTTGAAATTTGAATTATTTAATCTGATTCTCTTTCTTTCTTATTTATTGTAGGTGTTTGGTGGAGGACATATGGTGCAAGGGCACCAAATTTAAAAAAATTTGCCATCCGAGTCCTCAGCCAAACCTGTAGATCTTCTGGATGTGAGCGTAATTGGAGTGTCTTTGATAAAATACACTCAAAGAAATGCACCAAGTAAGTACTAAGAACTTTATCAAAGCAATTAAATTCATTGTACTTTAAGATCCTATTTCATATTGGCTTCCTCTGGCATCAAGACTCAAGAGTCAAGACTCATTAAATCTTTTTATCACCCTCTTACAGGTTGGATTTCCTACGCTTGAATGACTTGGTGTATGTCCACTACAATCTTCGACTGTGGATGAAGCAGGTTGAGAAATCACCCGATGTGGATGCCATTTGCTTGGACAATATTGATATATTGTCCAAGTGGAGGGTGGAGGCTGAGTTACCTATCATGGAGGAGGCACCTGCATGGTTAGATGAGGAGCAGCAGCAGCAGCAGCAGAGGCAGGAGGATGAGGAGGAGCAAGAGGAGGAACAAGAGGAGGAGGCGGACCGCTTTGACCTAGAGGACTTCATGGAGGGTGATGTGGCTTCATCAGCACCACCTTCTACAGTGGTCGATGCATCTACTCCCTTATTGGCACCGAGTCCCTCACTGGCACCTAGTCCCTCATTGGCACTTAGTAGTACAGGGCCAGGACCTTCTACTGTCAGGGGCAGGCCTGGCAAACAACCCATTATCTTTTCCCGTAAAAGGGGAAGAGGGCATTGATTTATATTTCAGAGACAGATAGTTAGCTACTAGTTTTGTGATGTCATTTTGTAATATCATATATGTATTGGACCATTGATTTCCCACTTTTGACTCTTGAGTACTATTGGACAACTATATTCAAACTTTCAGTATCGACTTTTATGTCTCATATTATATTTGGCATGCGTACATGATATCTATCAGTGTTTTTTCTATATTTATGTGTCAATGTATTTATTTGATGTCATTGTTGCTTTATATGCTTAAAATTATGAAAAAAATGAATATATTTTGTCTTTTTAAATATTTGCCGTGGTTTGCCGATTTTTTTCGCCGATGTTGCCGAGAAGATGTTTTCTGGACCCTTGCCGATTTTTTGCCGATGCCGATGTTTTTTTCTATGCTTCTAAGTTTCCTCTGTTGAAGACATGTCGGGCCCGCCCAGTATCCCAGGCTGGTATCGCCAAGATTGACCAGCTAGCCGAGAATCTAAGACAGCGGGAATTTCCGGCGCCTCTACTAGGAAGTTCTTTGGAAGAATCCCTACAACGCCGGTGCGTTGGTTATTAAATTATTCTTGTACGGTTTAAAGATCTAGTGCCGTTTCTAGGTATTCCAATCTAGAATCGGTCAGAGCATACTCCGGCAAGAAGGGAAGGGAGTTAATTAATTAAAGGGGTGTGTGTATTGAAGATTTTATTAAGTTAATTAATTAGATTCTTTGACAGAGAGCGCTCTTGACCTTGTCTTATGACGAAGGTTCAAGAGTCTTATCTAATCTATATGAGACTAATGCAAGGATGATGCAAGTACTAAGATGCTCCCCGATAGAGAGTGCTCTTGACTTGTGTTTCTGCAAGTTCAAGAGTCTTACTTAAGAGTTAATTGATTAAACAAATGTGAACAAGAAGCAAATATGAGTTATTAAACTCTCCGACATAGAGCACTTTTGATCCACCTTATGGTGTGATTCAAGAGATTTAAGCAGTTGATTTACTTAGAAAGATAAACAATTTAAAAGAGTAATCAACTTAATTAAAGAATTAGAAGTGATGGATTAACAATTAATATTCTAAGAATAAGATGCAAATAATGATGAAGACAAGCAAATCTAACCTAAGCATACACAAGTAGACACAACACAAGCCTCCCCAAATGGGGGAGGATGAGAGTGGGGACTTCAAAACCCCACTCAAACACAAGATCTTTATTAAAATTTATACAATGTGCTTTAAGGATTTTAATCCTTGAAATGACTTTTCGAAAGAAAGCAAAACAACTCTACTGATATTAGGACTTGTGTAAAAAGGAGAGTGCTTTTACTTTTACTTGAAGATTCTTCTGAAACCTGTGAAAAGGGAAAAGAGAAGAAGTTTGAATGAGAGCCGAAAGAACAAAGGAAAAGAGGGCTGAAACAAAAGAAGATGAGGAAAAGAAGGCAAGAAAACAAAGAGAAGGTCAAAATCAAAGAAAGGGAGGGATAGGGCAGCCAACTATGAAAAAAATGGGGCAGCGAAAGAGAAAACAAAAATGGTTGTCATAAAAAATACAAAACAGGGCAGCGAAAGAGAAAACAAATGGCTGTCATAAAAAATACAAAACAGGGCAGCGAACAAAAAGTGGAAGAAAAGGCCAATAACAAGGTTGAAGAAGGCCCAAAAACTAGGGCAAAAAGAGGCAAAAAGGGAAGGAAGACTAGGGCACACTAGGGCTGTCCAAAATGAAGAAAAGGGATGGTAAAAGAGAGAAAAAACGGGGCAGCGATGAAGAAAAAGTGAGAAAAGGCAAACAAGTCAAGGAGGAAAGGGGCTAGCAAGCAAGGAAACAAAAGAAGTCAAGGAGCAAAGGGAGAACTAGAGGAAGGAAGTTCGGTAACCAAGAAAGTATTTAATTTTATGGATGGTGTTGTCCGTCGATTGCACACCAGTAGCAGAAATCTTCCGAAAGCTGTCTCCTCACTTGGGAAAGTGGGAGAGGTGTGACCTTGGGGGCAAGCACAGAGCTAGGTACTGTCACCTACTCCTAGCTCATCCGTTTAGGCTAACTCCTAACGAAGCCAAGGGGGGTAGTCCCTAACAAAGAGTTTTCTATGGCTCAATGTTTTTAAGTTAATTTTTAGATGTTTTTGGATGCGGATGGGTGTTGTTTAGGAGTTACTGTGATTTAAAATGATTAATATTAGGGGGATGATGATTAATCAGAGCAATCCACGTTGCTAACAAGAGATCACACAGATAAGCAAAGATTCCAAACTTATAACTTAAGCATTCAAATATAATCAATTGAAATGGCCCATAGACAGTTGATCAAGATAGAAAATTAATCAAATATAACAAAGGACCAGTGCCTTATGGAGTCAAATAAATGCGTGAAATAACATCTAGGAATCAAGCTAGTGGGTATTAGGTTTTGCAAGTGCTCTTGGTAGATTTTAAAAGTTTTTGATAGTGGTCTTGCTTAGAGTGTCAACAAAAGTTTGTCAAAGCCGGGAGACTCCTTTAAGTTCCCTCCGTTGAAGACATGTCGGGCTCGCCCAGTATCCCAAGCTGGTATCGCCAAGATTGACCAGCTAGCCGAGAATCTAAGACAGCAGGAGGTTCCGGTGCCTCTACTAGGAAGTACTTTGGAAGAATCCCTACAACGCCGGTGCGTTGGTTACGGGTGTTTAAGTATTATTAAGTTACTCTTATAGGGTTTAAAGATCCAGTGCCGTTTCTGGGTATTCTGATCTGGGATTAATCAGAGCATACTACGGCAAGGAGGGAAATGAGTTAATTAATTAAAGGGGGGTGTGTGTTGAAGGTTTTATTAAGTTAATTAATTAGACTCTTCGACAGAGAGCGCTTTTGACCTTGTCTTATGACAAAGGTTCAAGAGACTTAATTAATCTAAATGCCTAATGCAAGGATGTGCAAAACTAATGATGCTCTCCGATAGAGAGTGCTCTTGACTTGTACTACTGCAAGTTCAAGAGTCTTACTTAGTTTGTTAAGCTAGAATGAAAGAAATAAAACAATAACAATCTAACTACCCAAGAGTCTCTTTCAGGCTTTTTAGGGCCCTAATCGGGAAAGCAAGGGGGTAAGTATACAAAAAAACGGAAATTGTACAATGCTTAAATAAATAATCAAATCAAATATTTTTCTTCATTTTTCATGTATGATAAACTAATTAGCAAATAAACTATCAAGTTAAAAAAGAAAACTTCTAAAGATTATAAATTACTCTATCCTACTTTCAACAAAACATGAATCAAAGCATGAAAATGGAAGACGATACAAGCTTCCCCCAAATGGGGGAAGAGAGGTGTGGGACACGTAATCCCACTTGCTTTTTATTAATTTGGTTACAATGCTTTCCTTTTTTGCTGCTCTTTTTGCTTCCCTTTCTTTGATCCTGAAAGGTCTTTGGAGCAATCTATAGAAGGGGAAAAGAAGAAGAGGGAATTTATAGTTTTTTAGGGCTTGCTTCTTCAAAATTTTGCCAGCATTTCCGCTGTACCTGTCACAAAAGTAAAAAATCAGCAAGCATGTATTGTTAGAATATGGTAGGAAAGACAATGCACAAAAAAAAAAAAAAAAAAAAAAAAAAATTTATACTCAGAATTTTTTTTTTGGATTTTACGTGCAAAGCATAAAACTTTTCCCTAGATCTAAAAAAGTAAACTAGATCTAGCAAAGGCCCTAAAAACAGATCTGAAATAATAGAGATCTGAAGCTTAGATTTATTTTATGAGCAAGTACAAAATTTAAAGAAGAAAGGTAAAGAAGTAGGTTTTCTTGTGGATGGAACACAAGAGATGGAGGAAGACTCCAGCTTTCTTTCGAATGGGAAGAGATCGATCTTGTAGGCTCTGCAATTACAATATGTTAAATGGTAGGTTGCTTGAAGCTTGGGCTGGATGTAGCTAAACTCGCACCCTTCTTCAACCTGTGACCTGCTAATACCAAAACTTAGATACAAGTGAGATCATATATATGAAAAGTAACCAAAAGAAACTCAATCGAGATCAATACTACGTATAACTAACTACTCATATTCATCACGATTAGAACCTACTTTGCATAAATAACTGAATTGAAACTACAAACAGCTAATCTACCGTGCCAATAATGGCCCTCTTGAGCTTAACATATAACTAGATCTCATTCAAGTAAAAAGAAAGAGTAAAGGGTTTAGGAATAGTATCACCTCAACCATAGAACATTCACCATATGCAAAAAGAGATGGACCTCCAAAGTCGAAAATCTTATTAATCAAATGTAAGCAAAGCTTATTACAATTTTTGTAGAGTAACTCCAGCACAAAAGTTCCATCATAATAGAGCTGAAAGAGCCTCTATTTACCAAATGAGAGAGTGCTAAAACCCTAAAACCAAAAAACCAACCCTAACCAACTTAGCCACCTAACAAAGAGCCCAAACCTAAACCGAAGAACCGGGAGTGAGGGGAGGCCTCCACCCAGGCAAGGCGCCCCCACTCCAAACCTGTGCATTGAAAACAAACCAAGGATGAGGCCACACGTGTGAGTATGGATGTAGGTAAGCTCATCCTTTAGGTCTGGCAGGATCCTGAGCTAGGTTTGGGAAGCCCACTGATGGTGTAAGCTTCAGTCTTCACCTCGATCAAATCACCAGACCAATGAGAGCTCTCCATCTCATCTTTAGCTAGAGATGACATGTCTAATAACTGATAATAAATTAATTGCTCTCTTAATGATAACTGAAGCTGAGTTATGATAACTCCAATCATCATAAGTGTTCCATGAGATGTCATTTAGCCTTTTATTTTACTGAATTTGGATTAATTTGGAGAGTTTTAGTTTTCTCTAAAATAATCATTTTTTTTAATAAAAATCATTTTTTAATAAAAATTATTTTTTTACTAAAAATCATTTTTTTACTCAAAACTGACTTTTTTGAGTAAAAAGACATTATGTGTCCGATTGCTGATCTGAAAGCTGGTTCTGACTGGCTGGCTGATCAAGAATGATTTTTGGCTTAAGGTTAGAGCCATCAATCACTGAATTCAAAGTCCGGATCACGAACGGGTTTTTTCCATTTAAATTATGGAAAAATTAACCCAAAAAACTTAGGAAAAGTAATTAAAATTAAAAAATTAAAAAAAATAATTTCACTGTTCGAAAAAGATTTTTTCGAATTTTTTTTATGTGTCCAGATGACTTAGGACACGACCATGATCTATCTAAATAATGTCTAGTAGGCTTATAACACTCAGTTGGGCTCTAATAACCCCCCAAAGCCCAGAATTCAACATCGGGCATTCCAGCTTTAGAGGAAGCGGGAGAAAACCTCGTCAATTATACTCGGCTAAAGGCAAAGCATAATTGTCAGGGGCAAAAAACTCCCTGGAATACCCTATTTGAGATTCTACATCTCAAGAGACCGAAACACTCAAAAATATCTTACTAGCACATTTTATTACAAACCCCGCGGGGCCATGGTCAAAATTTTTCAAATAAAAAAGTGACTAGCCAATATTGGCTAGACAAGTAGACGGATCAACTGATACAATGGAATCAGACTTTGAACAAGTCTGTCAACTGGCGGCTCCTCAGGTAACCCAACTATGGTACAAAAAAATTGGTAACAGATGGAACCCAAGAGAGAGAGTTAGACTCCTAGCTTTCTTTTTGTATTTTGAAGAAGAAGATCTCTGTAGGTCCTGCAAAGAAAGTGTTAGATCAAAAAGGTTGCTTGAAGCCTGGGATAGAAGCAGCTGAGCTCACACCCTTCTTTAACTTGTGAAGCCTGAAAACACACTACAACTTAACACAAAACATGAGATTAAAATATATGCTAGTATGCTAAGAAAATTGAATTATGATCAACATTACGTATACACTGATTACTCATGTCCATCAAAATTACTAATCTACTTCGCATAAACAATCAAGTTGAACTACAAATGATTGTTCTACTGTGCCAACAATGGCCCTCTTGAGCTAACAAATAAACAATTTAATCTCACATAAGCATTAAGGAAATAAGGGTTAGAGACAATATCACCTCAACCAATTGCAAAGAACTACCACATCCAAGAGCTCATGGACCTCCAAAGTCTGATCTTTATTAACAAATTAAAGCAAATGCTTGATACAATTTTCTCAGAGTAACTCTGTTACAAAAGTCCATCCAAATAGAGTTGAAGGAGCCTCTATTTATATAATGAGAGAGTGCTAAAACCCAAAAACCAAGCCTCATAACCTAACCGGACTGGCCACCAAACAGAGAAACCAAACCTAAGACGGAAAGCTGGGAGTGAGGGGAGGCCTCCACCTAGGCAAGGCGCCCCCACTCCAACTCTGAACAACCAAATCAAGCCACAGATGAGGCCACACGTGTGGAAGGCGCCCTCAGGAGAGAGAGAGGCATGAGCTATGAAGGAGACGTCTGGTGATGTAGGTAAACCACCTTTTAGGTTTGGCAGGAGCCTGTGCTAGGTTTGGGAAGCCCACTGATGGCGTAAGCCTCAGTCTTCACCTCGATCAAATCATCGGACCAATGAGTGCTCTTCATCTCATTCTTTAGCTGGAGATGACACAACGGCTAACTGATAATAAATTAATTGCTCACTTAATGCTGACTGAAGCTGAGTTATGACAACTCCAAACATCATAAGTACTCAATGAGATGTCATTTAGCCTTTTATTTCGCTGAATTTGGATTAATTTGGAGAGTTTTAATTTTTTCCAAGATAATCATTTTTTAATACAAATTCATTTTTTCCTCAAAACTGACTTTTTTGAGAAAAAAGGCATTATGTGTCCGATTGATGATCCGAAAGTTGGTTCTGACTGGCTGGCCAATCAAGAATGATTTTTGGCTTAAGGTTAGAGCCCTCAATCACTAAATTCGGAGTCCGAATGACCGATTTATTACAAACGGGTTTTTTCCATTTAATTTATGGAAAAATTAACCCAAAAAACTTAGGAAAAATAATTAAAAAATAAAAAATTTAAAAAATAATTTTTCCCAGTTTGAAAAAGATTTTTTCGAATTTTTTTATATGTCCAGATGACTTAAGACATGACCATGATCTACCTAAATAATGCCTAGTAGGTTTATAACACTCAGTTGGGCTCTAATAAACCCCCAAGGCCCAGAATTCAACATCAGGCATTCCAGCTTTGGAGGAAGCGGGAGAAAACCTCGTCAATTATACTCGGCTGAAGGCAAAGCATAATTGTCAGTGGAAAAAAACTCCCTGGAATACCTTATTTGAGATTCTATGTCACAGGAGACCGAACCACTCAAAAATTACCCTACTAACACATTTTATTACAAACCCCGCGGGGCCATGGTCAAAATTATTCAAATAAAAAACTGGCTAGCCAATATTGGCTAGACATGCATACGGATCAATTGATACACTGGAATCAGACTTTGAACAAGTCTGTCAATCGGGGGCTCCTCAAGTAACCCAACTATGGTACAAAAATGTTGGATAACACGACGGACAACAGGCGCAAATGAGCCGTACATTATACAAGAATGAGTGCTCATCCTCTAGCCATCAACTTTATTTTTAGTAACTTGCTTTAGCCTCTAAGAGAAGGTGTCCTGGAAAGCCTTTTGGGCTTCCAAAAAATGACTAAGGATCAGCCTTCGAGGGATTGCCTCACCCTGATATCCTGTGGGGATAAATGAGCCTTACACCATACAATGGATGAGTGCTCATCTCTTGGCCACTAGCTAGTTTTACTCTTTATTAGCAGTAGTGTCTAGAGACACTTTTATTTTGCTGGCAAGGCATCCGTTTAGAATAACTTTAAGTTCTGATGCCTTAGTGTCTAAAAACACTTCTTTGGTAGGACTACTTGTGTTCGAGAACTAGAGGTAGACATTCCCTGTGACTAAAATCACATAAACCAACACCGAGATACAATATATACATGAAGACCTATTCCAACCTAGAGGTGAAGGTGGGGGATATCCCAGATGTCACTAATCAAGTTCAAGTCAAGGTCAATCAATAACAATGGGAGGTCCACAGATGAATGGAGACAGTGAAAATGGTGCCATGTTCAGCAAGTTGTGTCCCTAAAAGGAAATGACCAAATCCATACTGAGGGTTGTAATACCCCGGTTTTGACCCCATGGTATTGAAATTGTACATGATGTATAAATTGTGATGAATCATGGCAAGGAGCTCAAGGCCAAGACCCTGCCATTGATTGATGTTTTGTGTATAGGTGATCAAGGTTGATACCTATGGTTATGGTGCTAAGACAGGCACATTACATTTTGATATATCATGTAATTATACAATTAATAAAATACCACAACTAGCTATGGGACTGCAACATGAAAGAGATGGGGGCATGATTCTGTAAGGGATAGGGTGGGGAGTTAGTCAAACCCCTGAGCTTCAGGGTGAGTGATTGCGGGTTCAATCCTCACAAAACCTAGTCTAATCAGCAGATAATCCTTCGTTGATTTGTCGTCCAAGTCACCTAGGCGGATGCAAGCTTGGAATGAAATCCTTTTGAATAGAAATTTCACCCACGCTAGCTGAGTTAACTACCGTGCTAGTTGACGCTGCGAAATCTTTGTGGGTCGTTGGATCTATGTCCCCACTAGATCAACGATGGAATCCAAACTTGATGAAGCAGATTTCATAGGAATTTCGCGCACATGAAAAGTTTCTTAAGTCGCGTTCGTTGAATCAGCGAAATCGTTGTGCACTGTCGATTTGTTTGATGTTTGATCCTAGCCGTAGATCTGTTCAAAAGTTAACCGTTCGTTAACCTGTACACCCTGGTTTGTCCTTGTGCTAGATCATTCAATTTTCTTGCAGGAAATTGGTTGAGGCAGTTAATTCCTTGGGCAGAGCAAGGCATGACAGTCTGATTGCTTTTCTGAGCAAGCCTACAAATTTGCAGTCTGGAAAGCCACATTCTTGCTTCTGCAGCAAGAAAGCACGTGATGTGTGCCAGTTCGTCCTTCCTCCCAGACGCAAGAAGGTTTTGTTGTTCCTGAGGGTCAGGGATTGTCATTCTTCGGTTCATTAGCGTTGTTCGTTGATCCTGTTTGCGGAGTCGTGTTTTGTTTCGTGTTGTTCATGCTGGTCATTCAATCCTGGTTGAGAAACTTGTGGTATTGCTGAGTAAATGGGTAGTGGAGATCACTCGATTTTATGAGTGTAGTACTCCGTGGTCTCCCCAGTGCTGTTGTGCTGTGTTTCATTGTTCAGAACGGTTTGTTTCACTCTCCTGAGTCGTGGATGGTGTTTCTGCAGTGGTTTTCTCTGTTACAGAGTAAGTAAAGCCTGTGCTGCTATGTTTCCTTATGGTTTGCTGTGTTGTGCACCCTGGTTTGGATTTGAACTGTATGGAAGACTTAGGAGTGGAAGAGACATAGAATGTGCTTGATAAACCTAGTGTGGAACCTCACATTAAGATAAGAGTGGCTTGTGAATCTGCTCTGCACATTTTGAAGAGCACTGGAAGGGAAGGTGTAGCCCGAGGGACTGTGGAGCAGAGAAGGGGACACTTCCTTGTGTTGGGTGTGTAGGCAACGTGTATGCCAGGCCAGATAGATCTTGTGAAGGTGTCCTTAGCTCTGTGGATGAGCTCACTAGCTTAGTAGTTCTTCCTTTCCACTTCCTTAGTTGTCTGTGAAACCCAACTGTTTGCTAGCTTGGTTGTGTAGGATGTGAAACCCAGCAGTGTTTTGGCTTGTTGGCTGAATAGCCTGTGAAACCCAACTGTGAAAGATGCCTTGGCTGAGTAGCCTGTGAAACGCATCTGTTGGCTTGGCTGGTCCTTAATGTGGCTGTTGGTTTGACTGTGTACAGTCTGTGAAACCCAACTGTTTGCTGGCTTGGATGTGTAACCTGTGAAACTCAGCAGTGTTTTGGCTTGTTTCCTGGATAGTCTGATAAACCCAACTGTGAGATGGCTTGGCTGTGTAGCCTGTGAAACCACTTTGTTGACTTGACTGTGTGTTATGAGTACTAGCTATGTGTAAGCTTGTTGTTCCCTAGTTCTTTGTGGAAATCATGCCCAGCTCGGGGGTGGCAGTGTTGTTGAGAGATTAATGAACACACTGCCCTATGGTTGGGTGGAACGTTGCAGCAACATAACTAGTTGTGGGACAGCTTAATTATCAAGATAAGTATCTCTGTTATGCTTGTTTATGCCATGTATTTGCTTAGAGTTATTATGAGCATGTTGAATGCTTATTGATCGTTAAGTAGAAGTTTACTTCTGTTATGTTTTCATGCATTTTACTTTTGTACATGCCTTGTGTTTTTGCAGTGCATTTGCCTAAGTTCATGGAGGCTAGAAGCCTGCTATAGAGTCAAGAGGCAGTTGACTTAGTGTTTTCGCCCCTTGGAATCCGCCTGAGGGAGGCGGAAGGCAGAAATTGGAAAAGGGAAAGTTAAACAGGGCAGAATTGTTGTGTTTCCGCACCTCGAGATCCGCCTGCGAAGGGAAGAAGGCGGAAGGCAGAAAGGGCAGTTGAAAACAAGGCAGAAAGTGTGTTTTCCGATTTTTGAAGTCCGAGGTCGGAAAGTGGAAGTTGGAAGCGCAAAAAAGTTCTAAGGAAAAATGATAACTTTCCGATTTCCAAAGTCCGAGGTTAGAAAGCCGAAGTCGAAAGTGCAGAAAAAGGCTAAGGTCGTTTGTTGTTTTTCCAATTTTTGAGTTCTGTAGTGGAAGGAGGAAAGCGGAAAGTGGATAAAGGATTCCGTCGTTTGTTGTTTTTTCGATTTCCGAGTTTCGCAGCGAAAGGCGGAAGGCGAAAGTCGAAAAGCAGAAAGTGGATAAAGGATTCCACCGTTTGTTGTTTTTCCGATTTCTAAGTTCCGTAGCGAAAAGTGGATAAAGGATTCCGTCGTTTGCTATGTTTTTAATTTCCAATTTTCGAGGTCAGAAAGGCGGAAAGCAGAAGTGCGGAAGGCGGAAGGCAGAAGAGCCCTTAAGTGTTTCCGTCGCCCATTATGTTTTTGATTTTCGATTTCCGAGGTCGGAAGGGCAGAAAGCAGAAGTGCAAAAGGCAGAAGGTTGACAATTCACTTCATGGAGCCTTTGAGTTTCCGACTCCCGAGTTTCAAGGTCGGAAAGGTGGAAAGCGGAAGTGCGGAAGGCGGAAGGCGAAGTGTGGAAAGGACAAGTCCAGTGCGGAAATAATCATTCTGGTCGCAGAAGGGATTTGTCAAGGGCAGAACGACTGTTACAGTGGTTTCTAAGCTTGAGAATGAAGGTTGAAGAGTGCGTTAACTCCCATGACCTGTGTTTCGAAAGGAGAATAAGGGTTCTTGAAACAAAGCTTTTAATTTATCTACATTATAGGATATGGGGTGTAGAAAACTGAGTTTTACTGCTTGCTGGTTTAAATGAACATTTAGTGTTTTTCACTTCAGCCGGTTTTGCATGGGCTTGAAGCTACTTAAAAAGGCTTGAAGCTACTTAATTTTTTTTTTCTGAACAACTTTAAACACACAGTAAACTACTAACAGGCTGAAATAAACATTTGGACAGTCACACCATAAATTAATACTCAGAGATTTTTGGCTAATAAGCCCTGGAAAAACCCACAAGGGGAAAAAGTTAGTGAGAGAGAGAGATTTATTATTTTCCTCAGCAAAAATATAGGACAGAAATACAGTGAAAATACTACTTATCTCCACCACAGATTTTATCTCAAAATCTGGAAACTTGTGCCCAGCAAACAGCAGTCGTACACCCTTGATTTCTGTGCCAATAAATTGCAGACCGTACACTGTCTTGATTTTCGTACCAGCTATTAAATGCACCGTACTGTCTCGATATTCGTGCCAGCAATAAATGCAGGCCGTACTCCCTCGAACTCTGTGCTGAATAAAAGCTGTTTACTCCCTCGAAAACAGTGCTGTAATAAATGCAGCCGTACAGCCAANACTGTCTCGATATTCGTGCCAGCAATAAATGCAGGCCGTACTCCCTTGAACTCTGTGCTCAATAAAAGCTGTTTACTCCCTCGAAAACAGTGCTGTAATAAATGCAGCCGTACAGCCAAACTAACAGGCCGTACTCCCTCGAAGTCTGTGCCAATAAATGCAGCCGTACTGTNAGTATGTGCCAATAAATGCAGCTGTACTGTGTTTAATGCAGGCCGTACACTCTTCTCGAAATCTGTGCCAGCATTAAAGCTTCAATACTCCTCGATTTCTGTGCATGAATTCTTCTTGGAAAATNTTTAATGCAGTTCGTACACTCTTCTCGAAATCTGTGCCAGCATTAAAGCTTCAATACTCCTCGATTTCTATGCATGAATTCTTCTTGGAAAATTTGCCAAACCCCAGCGCGTCCTCTAGCTCTCTTAGCTCTTCTCTCTTCACATGAAAAATGAAAAGTGAATGCCCTTTTGCCTCCCTCAGCCTTTTTGAGTAACCCTAAGTGAGTTTCTAATCCGACGGTGGAANTCTCAGCGCTTCTCTCTTCACATGAAAAATGAAAAGTGAATGCCCTTTTGCCTCCCTTAGCCTTTTTGAGTAACCCTAAGTGAGTTTCTAATCCGACGGTGGAAAAGAGATCTAATCCAACGGATGAGAATCAATGAGAGTAAAAATCCTTTTTATTTAATTCACATAAATAAAATTACTCACTCACTTAAATTTATCAAAAAGTGACTTTATGTTTATAAAGTCTCATTAAGTGACATTTAATGTGAGGGTCACCTTTTTCCCTCTTAAAGTGACTTAGGCAAAATAAAGTCACCTAGGGAACATCTGCCTAGGTACAAAAACTAACACTCCCAACTTATCTCTGAAGAAGGATAAACTTTCCCCTTCCCAAAGACTTCGTCAAGATGTCAGCTACCTGCTCATCAGTGGAAATATGCCGAAGCTCAACTGCCCCTCTCTGAACGTAGTCTCGAATGAAATGGTATCTGATCTCTATGTGCTTTGACCTGTCATGGAACACTGGATTCTCAGAGAGCTGAATGCAACTCTGATTGTCACAGTATATCACCGTAGGCCTAAGCTCCTGATCAAATAAATCTACCAACAGCTTGCGAAGCCACAGTGCTTCACAAGTAGCCTGACTGGCTGCCATATACTCAGCCTCAGCAGAACTCAATGCAACGGACCTCTGTTTCCGACTGAACCACGACACTGCTACCGAGCCCAAACTGAAACAACAACCGGAAGTGCTCTTCCGATCCCGCGCGCAACCTGCCCAGTCTGAATTTGTGAACCCAACCAAGCCAACTCCATCCGAACCCCTGTAGTCCAGACCATAGTCCACTGTCCCTGCAAGATACTTCAATATGTGCTTTGCGGCTGTCTAGTGCACACTCCTAGGCTCAACCATGAACTGGCTAAGAGTGTTCACCGCAAAACACAAGTCTGGCCTGGTGTTGACCAGATACATCAACGACCCAATAAGCTGACGATATATAGTGGGATCCACCAACTTGCCCTCGGAAGCATGGAGTTGCCTCCAGTTGGTGATCATAGGTGTACTCATAGGCTTGCAGTCCTCCATCCGAAATCTCTTCAGAATATCAGCTGCATACTTTCCCTGTCCAAGGAAAATATGCCCAGGCTCCTGCCAAACCTCCATCCCCAAATAATAATGCATCAGCCCAATATCGGTCATCTCGTACTCCGATGCTAAGTCTCTCTTGCAATGTGCAATGAGACGCTCAGCACATGTGATGAAAAGATCATCAACATACAACAGAAGAATGAGCGGATCTCCCCCAACCACAATGAAGTAAAGGTTGGGATCAGCCTCACTCTTCTGAAATCCCATCGATGTCAGATAAGCATCAATCCTGGAGTACCAAGCTCTAGGAGCTTGCTTTAGTCCATACAAGGCTTTCTTCAGCCTGCACACATGAGAATCTCTCCCATGAATCTTGAATCCCTGTGGCTGCTCTAGATAAACCTCCTCCTGCAGTAGACCATTGAGAAATGCGGTCTTCACATCCATCTGGTGGATCTTCCAACCCATCTCTGCTGCTATAGATATCACTGCCCTGATAGAGGAATAACGAGCAANTAAAATAAAGTCACCTAGGGAACATCTGCCTAGGTACAAAAACTAACAATCATAAATGCTAATACACAATTAAGCATATCAGGAACAAAGAACACATGTCAATCACATTGGGAGTGTTACCTCAAAAACTAGCACTCTCCCACGATTAAGATAAGTGGACCCAAGTAAGGTATGTGGACCCAGTCGAGATACGTGGACCTAGTGCTATGATCAACAACTCTTTAAGGAAATACCCCTACTGTCACCTCGATGTAACCCCCTTCCTCCTTAGACCCTGCTCCTTGGGTCACGGGAGGCTCCTCGAAACACAGTAAGGATAGACCTGTAGGAGACATGATAACAAGTACTTCTATCCCTAGAACACCTTCCCTTCTGTTAGTAGACCAGTGCCTAATGGAGTCATTGAAATATGTTTGCAATAATCCTTTAACTTTGGAAGGCTAGGATCACTTATGAATATGCAATTCACTGCTGCAATTTTCTGTAGTAAAAAACAGCAATAGAAAATAGGGGATATCTTTCAAACCAATCGTCGGAATCACGTGAAATTGACCCCTCGGCAGCTAGCAAGGAAGGGAGCACTTGTTTTGGTGGATGAAAGATATGATTTGGTGCTGAATATGTCTCAGGTTTGTAATTTACTGCAGTCAAGGTGAACCAGAAATGTCTTTGGCCTTAAATCCCCCCAGGTTCTTCTCGGGTGACCTTGGATATGACCCAAACTCCCTTATATTTGGATTTTTATGATTTCTTATCAAGATATGAAATATACTATTGCAATTAACAACCTCATAAAATAACAATTAAAATAACCTACAACACAAAAAGATAAATATTTTTGGGTTTTTGCAAAAATATTAAAATTTTAGGGTTTTTTACCATATATGTTTTTATTTTTTGCATAATATAGTACAACAATTTGATAAAATAGTGTCCAAGTGAAGATGAGGGAATTAAAGACCTAAGTCGGTACAACAATTTGATAAAATAGTTTCCAAGTGAAGATGAGGGAATTAAAGACCTAAGTCTCTTCTTTTCAAGGCCATTGAGGATTTGTGGTTAGCGTTTCTCTAAAAAATTGACAATCCAATTTGATGAATTAGGGAAAACCAAGAAACCCTAGGGTTGTGTTGGATTTGACCTAATAAGGGAAAATATAGGTGCCAAAAGCCTAACAAGAGATATCCTCTAGGGAGGGATGTCTCACTTACAAGATAGAGCTGTCATGCATAAAACCCCTAAGTTACTCTTACCTTGGATGTCTCTGATAGTGCAAGAGAAGAACCAGAGATCTTACCATAAATAAAAAAAAGGGAGAAAAGAATAACCTCCTAAGAATCCCTTTCCTTAAACAAGCCTTGCAAGATTAAGTATCAACCTCAAACGCCAAGAAATCACCGCAATGAAGCTTAAAGAGTGCTAAGAGGAAAGTGTGCACCCCTATCCCAAGTAGACAAGAAAAAAATAAAAAGAACTTTATTTGATCCCATGATCTTGTTTTACAAATGAGGATGCTAGCCTTATTTATATGCTTGCTAGCCTAACTTAAACCTCCTTTTTAGGTCGACCTACCTAAAAATGTCTAAAATAACTTAAAATGTTTTTTCAATGATTTTTTAGGGGTTTTCACCACAAGCCGGTGGCTAAACCTCATATAACATAAAATGATGATAAAAATGATCAAATTGTTGCAACTTGATGAGATGTTCAACTTTGGAGGAGGGTGCCATGCCCCAACTAACCCTAACAATGTGCTTTTTCCCTCAACGCCCTCCTTTAAGTGGTACATCCTCTCCAAAAGGATGATGTGATCATCAGTTTGGTTTGCTTGAGCCAAGAGGAGGGTCAATACGTAATAAAAATAGGTCCAAGTGGGCGTAATGAGTTGTGCTAGGACGGGTATAACAACCCTTACACGCGCAATCATCTTCTACAAAGCATAAAGATGAGTGAGGTTGGGCAATCATCTTAAGCCATGTGTCCAAATAGAGTCATCCCAAGAAGCACCAGACACCAACCTAGGGCACAAATGACCCAACATGATGGGGTACTTCCGCCCATCAATGGGAAGTCAACAATGCCATTAAGCCAACATTTCTTGGGATGAAAACCAAGAGGACCTACCATGACCAAATCATGGGTCTTGAGCCCCACTAGACCAACAATTTTACATAATCAAGCTGCAATGGTGGCCTTTACAAGAAAAAAGATCCCTCCTCTTTGGCATATATGGTATGGCACATTGTAGAGCATCTAGAGGGTAACAACTGGCTCCAACTGCGAGACATGCACTTCTCCTAGGAGTGCATGAGAACCTTTGAATCATTTGGGACCTAGAGACTTACACACACTCCAAACAACAAATTCATCAAATGCATTGGAGGTAGACACTTCCATCTTGCCTTGTTCAAATCAGAATGAAATGCAATAAAGACAAAGTGCAATGCATAGGTAAAAGTAAATGCTTAAATCAAATGAAACTATATCTACTATTATACAAGGGATGTCTTAAAAGACATTAAATATCACTTGAGTAGTATTTTTTCAATACTTTTCCATTAATGGTCAAGGGCACTTTATCTCCATTCAGATGGCTCAGATAGAAAGAATTGGTACCTGCAACATCATCAATATGATATGGACCTAACCAAAGATCGACAAACTTACCATGCCTACTTTGTTTTTCCTTTCTTTTGTTCCAGAGGAGGAGATAATATTTTTTGAAGTTTATTTGACGAGTTTTTTTTGTCGAATTGACCCTATCTTCTCTTGATGTTGTACTAGGTGGTCAAATGCTCTTCTTCGACTTTCATTCAATTCTTTCAATTGGTTGATTCTGCTTTGAACTGTGTTTGGATATGAGGCATGCTACTGCAGGACTTTGTCTATCGGAAACTTCAAATGGACAGGCAGTGTCACATCCATTTGGTATACCAACTCAAAAGGGATTTTTCTTGTTGCTTCCTTTCTTGTTATTCTGTTGGCCCATAGAGCGTATCTCAACTTATTGTCCCAACTTCTTTTGTTGTCTCCAATAGCCTTTTTGATAATATTCATTAAACTTTTGTTGCTTGACTTGGCGAAACCATTTCCTTGCAGATAATAATTTGAAGCATGAGATAAGATGATGCCATAATCAAAGCAGAACGTGGATAAATCATGTGAACTTAAAGCTTGTGCATTATCTGTAATAATCTTTGATGGAACCCCAAACCAAGTAATAATTTTATTCTAGTAAATCCATGACAACCTTCATTGTAGCTTGCTTGCTTGGGACAACTTCAACCCATTTAGTAAAGTAGTATGTAGCTGTCAACATCCACTTGTAATTGTTGGTTGAAATTTCTTGGAACTCACTAATGAAATCAAGCCCCATAGTTGGAAGGGTGCTTCAAGTACCATTGGTTACAACGACAGGGCAACCAACTTTTGTTTTCCAGTGAATAGTTGACATGATTAACATCCTTTAGCCAATCTATGAGCCTGTTGGAAAATGTCGGGCGAATTATTCCCAACTCTCAATATCTTATATGTTGTTGTAGTGGTTGAATGATGACCACCTCACACGCCTTTGTGAAATTCATGGATAATTTTTTTTGCCACTAGAGAGCAAACACATCTGAGAATCAATCCATCGAGATTTCTCCATCCAAGCCCATCATTGATTAAGCAATACTTTGAGGCTTTTAACTTCAATGCTCTTTTCTTATGTTCTAGAAGGTTTGGTGGGCATAAGAAAATTTTGAGATAGAAAACAATGTCCTTATACTACTCACATCCTTCCAAATGTCGGATAAGTACTGAGATCTTAGGAATTGACCCTTCTTCAAGACCAAGAACAACTTTGTTTCCTTCTGCCATCAACTGCGCCAAACCCTGTCTTTTTACCAACTTGGTGTGCTTTATTTCCTAGTCGTACTCTTGGATTGGTGATCCATTTTCCTCTGTGTTGTCATTGATGTCAAAAGACAAAATGTTGAACCTTGGTGCTGTCATTGATATCAAAGATGAATGAAGTGCATGAAGACTTCCACACACAAAGCCAGTTTGAAGAAATACATAGAGAAAAATGTGGAAGTCCAGTGAGTGTAAAGATCTCACTATGACATGGGTCATATGTGTGCATATAACAACCTTAAAGAAGAAGCTAGAAGAAGAAGATGAAAGACAAGGATGTGCACAAATACCACTATGGTATGGGACTTAGTAAAAAGATAGAAGAAGAATATGAAAGTTAAAGACACAGACTTGTGTGTGAAAACTCCACAAAGACAATGACGTATGTGCGCTAAACCCCCCAAAGATGAATTGCGAAAAGTGGCACACCGACGCAGAAGATAAATTGATCAAGAAGCAAACAAGTTGGGGCATCACCAAGTTTAAGGCATTCCAACGAGTGGACACATCTCTTGAACTAGAAAGAGTGTAAATAAGCAAGGGATAGATGTGGTGAAATAAGCTTGGAGAATGAAGACGTGAAGGCATTCCATTTTTGGGCAAGCTCCATAATTCTTGGGGCATCACTTGTTGATCGCCGAAGAAGCACATACAACAGAGCCGAATTGCACAGAACAACAGAGGATGAATAACAAGAAGAGCACAAAGTAGAAGGATACCCAGATTCAGGATGTGCAGAGTTTTTACTCGGTAAATAACGCAGACCGCAAAGCCGTAGAAGTAACTAAGTTCGGAACACTGTATAAACGTAGAAACGTAGATTGTAGATTGTGGAAGTAACTTAGTGTTCACAGTTATTTGAAGAATGTGGAAATCCTAGATATAATCGCACATCACAGATAAGGCAACTGGCTATCTTGACCTGATGATCAAGGCAAGACCCATACCAAAAGAGCTACAAAGTAGAAGACCCATATTTCAGTTAGTTTGATACACAACTATTTCTTCTCAGGGAGGCAGGAAGGGGCATGGAATATGGAGTAGGAGCTTCCTTCTAGTAGGTGTTGGTAAAACTTCTCAGGGAAGCAGGACGGGGAAAGGAAGAGGAAGTTGAAGCTTCCTTCCAGTCATAGCTGGTAAAACAATCAGGGAGTCGGTGTTTCCTTCCAGTGGTAGATGGTAAAACAATCAGGGGGTTGGAGCCTCCTTCCAGTTGGAGTTGGTAAACACATTTGGGAGTTGGTGCTTCCATTCAGTCATAGCTAAAGAAACAATTGGAGATCACAATCTTCCATGGGTTGATGCTTGATTACTACAAGTCGGAGCTTGTGCAGTGAGACAAAGAGCTGTTTAGGTTGGTGCCTGAAGTTCATGTGTTGGTGCTCGCGTAGATCGAGGTCTTTACAAGTCAGTGCCTGTAATCAACAAATTGTTGCTCGTGGATCAGGTTGGCGCTTGGAATGAGTTGGTGCTCATGTTTGGAGATTGTACTCTCCCACTGATGTAATAATTCATTTTATATATAGATATACATATAATTATTCTTCAGTTTTTGTGCGCAATTGTGTATATTACTGTTTCAGCTGAAAAGTTTTAAGTGGTGAAAATTGTTTAATTGTGAAATAATTTGAAATCTTTGCTATATACTAATTCACCCTCCCTCTTAGTATATAAGATAAATCCAACAATTGGTATCAGAGCGGGTATCTTTAGTTACAGCTTAGCATCTGGACGATAGATCCAACACAAATATGGACAAGCAGGAAGGATTGTCCACTAACAGAGCACCATGATTTGATGGGTTGAATTAAACATTTTGGAAGATGAGAATGGAAGTGTATTTATAATCTCTTGGAATGGACATCTGGAAGTCAGTAGAGAATGGATACAAATCTCCAAAAGCAACTTTAGCTGAATCAGAGGAAATTGATGAAAATGAGCACACAATTCCTAGAACTGCGCCAGTTGAACCAGAGGATAGAAGATAGTATGAATGGAATGCAAAGGAGAAAAATGTAATACTCTATGGACATGCAAATGCTTAATTCACGAAGGTCATGCAGTGCACTACAACAAAGGAAATTTGGGACAAACTGAAGAGCATCTATGAAGGGGATGAAAAGGTAAAAAAGGCCAAATTACAAACCTTTTCATTGCAGTTCGAAACGCTGCAAATGAAAGAAGAAGAAGATATTGCAACCTATTTCCTCAGAGTTTGAGATTGTGAAATCCATCAAGGGACATGGAGTGACCATCGAAGAAGATTCAACTGTGTAGAAAATCTTGAGAATCTTGCCTCCACGGTTCAACTCAAAGGTATCTATTTTAGAAGATATAACTAATTTGGACAAGTTAACAAAAGATGAGTTGCATGGAATTCTCACAGCCTAATGAGTTGAATGAGAACCGAAAAGGATAATGGCCCCAGAAAAGGAGCTACCTTTAAGGTCACAAGAAAACTTACAAACAGTAAGCATGAGTGGAAGAACTCATCTGACATGTCTAACGAAGAAGAAGCCAATTTTGTGAGAAAGTTAAAAAGAGGACATGGCAAGTATAAAGGGAAGATGCCTTTCAAATGCTTCAAATGTGGAAGGATTGGACACTTTGCCTCCAAATGTTCGTGTGAAGAAAGCAAAGACAATGAGAGTGAAGAAGAACCAGACTACCAAGAACAAAGGAACAAGTATCAACAAAGCAGAGTTGGGAACAAGAAGAAATTTCCCAAGCAGAGGAAGAATCTTTATACCAAGGAGGATAGTGATTTATCTGAGGAAGAGGACAACCATGATGGCTCAAGAGAAGTGTTATTTATGGCACTGATTCGAGATGAAGACTCAGGCGATGGAGAAAAATTGTTAGTCAAAGGGACTTGTGAAAGCACATCCAAACCAACAAGAAAGTGGACTTACAATGGGATCCATATGCCCTCTCCAAAGAAGGAAACAAAAGAAAGATAAAGCTGCATAGAAGAATCTACCATATCAAAGAAGAATATAGAAAGAAAACGTCCCTATAATTGGATCTATTTACCGTCTTCAAAAGCAGAAGCGAAAGAAGGTTCAAATAATATAGAAGAGAACTCAAAGTCTAAAGATGAGGAAGGTGTCGAGGTTGATTGGGAAGGTGAGCTAGTTAGCGCACTGGAAGAATTAAAGAAATAAAGAAGAAGCAATAAGGCACTGAAGGAGCAATTGGCAAAAGCAGGGGAGCTAGTCAAGCACACCAAGGACATGCAAGATGTACTGTAAAGAAGGATGAATGGTAAAGAAAAAGAGCTTGGAAAACAACTGGACTGCGCAAAAGACAAGATCAAGGAACTTGAAGAGAATAAGGTTGTAGTGAAAGAATATTTAAAGGAATCATAAGTAAAGAATGAACTACTGATAGAACAACTGGCTCAAAAAGAAATAGAAGTTTCACACTTGAAAACCGAGACAGTTTGCGCAAATCGAAGTAGAATCACACCATGTATGGACACAGACACCTAAGCAAAATTCAACACCAGCTGAACAATTCTAGATGAGATTTTGAGGAATCAGAGATCTCCAGAAGCCAAAACTAGTATTGGGTACAAAGGAGCAACTGACAATAACTGCGACAAGGAGGATTTGTTCTAGAGCGACAGTTTGCATCGCAGAGAAGGTATGATACGCCTAGAAGACATGAAAAATTAAGGTACGCTAATACTTCCAATTACAAAAATAATTTTAGTTCATTGAAATGTTGGAGATGTAACTCTGCTGGCCATATAACAAAATATGTCATACGGGAAGATGCTATGTGTGCGACGGATTTGGGCACGACGCCTCATACTGTTCAAAGAAAGTAAAGCAGCTAAGAAGAACTGTTGTGTGTAACTCTAGCAAAGAAGAATGGAGAAAAGAAGAAAGGTGTCTTGTCTAGAAACAAATGCAATTTGCACACAAAAAGACCTGGGTGAAGAAAGTGCCTCGAATATGTGGAGAAGAAGTAAACAACTCTAGTATAGCCTAAGCAGCAAGTAATTGCTTCCCTCCTTGCTAACCAATAAAAGCTTAGGCAAGATCCTTGAATTCAACTAGGTATATATTAGGAATTCAAGGGCTGGGTTAGGAAAGTGTTGCAATTATAGTTCATTTGAAATGTGTTATTTTATATAATGTAAAGTGCATTTGTTATTTTATAAAATGTAATGTGCATCTATTATTTTATATGCAAAAGTATGTTGGATTGTCATACATGAAATAGTAAAGAGATAAATGGTACAAGTAAGCACTGCTCGAACACACACGAAGATTGCGCAGAAACAAAATCAAAGATTTGTATTATATTCAGAAGATGTCATACAAAAATTGAAGCTTTGAAGCTCATATTGCATCAGGACACAAGTGGTGTGCAAGACATAACTGAAGTTCTAGTGACGACATACAATGGAGCCGAACAAAATTGAGGCAGAGCCAATGGTTTGATGCACAAAACTTAAGCCGATAAAAGCTGAAGATAACTCATAGACATAGTTTGAGATCGACTTCTTCATTTAGACTGACGGGAAGCTATGAAAGACGCAGTTCCAGATCCATTGGAGCTGGCTCAGTGAACTCTGATGATTGCAATAGCTCCAGAGTAGAGGATGAAGAATTGGCAGCAGATTGCTTAGCTTGAATTTGGTCCAAAAGTTCAAATGTTTGCTGCTGTAGTTGTTCCAGGAGATCAACGCTCTTGCTTAGATTGGACAACTTCTTCGAAGTGTGCTGGTTGAACTGAGACTCATGGTACCAGTGCATGAATTTTGTCTCTTTGAATTGAGATTACCATACCCTTAGGTTTACTCTCAATCATCCAAATTCTGCTTGCTGAGATTGAGTCACTGAGCGGAGACTGTCAATGGGATTGCTAAAACCTTGAAGGTAAGAAGACATGATGGCGACATAAGAAGAAAAACCCAACAAAGGTTGACAAAGAATGAACTAGGGTGATGAACTGGGAAAATACGCAGCCAACTATAAAAGCTCGACAAAGAATGAACTAGGGTGATTAACCAGGAAAATACGCAACCAACAATAGAATTGGAAGGTGGTTCTCCACGCGCTCGAAGAATGAATTGAAGAGACGTTGAAGTTAATGAATTCATGTGATGTGCAATCCGAAACTGATCATGGAGACGTCAAAAGCTATTGCATGGATTGATGAATATTGTAAAAAGGACAAAAGCAAAAATCTAGTTCATGGGACCGATTCGGAGGGAATGATGTCATTTAAAAGCCCTAGTACAAAAGCAACACATGGACGTTTTCACATAAGTTGTCGGTCTTATCATGCATGTTGATAGATGGAAATATGTTCGATTGTAGGCTGAGTTAATAACATACATCGAGCTTCATCATGTGCGAAATCCAAGACAAGATCTCATACCGACCACATTAATTAAGACATAGACAATATCAGAAAGTGAAAACAACGGCGTCGAGGCAAAATGACATATTCAACGTATCTGATGCAAAAATGGATTATCTACGACTTGGGACAACTGAAGCAAGACGATGAGGAAGTAATGAGCATGAAGCAAGGGGGAGTTAATGACAAAGAGAATCCCTTTGCCATTGATGTTAACGGGGGAGAATAAAACATTAGGAAATAAAATGGGAGAATGAAAGAAACTGAAAGATGGATCTGTGCATAAGAATAGAGAAAAGAATCAAATGCATAATCATAGGGAGAGCCTTTGGCGCACATAGGAAGAGCTCATTTTCAAGAGGAGCTTATGATAAGTTGGCATTGACATCAATGCCAAAGGGGGAGATTGTTGAACCTTTGCATTGTCATTGATGTCAAAGGACAAAATGTTGAACCTTGGTGCTATCATTGATATCAAAGATGATTGAAGTGTATGAAGACTTCCACACTCAAAGCCAATTTGAAGAAATACATAGAGAAAAATGTGGAAGTCCAACAAGTGTAAAGATCTCAATATGACATGGGTCATATGTGCGCATATAACAACCTTGAAGAAGAAGTTAGAAGAAGAATATGAAAGACAAGGATGTGCACAAATATTACTATGGTATGACACTTATGTAAAAATCTAGAAGAATAATATGAAAGTCAAAAACACGGACTTGTGTGTGAAAACCCCACAAAGACAATGACGTATATGCGCTAAACCCCACAAAGATGAATTGTGAAAAGTGGAACGTTGATGCAGAAGATAACTTGATCAAGAAGCAAACAAGTTGGGGCATCACCAAGTTTAAGGCATCCCAACGAGTGGACACATCTGTTGAACTAGAAAGAGTATAAATAAGTAAGAGATGGATGTGGTGAAGTAAGCTTGGAGAATGAAGACTTGAAGACAATCAATTTTTGGGCAAGCTTCATAATTCTTGGGGTATCAATGGCTCATTGATCGCAGAAGAAGCACATATACAATAGAGCTGAATTGCATAGAACAGTAGAGGATGAATAGCAGGAAGAGCGCAAAGTAGAAGGATACTTGGATTCCAGATGTGCGAAGTTTTTACTTGGTAAATAACGCAGACCGCAAAGTCGCAGAAGTAACTGAGTTCAGAACACTGGATAAATGCAGAAACGTAGATTGTAGACTGTGGAAGTAACTCAGTGTTTGCAGTTATCTGAAGATTGTGTAAATCGCAGATATTATCGCACATTGCAGATAAGGCAACTGGCTGTCTTGACACAGATAATCAAAGGCAAGACACAAACTAGAAGAGCTACAACAGTTGTAGTTTGCAGATAAGGTAAAGTGCATATTTCAATTAGTTTGATACACAACTATTTCTTCTCAGGGACGTAGGAAGGGACAAGGAATAGGGACGCAAGCCAGTGTTGGTAAAACTTCTTAGGGAGGCAGGACAAGAGAAGGAACAAGGAGTTGAAGCTTCCTTCTAGTCGCAGCTGGTAAAACAATCAGGGAGTCGATGCTTCCTTCCAATGGTAGTTGGTAAAACAAATCAGGGGGTTGGATCCTCCTTCCAGCCGGAGCTGGTAAACACATTTGGGAGTTGGTGCTTCCATTTAGTCGTAGCTAAAGAAACAATTGGAGATCATAGTCTTCCATGGGTTGGTGCTTGATTATTACAAGTTGGAGCTTGCGTAGTAAGACAAACATCTGTTCAGGTTGGTGCCTGAAGTTCGTGAGTTGGTGCTTGTGTAGATCAAGGTCTTTATAGGTTGGTGCCTGTAATCAACATGTTGTTTCTTGTGGATCATGTTGGCGCCTGGAATGAGTTGGTGCTCATGTTTGGAGATTATACCCTCCCATTGATTTAATAATTCATTTTATATATAGATATACAAATAATTATTCTTCAGGTTTTGTGCGCAACTGTGTATATTACTGTTTCAGCTGAAAAGTTTTAAGTGGTGAAAATTGTTTAATTGTGAAATAATTTGAAATTTGCGCTATAAATTGATTCACCCCCTCTTAGTATATAAGATAAATCCAACGCTCTGGTGTCGATATTGTCCTGTTGCCTTAGAATTTCTTTTATTGCTGGATGAGGCACATAAGTGATAACCTTTGAATAACCAATGTACACCCTAAAATGTTTCAATGATATTAGCAGGGCATAGGCTTGTTTTTCCATAATATGATATTTCAACTTTGCATCTCTTATGGCTTTTCTCACAAAGGCTATCAATTGTTCTTCATTTTGGTCATTCTTTTGTAGTACTCCTGCAATAATGTCAGTAGAAGGAAAAACATTATTTGAAAAGGTTTGGAATAATTAGGACTTACCACTACTGTGCTTGTACAATAGCATCTTTGATGTCCTTGAAAGCATCCTTCGCTTCTTTATCCCATTTGGAATATGCATCTTTCTTAAGCAACTTGTTCAAAGGTTTAATAATCTCGGTGAAATTTGGAATGAATTTGCAAATAAAGTTTGTTAGTTTTTGTAGCTCAGCAGGTACTTCTATGTTGGGGGTATCTAGCAACATAGAAGGAGCCAAGGTGATTCCTAGACATATATTGTAAAGGTGGTTTTATAACACCTCATATAAATGGTATTAGAGGGACCATGGTATTGGAGGTCCCATGGTATTGGGTCCATGGTATTTGCATGAGTGTGAGATTATAAAAGAAGCCTTAGAGTATGAGTTCATTATCACAGTTGCAAGAGAAGGGTTTCCTCTTGTAGTGAGCAGTCTAGATTTAAGTTTGAGATCACAGTCTTTCTAAGGGAGAGTTACTTCTTTGATCTAAGTTTGAGATCACAGTCTTTCCATGGGAGAGTTACTTCTTTGCTGTCTATTGGATCTAGGGTGGATCTAGTTTTTGTCTATCCAGTTTGTAGAGAGGATTTGGGAAATATTCTTGTGTGGTTTGGTCTCTGGAAGCCATAGGATGTGGTTAGAAGTCTTTCTGAGGAGTTTTGGTCGACATCTAGAGGGTTTATTTGAAGGATTGCTGCAGTGCTGTTGTAAACAAATCCTGTAATAAGAAGAAGACAAACATGTATTGGTTTTCCCTGAAGGACTGGGGTTTCCAAGGTAAATCCTTGTGTATCTCGTGTGGGTGCTATTTTGTTCCGCTGTGCATTTATATTGTTGTTTAGATAGTGTATTTTCAGTTTCAATGTTCAGTTCTGCAAAATGGTTATCTGCTGAAGTAAACATTAAAGAAACTATTAATCAAGGGTTTAAAACATAAAATTTATCAAAGTTAATCTTTCTAAAAAATGATTGCAAACCCTTCAAATTTTATAGCAAAGCATTTTCTATAATACCTTTAACTCTTTCAGGGTCTGCTTTTATTCCATCTTTACAAACAATATGACCAAGTAATTGACCTTTTAAGACTTTGAAAAATGACATTTTAGGGTTTAGAGCTAAGTCCCCTGACACAAGGACACAGGACACGGAGTGTTGGAGTTTGTGCAACTTCTGAAGACATTCTTTATTTGTACCTCCTACGGAAGTTGAACTTGTTGTAATCCATCATGTAAACCATAGAAAGAACAATGTAACCTTGGGGAGAAAAGCAAGCATAAGAAAGAAATAAAAATAAAAATATAAAATGTATTTATTGCTCCCCTAAGAGAAGTCTGCCCCAATGGATTTTCCTAGTGGAAAATCAATATAAATAAGAGGTGCCTCCTCCTCATTATACACACAGACACACAAGTGAAGTTCACATTTTTTAGGGAGAGAGAAGTTCACCCCTACTGAAGGAGAAGACTGTTTTTGAGGTTTCTATCTCTGGACTGTTTTTGAGGTTTCTATCTCTGGAAGATACTTTCATCTTTTCTCTTTCTTCATTGTACACCATTCTTAGAATTATCATCTCTAGACGAAGGTTGTTGGTTTTCTCCCATTTGGGTTTCCCAGGATAAAAATACTCGTGTTATTGTTCTGTGCTTTGTCTATCTTCTAGTTATCCTATTGATAAATACAATTAAGATATATTGCTATAATCTTATGAAAATCTAACATGGTATCAAAGCAGTGCTAGAAGAGGCCATTGTTGGAACTCTATCGGAAACCTGTTGGAACTAGGGTTTCATCTTTCAAAGCCTTCACTCAACTTTTTGGCAAGAAAAGAGCCTTGGGAATTTCGCTCTTAAGGAGGGCGCATCTTTTGGTGAAGACAAAATTCAATTCTAAGAATTTTCAAATTTTGACCTAATTTTGGAACTGCAACAAAAATTAGGGTTTCAGTTTTTGACCTACTTCCTCCTCAGTTTTGGCTCGTCTCTACCTCTTCTCAAATCGCCACTCTAGGGCACATTTATCTGTGGAGTCAGTTTTCCAAAACTCCAACCTTCAGTTTTGACCCAGTCTCTGCCAGGGTTTCAGATCCACATCTAAAATCAAGATGATCAGCATGAAGGTTGAAGATTGTCTGGAAGGGGCTTCCAACTTCATCCCCTGGAAGTCTAGGGTTCTTCTACTAGAAGAAAATGACCTATTATAGTTTGTAAATGCAAAGGTCCCAGAACCAGAAGCCGAAGAAGACAAACCTTGCTGGAGGAGAATGATGCAAAAGAAAGAAGGATTTTGGTGGACTTAGTTAGAGACCACTTGGTTACTCAAATCTTAGAAAAGACAACAAAGAGGAAGATGTTCAAAACCTTGAAGAAGCTATTTGAACACAGTAGCATCAATGTGACTCTCACATTGAGGAATAAACTGTCAAATATGAAGATGACAAAGTCCGAGAATATTGCCTCATACTTCATGAGGATCACCGAGCTCTGGGACAAGCTAAAATCTAGTGGAGACAATCTTGAAGAAAAAGATCTCATTATAACCACCTTAAATGGTCTCCCACCATCTTGGGACTCTTTCATCCAAACTATAAGTGGTCGAACCAAGTTGCCAATATTTGATAAGCTATGGGTAGAATGCACTTAGGAAGAGACGAGAATAGCAGCACACCAAAGACTTCATGGCACTCAACCTGAGGAAAATCAAGCATTCGTATCTCATGCCAAGAAAGGCAAGGGAAGGGGAAGGAAGTCGTATAACCACAAGCGCCAAGATAAGAAATCAAGTCCTCCCCCATATCAGAGGAATCAAAAGAAGGATCTATCTTAGATCCAAGGCTACAGGTGCAAGAAATACGGTCGTTATGCTAGTAGCTGTTGAAGTTCACACAAAAGGAAGCATGAAGCTTCAACTGCTGATGTAGAAGAAGATCATCATCCCAAGAAACAAAAGAATGAAGATCGCACATAATTCTTCTTCATATCAGCTCTATTAGGTACTGTTCCCACCACTAATGATACTTGGCTCATAGATAGTGGTGCATCTAGACACATGACGGGATATAAAGAAAATCTCCAGAAGTAGTTGAGAAATATTCTCATCTCCGTGTGGTACTTGGAGATGATGCTAACTACATTGTGAAAGGAACTGGGGCCACCTCCCTTCAGCTAGAGTCCAATGATACTCTACACTTAAGTGATGTGCTCTATGTACCTGGTATGAAAAGAAATCTTATTTCCATCTCAGATTTAGAAGACAAAGGATATAAAGTATAGCATTTTCAAATGGAAAAGTACTTGCTTGGCAGAAGAACTCAAGCATGGACACAACCAAGGTAATTGGTATGAGAGAGGAGAACTTGTACCGACTGAACACACTACCAGTCCAAGCCCTAGTCCATGACTCTACAAGTATGGGTGAGCTATGGCACAGAAGACTAGCTCATATAAATTATAGAGCTCTCCCAGCTGTAAAGAATATTGTTATAGGTATACCGATACTACAGGTAGACCATGATGGAACATGTAGAGGATGTGCACTTGGCAAGAATGCCAAGAAATCCTTCCCAGATAGTGAGAGTAGATCCAAAGAAATCTTGGATCTAGTGCACTCTGACTTGTGCGGCCCAATGACAGTTGCTTCATTGGGAGGATATCATTACTATGTGACTTTCATTGATGACTACTCATGAAAGACTTGGATATACTTTCTAAAGGCCAAGGAATTCGAGGAAGATAGCAGCAAGCTCAAAGAATTCAAAGCACAAGTTGAAAATTTGTCAGGGAAGAGATCAAGATCCTGAGATTAGATAACGTTGAAGAATACACCTCTATAGAATTCAGTGATTTCTGCAAGGAAGAAGGAATTAAGAGGGAGCTCACAGTTCCCTACAACCCTAGGTAAAACGGGGCTGCTGAAAGAAAGAACATATCAATTGTGGAGGCAACCAAAGCCATGAACATGACCAGAGTCTATCTATGTTCTTATGGGAAGAAGCATCTAGAACAACTATATATGTACAAAACAGATGCCCACATAAGGTAGTAAAGAACATGACCCCGAAAGAAGCTTTCACAAGAGTAAAACCAGAAGTGGGTCACCTCCAAATCTTTGGATGTCCAGTATACATTCATGTGCCCGAGAAGAAAAGGACGAAGTTAGAACCTTCAGGCAAGAAGGGAACTTTCGTGGGATACAATGAATCTTTAAAGGCCTACAAAATTTATATCCCAGGATCTAGACAGATTGAAGTTAGTAGGGATTTGACCTTTGAAGAAGAAATGGCTGTCAGGAAAGGAAGAAGATCAGACATGGAGATCGATGATGAGGAATTGGAGATGAGATCATCTCCCCCTCCAATTCAGAATGAGTTAGTTCATGTGTGAACCGAGGCAGGTTCACTGGATTGTTGCAAAACATGTGCTCAGATACTTATGTGGCACCATGGGATATGGTCTACGATATGATTCATAATGTGATTTGAAATTGCAAGGGTTTACAAACTCAGATTGGGCCGGATGCACTATAAATAGGAAGAGTACTTCAGGATGCTGTTTCGGTCTGGATTCTGCAGTAATTTCTTGGTGCAGTAGGAAGCAGAACGCAGTAGCTCTCAGTACTGCAGAGGCCGAGTATATGGCTGCTAGTTCAGCAGCCTGAGAAGTAGTTTGGCTTTGTAAACTTCTTGCAGGATTGTTTGGCCAGATTCCCGAGCCAACCGTGATTCACTGTGATAACCAGAGTTGTGTGCAGATGTCGGTAAACCTTGTTTTTCACTACAAGTCATAGCGCATAGAATTTTGGTATCACTTCATATGTGATATGGTGCAGAAAGGTGCGGTCGAGCTACAGTATATATTCGACAGATGACCAGACTGCAGATATTCTCACCAAGCCTCTTCCCAGGGTGAAGTTTGAATACTTTCGCGAAAGACTTGGAGTAGAAGAGAACGCATTCTTCCTTGAGAGGGAGAGACGACTGAGACACATTTACCATACTTTTGGCCAGGTTGCTCTGCTCGTCCAGGTATGGGAGAAATCCCAACAACAGATGAGACCGACAGGTAGTAGATGGTCGGGTTCACACAGGTGCCTTTGCTCGTCCAGGTGCTCAGCCAGGTATGGGAGAAATCCCATCGACAGATGAGTTGGACAGGTAGCAGATGACCGTGTGATTGCACAGATACCTCTACTCGTTCAGGTTCTCAGCCAGGTATGGGAGTATCCCATCGACAGATGAGACGAACATGTAGTAGATGGTCGTGCACATTTACTCGTTTAGGGTCTCAGCCAAATATGGGAGTACCTCATTGACAGATGAGACGAATAGGTAGTAGATGGTCGTACACATTTGCTTGTCCAGGATTCTCTAGCCAGGTATGGAACTTTCCCAACGGCAAAAGAGATGGACAGGTAGCATAAGATTTTCTCTCAGACATCCTGATAGAACTGACTCATGAAGACACTTATCGAAGGACAAAGATCGTGTAGACAACCTTCAGTATGTGTAGAGATGATGGAGACAGTATTGATGTTCAGATGAAACCCAGATGATACTGATGTTGATGAAGACCGAAGAATACCTTCCTTGTTGAGAGGGAGTGTTGGAGTTTGTGCAACTTTGGAAGACATTCTTTATTTGTACCTCCTACGGAAGTTGAACTTGTTGTAATCCATAATGTAAACCCTAGAATGAACAATGTAACCTTGGGGAGAAAAGCAAGCATAAGAAAGAAATAAAAATAAAAATATAAAATGTATTTATTGCGCCCCCAAGAGAAGTCGGGTCCAATGGATTTTCCTAGTGGAAATTCAGTATAAACAAGAGGCACCTCCTCCTCATTATACACACAGACACACAAGTGAAGTTCGCATTTTTCTGGGAGAGAGAAGTTCGCACCTACTGAAGGAGAAGACTGTTTTTGAGGTTTCATCTTTTCTCTTTCTTCATTGTACACTGTTCTCAGAATTATCATCTCTAGACGAAGGTTGTTGGGTTTTCTCCCTTTTGGGTTTCCCAGGATAGAATAATCGTGTTATTGTTTTGTGCTTTGTCTATCTTCTAGTGATCCTATTGATAAATACAATTAAGATATACTGCTATAATCTTATGAAAATCTGACACGAAGGACACAAGAATAAAAGTGTCCGACACAGACATGGCGACCCTCGGAATTAGGACACCAAGGACACGTTATATATATACACATATTTAAATTTTATACACACACACATTTAGATCCAAATTTGTGTAGGAACTAGAACATTTACAAATATTCAATAGAAATTACAATCAATACACATTACAAATTCACAAATCACAATGCATATGTCAATGATAGACCTAATTGAAACCCCCATCAACGGAAAGGGATAGGCCCCACTCCATTATTAAAACAAGGGAAAAAGGTTGGTGATTAGCTTCCCCTGCCCCCACTATTGGATGCCCATGAGAGGCATTAAAAAGCCAACCAAAATAGCACTATTTCTATTTGATTAGATTACATGGACGGGGGCCACACCCTATTATTATTTTTTTCCATTACTAAACACCCTTTATTTTAGATTATGCCACTTACAATGATGATGCCACTTAGATTAAATGTCATGGGTAGGAATAGAAATAAGGGGTAACCTCCCCTATGTGAAATGAATCCCTTTGTGATGTTGTTTGTGGAATATGACCCCACATAATACTTGTTGGTGTGTTCCTTGACTTGATTTGAGAGGCTAAGAGCTAAACAATGTAATATGTAAATGCACATGGAAGAATAATAAAAATACATCACAGATAAGAGCCAAACAATGTAAATTGTAATATGTAAATGTATATGGAAAAATAATAAAAATACATCACAAAATGCAGAGAGAGAAGGATGACAAACATGGGGTCTATAATTCCATCGGTGCAGTGGGTTCTCATAGACTCTACCCTTGGTATGTTTTGGAATACATGAATCTTTACAATTTCTATTCACTTCACATGCCTTCAACATGGTGGTGGTGCTAGTGTAGTGGATTATGTCATGGATAGCCACAACCTTCTCCCCCTGATTCCTTTGGTTGATCACACTCTCCTCTCATTTTCCCTCTAGGTCAATTCCCCACTTCCACCATTCTCTCCCTAGTCGATCCCACCTCATACCACTATCCTCTTTGGTGAGGGGGATCCTTTCATCTTCTCATCCCACCTTCACTTGTTTCTCCTCCAACTCCCAACTTTCATCACTTGAATCCATCCTTGCCAAATTTGATTGCCTCTCCTTGATTATTTAGGAAAAGACCTTGAGGACTTAACCCCATCTCACATGATTTCCCTCCCCCTCTCCCAAAACTAGGTCTTTCCCTATGAAACAATGGTATGACAAGGACCCTCCGTAGCCAACTTTAATTTGCCTTTACTCACAGTGAATCCTATCTGGACCTAATGTACTCTTAGTGCCACTTTCTCTGCCACAAGAAATGCCTCTACATCTGTCATAAGGGATACAAATTATGTGCTTCCCTTCACCACTTTCCCAAAACTTGTTTGCGCATCATCTTCCCTTGCCACCCCCCTTCCTCCTAGATCTTGACCGTAGCTTCATGTTATCCCATACTTCCTATCTCTATGAGATTCTTAGACAACACCCATCCTAAGTCACTCCCCAACCCTTTCTACTTAATTTCTTACAAGCATATCGGGGAGGCAAGCAGAGATATGAACACCGACATAACATAGTTATAAACACTAACATAGTAGTAGTTGAAGAGGTATTTCAAGATGAATTCTTCAAACACAACCTTTACCTTGATGATTCTTACATTGTGGACTTGTTTATTCCCACTGACTTGGTCTCACCATACCATCCACTTGATTTACAAATCAGGCTTTAGTGTAGATCATAATAATTATAGGATGACAATGGCTGGCCATACATCTCCATTTGATACATTCTAAACAGCTTGTGTAATCACAACTTAGAGCTAGAGAGTAGGATGATTTTCTACTTGACTATCCGACAATTGATTACATCCTCACACTTTGGGCCATCATTGAGAAGGAACCACATTTCTCTTTGAAAGTTTGCTATTGCTTTGTAGACTTTTGAGAAGGATTTGACTCATTCCTATGTGAGGCTTTATTTTAGAGGCTTTGAGATGTTCTTGGTAGCCATTATGTGCCTTTACGAGTCAATTTTGGGTCGTCTTTGCACAACACATGGAGTGTCAAATTTCATTAGGAGCAGTATTGGGGTTACGCAGGGTTGTTAGCTTTCCCCCTCTATTTGGGATTTATATTGATGAGTTGGAGTCATTCCTTCATGAGCATATTTAGGAGGGAGATGGGTGCCTCCTCCATCGTGTTTTCATTTCCATTCTTCTTTTTGCTAATAACATGATCCTCTTTTCTTCTTCCTTGGAGGGCATGTAGAGACAGTTGGATGCACTAGCTCTCTTCTATGACCTTCGACAGTCGATGGTTAACTTGGCTAAAACCAAGGTTATGATCTTCAATGGGTCGAAAGGGTTTTCTAAATCACCATTTTTTATTCAAAGGAGAGGAGATCGAGATTAATGCTTCCTACACTTATCTGGGGTTCAATTTTTAAGGCCTCGTTTTCGTTTGAGACATGCTCTTCAACCTTGGGTTAGTAAAGGCTATAGTTCCTTAGCTTTGCTTGAGAGATAATGCTTTTTTCATCACTTTTAGGATATATCATCCAAGATTGGTCTCATGGATCCCATTGTTCGACCCACAATTCTCTATGGTTTAGAGATCTGGGAACCTTGTTTGTTGGAGTTTGATTGAGCCATTGCTAAGAGGGTGCCAACCCTTCTCCTGTAACATTTTATCAAATGTCAACGAACGGTTCCCATGCCAATCATCCATGTTGAGTTTGGGGCTTGACCCCTATGCCTTGTGAACATTTTCAACCTAGTTTCTCTCCTCCATTGGGTTTGTGGATATTTGGAATTGGTGGCGAGTCGAGATTGGTACCTATACCTTTCCTATTGATCATAAAAAATCATTGCTTTGCCTAGTTCCCTTGGGTGGGCTCATGATGGTTTTAGATCTTTTGGCATCTGTGGGTATCAATAGATTGCCTCCCCTCATTTAGTGATTCATTGGATGCACTTGGGTGCATCCTACCTATTAGGAAAGAGTTGAATAGGATCACTTGGGATGACATATACCAGTAGTACACACAAATCACTTGGTTGAGTGGGTTACGCTCGAAGATGGCCCTTTATGCAAAGCGGTTTATGGAGTTGAGGAGGGGATTTATTGTTTGACCTTTATGCACACACTGTCATTGGATACATGCTCTTCTCATCCCCTTGGGCCAGTTCAGAGTGGGTTCTCATAGGCTTCAGGTGTAGATAGAACACTGGAATGACCAATCAGATAAGATCTGCCAGAAGTGCTATCTTTGAGAGGTTGAGAATGAGGAGCACTTCATTTTTTGTTGTCCCCTTTACTACGAGATTTGAGGGTGGTTCCATTTCCTTTTTTAGGAGTCACGAGCACTTTCCAGTTTCTTAGTGTTGTGACCAATGATGCCTAGCTTTTTACTTGTAGGAGGCCCTTAGATTTTGGTCCCATACTCTCTCGCCACCCCTTAGGCCAATATCCTGCCAAAGGATTACCTCATCCTTCAAGGTACTCCCATCTATTGGGGGCACCAAGAGAGCTATCATTAGTAGTAGATCCCTCGACTTGAGATCAATGTGAGCTTTGGGGGATATCATCACCTCTCAGCAATCTTAGTGTCATGGCCGCTGTAGACCCTACACTAGCAACCAAGAGAGTCTTCCTAGGCTTCAATGATGAGCCACCTTGTGTATACAACAAGACAATGCATAATCTAGATCATCTTCTAGTTCCATTTCTAGACAACATTCTATTCGGGGCTTCTTCCATACGACCTTGGATGTCAGGAAAACAATTACCAGTGGAGCCTGAATGGTTCTTAGTATGAAATTGGTCGGTTCTGTATAGATCCTTACATTGACGTGTGGGATGGAAAAATTGATCCTTGAATTTAAAAAAAAAAGCAAAAGCAAAAGCAAAACCCTAAAATGAACCCTAGACCCCGAGTTTGTCGTCCTTGTAATAACTGGTAATATTCAATTCTTAAAGAAGGATAGAAAATGAAAGATAAAGGAGAATGTCACCTTTTACTTAAATTTTGAACATTACTATTAATTGTTTCAAGCTGTTTGAGAGTGGTTCCAACCTCATCAGACTTCAGAGGGAGAACGTAGAATTTGAGATCTCATTCATTGGCAAGATTGTAATGTTTCCATTGGATTCTGTCATGTATTGGGGAATGGGATTGGCATTTAATCAAAAGCACCTAGCCTTCTATGCACCTCGATGTTGGTGGTGCTAATAGTGTGACTCCTTTGTTATGACCTTAGTAAAACTGTATCCTTAAGTAAAAATGTACCCTTCACTAAAGCAAAATTACGGTTTAGGAATGTTAAGTTTTTCTACCTTATTTTAATGCTTGGATTATGGAGTTTCATCAAAATTGGAGGGTGTTAAATGACATCCTTGGAAGATCAATGTAGAGGCAAAGGCTAGAGGATGGGGGCAAAGGGTGCTATTGATGATGAGGATTCGAATATAGGTGGTGATTTTGATGATATTTAGTTATTTGTTGTGCATGATGTTTTGGTTATATGCACCCTTACTTGCAAGTTGCTATATACATGAATAAACTTTGCATATTTGTGCCTAATGGTTTCAATTCACATTGATGGACACATATATAAATGTGTGTGTATGTATATATATCGAAATTTGAATTTTTTATATATTTGTTGATCATCCATTTTTTTTGGTTCTGGTTTGGTTTTGACCTATTTCCAGTTCTTGGGGTCCACCGTTTCTAGTTTCTGGGGTCCACTGTTTAAGTGATCATTGTGTTTCTAATAACATTGGATATTATCAAAGACTAACAACTAGAACAAATTGGAGAAGCTACAACAATGCAATGAATCAAATGTAAGGAAGTTATCAAGGATTGACATTGAAAATAATTGAATATGGATGGTTGAATTTTCATCAGCGGCTGCAAGAGAGAAGGAATACAGGAAAACCCTATTACTTGGTTTCTTTACATGTAAAGACTTTAGCGACAAAGCTTTGTGAACAAGGATTTTTGAAGGGGGCTACTATATTATGACCCTATAGGGGGTATATATGGGATTGACCGTTGAATGTATATATAATAGGGTTAAATAAATATGTAGTAGGGTTTGGCCTAATAGGGAGCCACATGTGCAATGGGGGAGAATATATACATATAGAGGTCAATATAGTCATTATTGTAAGGAGGAACATAGGATTTGGATATATGGATGTATATGGGTTATTTGAAGGAGGATCAGCTATTGTGTAACTCATCCATATTATATCTTTGGGAGTTGTGCCCCATGTTCATACTTGGTGTACATTGTATGTATTTACTATTTTGGTTTATTATACTATATTAAATATTGTGATCACAACATTGAAACTTGGAGCAGTCGACTCTCAGCCTTTATTCATTTACTACAAGCACTAAAATCAATAATTCTTGCACAGCAAAGTAGCACTTGCTTTTCTTAGCATTAATTTGATTGCTGACTGATAAATCAAGTGAATTTTTTAGATGTTTGATATGCTCTTAAAACATTTACTATATGTCGTGTTATCATCAAAGAATACTTGGACAGACACCTACAAATAGAGCTGAATCTTTGTATACATTGCTGTTTGGAATGTTTTTGGAGTGATGGTAAGGTGAAAAGGCATCATCGAGAATTCGTAGTGCTGCTTCTGTGTATTGAAGACTGTTTTGTGTGTGTCCTAATGGTCATTTTGTCTACATCTTCCTCCCTTCCATGAATTTGGTGATGCCAGGATAACAAATCTATCTTTGAGAACATAACCAGTCCTTGAAACTCATCCAACAAATCAACCACATGGTGGATAAACATAGCTTTTTTAATTGGCTTTGGGTTGTGAGCAAAGATAGCCATTGTACACTCTCTCTTCTTGATGAAAACCACTGGCACAGCAAATGGACTTGAGCTAGGTGTAATGTGTTCTATATCGTGATGTGTGCTATATATATTTCAATTTCACACCTATAGGTACATGCATGGCGACGAGGACTAGTGGTAAGGGTTTTGTTCCCTCTTCCAACTTGATCATATGCTCAGACCGGTTGTCGGCAACCCATTGGGCAAGTCCCAGAAAACCTTCAAGTACTTGTCCTATACTTGCTGAATTTCTACCCTCTTGATTTGTACTTTTGTACCTTTTAATATCTGGATACCCTTGATTGAATGGAAGCACATCATAATTACTAGTGTCCCTTTTCTTATAACTCCGTATCTACCTTAGTGGTGGACATTGGACACCAATTGGCATGCTCTTGGCCTAAACCCTTGGATGGTATGGTGCTTGCCATTCTATTGGAACTTATTATATAACTCAGAGAAGTTCATTGTGATGTGTCCCAAGGTTTGGAGCCATTCACCAAGTATTGCATTAGCCCCTTCAAGTGGTAATACAAAGAACTTCAAGGTAGGGACACACCTAGTTGACTGCTGAATAACAAAATCTCTAATTCTAATTTGGTATGTCCTTGCTGATCCACCAGCATTATGGACTTCAAAATCAATTAATTCATCAGCTTTTAGACCAAGAGACCTAGTCTAAGTTACTAGATCATTGGGACATATGCTTAGATGGCCACTGGGAAATAATTTTTATTTTTGCTTCTATTAGAGCGATTGTTCTTCACAATGACTATCCCAGACTATAGGTGAAAACATTAATCTTTAGAAATAAAATTTATTGTCAAAATGTGATTTTGCTACTTTATTATGTTTGAACATGCTTTATATCTTTTTTGTGGAATCACTACATACTTATTGTTTGAATTGATCCTTTTGGCTGCAGTGCGTTGGATGGAACTGTAAACCTATGGCAACTTCAAGGCAAAGGGTGAGTATTTATTGCATTTGGTATGTTAGAGGAACACATCCTTTCCATATATAGTCAATCCATATTTACTTGTTATAATTGGGGAAAATATTGGTTATTATTTCTTACTGATTTGTTTTTATTTTTAAAAATATTCATAATGCAAATTCAAACGAGTGTCACATTCTATTTAAAATATTGATTTAATAATGATATTATGGATTTTGTCTTTATAATTTGATGCAAATGCATTGCTTTTAGTTGAACGTTTGCAACATATGTATATGAGTTCCCTGTGTCCAATGTCCTTTTGCTTGAGATTGATATTTGAAATCCCTTGTATACCCTTGTGTGTCCCAACATTATTTTTTTACCGGCCCAAGAGAAATAGCTCTGCCCCAATTTTATCACCATCGCATTCAATCATGTTAAAGTTGCCACTAATAATCCACTTGATCGTTGGTAAAGATTGGGACATCTAAGCCAACAATTGAGTTCTGTCAATAGGATGTCCCTTAGTGGGTTGTTAGGATAGAAGGTGCATCCTTGACATGTCCACAGGATGCTGTTGCGCATGAGTGTGTGGGATGGTGCAGGACAAGTGTCCCAAATCACGGACCAAGGATTCTAGGCATGTCCTTGCCCTAGGTTCATAACCTTGACAATAGGGGACACTAACCTTGGCAATCTAGTATCTTAATCTTATATGGGACTATGTATTTGGGCTTCATTAATGCTTAGAATTGCACCTTATGTATGTTGGTCATTAAGTTTAGATCTTTGAGTTCACCCAGTAGGGTTTTTAAAGTTATTATGTTGAGTTCAAGAATTAAAGGATGATCCAATAGTAGATCATGATGTCAAAGATGTTTATGATGATGTTAAAGAGTTTTGGAATGCATTGAGAGAGATAGTAATTTCATGCTTTACTATCATGCCTATCGAGATTTTTTCTCTCTAGTTATCTTGTAGGTGCAATGGAGGGGGTTTATTGAAGATTGGAGCCTAAGATTGCATATTTTTTGAGAATTTATTTACACATGCCAATAGTTCATTTGAAGGACTTATTTAAGATTCGATGAAGTACAAGATTCTCACGTCTATACTATTTTTTTAAAAGGATACTTAGGGTTAAATTTTATAAACGATATTTAGGGTTATGCTCCTAGGGTTAGAAAAACATAGACTCTGCAAGGGGGACCTTGACACTCACCATATATTGCCTTTCGTGGATTTTGAATTTTGTCTTCTTTGACAATATTTCTAGGGGTAGATCCGAAAATTAATAGGGTTCTATGGTTATATATAGATCATTCCACCATTCCTTAGCTATCTGCTTAAGATGTAGTGCTTCTAAAGGTGATTTATCTTCTTTTCGATATGATCACCAAGCCAAATGTTCTCTATGTTACTGAGATCTAGGGCCCTAGCCTACTTCCCATTGATTGAGCTTGCAGTGAGCTAGTATAGTCTCATCTTGTAGCGGATGTTACTATGCAAATGGATGATCCCATAGGCCATTATGTAGGTTGTGTTTAGTGTTCAAATTTGCCTGGAGAGTATATTCAGACTACTTTCATTTCTTCACACGGTTCATTCTATGGACAATATAACATTAGGATGGGATAGGTGTCCTTACCTGGCCCTTTGCTCTTCAATGCAGATGGATTCCACCCTTTAAGGTCATTGAAGTGTATGGTTTTGTGAGGCCTCCTCACTACTTCAATCTATTGGCACCATTAAGTGTCTCCCCACTTCAACTATTCTTTGGATGCTCCTTGCCATCTTCTTCCCTTTTATTAGGAGATGAATAGGGTGACTAGGGATAGCATTTGTAGGTAGTAAATATAAGCTACTTGGATTATCCCTTTCATGGGGCCTTGGTCTTAAGATGGTTTTTTTATTTTGAGTGTTTTATGTAGTTGAGGGTGAGTCTTATCATACACCTTGAGTATATTCAATGTCACTGGTCCACAACGTTAGGTTCTCTCTTGGATAGTTTAGGGTAGGTTTTCATTAGATGAGATAAGATAGTTTTATTAATGTCAAATGAGTTACCATAAATAGGTCAAAGGGATTGCTAGGTACAACAAAAAAATACATAGTGGGGGTGTGAGTGCAACTCCTATAAAGCATATCTATCCTTTGAGGTCAAAGACCTAGAGTCTTGAATCTATCCTCGAAGAAAGAAAAGGATACAAAGCTAGGAATCCCAGAGAAGAGAAGAACCTTCTCAGGAACTTCGAAGAAAAGACTTAATTGGAGCTTCCTATAGGATGTGCTCAATCCCTAGTGGCACTCTTGTTTGTTGATGAGGAGGGGGAACAAATATGCACTAACAATCTTGTTGATTTTTGTAGCATTGGACAATTACTTCCACATGGATAGTGTATATAGGTGGAAGCATCATTAATGACTCTTAGACTTAGGAGATTCACTTTAGTAAAGAGAATATTAAAGTGCATGTACTTTTGTAATTACTTTATGTAAGGTGATTTAGAGGGCCCATGGTATTTGATAGCCCATGGTATTGAGAGGAGGTGACACACAACAATCATTAGCGAGTGGGATATCATTGATTGGTTGAAGACAAACTTTTAGCCAAGTGTGCAGGGGAAGGGGTAGGGTCAAAGGAAAGGAGCAAGGGGCAGTTGAGGGTTAGCAATCAACAAGATTGAAGGATTGATCTTGAGGTTTGAAGGCTAACATTCTGTCATTGTATTTCCTCAGCGGGCCAGTATCCCAGGACGGGGGCCCATGATTTTATAGTTAATAAAATAAATTGTTTGTTGGTTTTTCCCTAGTTGGGGTTTTTCAGGGCAAATTTAAGTCTCAAATGTGAATGTTTTCTTGTGTTTTTCCGTTGCATAATTTGTTAGATCTCACTGTATTTTTAGTTAATGATTGTTGTAAATTATTAGAGATTGATAACCATATTTGGGCTCAGAAAACTAACAAATCTATGAATCTTTCCTACCTTGCGAGGTTGAAGTGAAGAAGCCCCTAGTGGAAGGTTGTCTTGATGATCTAAATGCTTTTGAAGTATTGAAAGATTTGGATACCATATGCTAATTGGAAGAGGTTGCTCTCTATTGAGATCTAAATGGGTGTGAAGGAGCGTGTTTGTTGTGAACTCCTTGATTTGAAAAGGCAGAGGAAGCGACCACAGAGCTCATAATAGATGGGGCAATAGAAAATGAGATGCTATTTTGTCTTAGGCTCTTGTAGGTGTTAAAGATGGCAACTCTTGTCTGCTTTGTGAATTGTGGTGATAAACTTTCAGTTGAAGAGGATGAGAACAAACTTGAAATTGGCCAAGAGGTATCCTAAGGGATTGCGTCATCAACTTTGGATTGAATTTGAGCATCATATCCCACAAGAGTAGAGAGGTTGTTAGCTATGCCATTTGCAGGAGGTATAGTTAGGAGAAAGTCTACCACCCATAAGGAAGCAACACAAACTTGGCATGGGGCATTGATCACTATGACACCTTTTGCTTGAACACAAATTTCTCCTTTCAATTTTTGTGCTTCTTGCTAAATAGCAATTTATTATTCTTTTGGTTTGCTCAACTTCTAATGTAAAAGATGCAATTTTCTATCACCTAGATGATAATGATTTGAAAAATATTCACTAAAGTTGTAAGGAGTATTTTGTAGATTTCGAATTAGTAAGGTCATTTTTTCTATATCCATTGTTTTGTGGAAGTTTCCCCAAAATATTGTTTTTTCCTTTGTTAGAAAATAGTGATTTTCTCATTCCTAGGCTAATTTCTTGAATTTTCAAAGGAATTCCTCAAAACTGTTTCCAAGTTATATTCAACTCCTTGCCTTGTTCATGTTGCCAAATTTATTGCTATTTTCGGTTACTAGCAGATTTCATGGCCGTGCTTCATAAAAATGAAATATGGCTTTATCTTCAGTTTTGTGTTAAATTTGCAACAGTATCCTCAAGATTGTTAGTTAGGAATTTTTTCTTCGTTTTTCCCAAAGAAAACCTCATGGGGAAACCCAAGGGATGCTTCCCCACATTCGTGGATGGCAACCCTTGGAAAGTCACATTGTTTGGGTTTGAGCTTGAGCTCAACAATGATTAAGTTCAATTCGAATTCAAATTTCCTGATGAGATTTAAATTAGATTCTTCATTATTTGACTCTCTATATATATTATAAATATTTTTAAAATCTATACAATTTGTTAACTTCTATTATTAACTTATATAATTTGAAAGTGTGTGGGGGAGCTGTGACCCATGATCATTGCGTTGTGTCTCATAGCAAGTTGTAGCACTGTTAACTCGCAGTTGTGCTTGCACTACTAGAGGGTTAAGATCTAGCGAGATTCCATTAGGCTAGTTCCATTGTACATTGGGCCAAATAGACACATCGATCCGAGCTCTTTGAGTGCTGGCATAGTTCGAGACTCCTATTTCTAGTAGTTTTCCTTCTTCCAAGAGATTGAGATCCAAGGGGCCACATGATAATGGTATTCATACATTCATGCTTCTTGTAAAAAAGCTAGTCTAGTGAGATTGCTTTTTGCCTTTTTCCTTTTTTACAAGAAGATAGATTGATTCTCTTTCCCCTAAAGATTTGTCTTTCCCGCTTTTTAGTTTTTGCTTTTTCGTGGAAGATTGCTCTTTTAGGTCAAATGTATGATCACCAGTTTCTATGTATATGAGGTACAGGTTGAATGGCATGGTTTCGAGCAAGCAGTCATGGTGTGGTTCAAGGTCTCGGTGGTGAAAGAGTGATGAGTCTAGCATTCTTGAGCAAGTTGATGGTTCTCCTAGTGTACATGTGGCAGTTTGTTGGAAGGATTCCATTTGCATGAGGTTATAAAATTGCCTTGTACCAGAACCTTGAAATTGCTTTCTAAAACCCCAATTTGAATTGTTGTGTTTAGTGGTCATTCTTACCAAGCTTGACTTTCCAAACCTTGATTCCATATGCTAAATTTGATTACTCCAAAACCTTGTTTCATCTCTTGGGTGTAGTTGGCATTTTTCATGGTTTGTTAAAAGCCTAAAAGCTTGATTTTGACTTCGGAATATCTATACTGCATGCAAAGAAAGGGTAAAAGTATAGAGTCGTTGTTGTTAAAACTCAAAAGGAAAGCATTAACAATATCCTAAAATAGTAGAAAAGTCAAACAAAGGAAAAACCATTCCAAAAGCAAAAAGGAGATCATGCCTAGTGTACAAATTGAGCTTTTTATTTGATGGGATTTAAGCAACTAGGATGAATTGTTCCTTATTCATTGAGGTTCTCTATATGTATACATTTGAGAAGGAGAGGAACGATGGGATATTATTTTCTCTAAATAGTTTGTAGCAACAAACAAGTTCGCACTCTTCCATTTGTAGTACCTCAGACCACTACCTCTATTGCAAGCAAGGAGATCCATGGCAGTCTGTTGCCTATGGCTCACTATGATGCAATCAATCTCTTGGGTAATATGTGATTTGGTACAATTATGCTTTGTTCAAGCTTGTTAAATCTCTTCACGGTTATAGATTAAATTTGTAGTGTTTTGGTAGCATGCAATGCACTTGTTTTGAGTTTCTTTCACTCCACTCATTTCCATTAATTGTTTATGGAAATTATTTCGGACTTTGTGTAGATTTATTGATTAGATGGGAGCATACACCTTTTAGGGACAATTCTTCAAATTGGAAAAGCACCAGTCTCAATTGAGAGGCATCTAGTGTTCACAGGGTTAGGTGGCCTATAATTATTAGGTGGGTTTTTTGGTGTGATTTGCGTGATAACAAGCACTTGCTAGCGAGTTGCAACTGTGGCTCATAAAAACAAATCACAATATGAGAGTGGAGTATGGTGTTGCTCATCTTTCATCACAGGGTATGGTCGACCCATCTTGTTGCTTGTTGCCACAAGTCACACGATGCCACAATTCATAGATGGAAGCTCGAGGTTTAGAATTGAGCAACAACACGTGGCGACATACCAAAAATCAAGGAAAATTTTAGGGGCGAAATTTAGCCCATGGGCTATTTTTTGACCTTTTTTTCCTAAATAAGATTCGCCAATTTGCCTTTTCTTCAAAGATGATTCGCCCAACTTGCATGGGATACATTTTTTTTACTCTAAAAATGTTCAAAATTATCCAAAAACTATATAAAGTCCTTAGAAATTTGAATATTTTTACAAAACATTTTATGGTTGTAAGTTTAAGAAATAGTAAGATTCACCAAGGTTTCTACACTTTGACAAAATTATGGATCCTTAAAATTTTCCCTACCAACAATGTGAACAAGTGAACACATGCATGGACCTCAGTGACCCTCAAAGTTTGTTGAAACTCAACATTGCTCATACTTATAATTTTCTTTGGAATTCACAGAATTTTGAACTTCAACTTAGAAGTTCGTCAAACCCTGTGACTTAGAGCCCTAGTAAATCAGTTAGCGTAGACTAGTACATTTCACCTAGGGGGTGTTCAAATCGGGTACCTATTGCACAAAACTAGCCAAAATTGCAACAACGTTGGTGAAAACCGATTGAGCTAACCCCTTGGAATATTAGGAGATTTTTCATTGGTGACAGTCGATTGAGCTAACCCCTTTGGCTATTAGGAAATTCTTCATTGGTGTGTCACTCTGAATTTCAAAGAAATATCGGTTTTTTTGCAGTATTTATGTCAAAAACAAAATTTCTCCCAAACTTCTTTTTTTCGTAATCTTTAAGTTTTATTCTCCTCGTTCTTTTCTTCTTCAGAAGCTTAGTCTTGTTATTTCCAAACATAAAGCAATTGGTTGGCTTATTGGTTTCAACTTTCTCCTCATCAAGAACTTTTTGATGTGTATAAACATGATTGCATTCGTAAATCTCACTTCATTGTGTTGAAACATATACCTTTGGAAGCTATTTTCTAAATTATAAATTCTATGTACATAAAAAGTTTTTGATGACAAGTGTTAACTTTATGAACAAGAGTCAAAAGATCATGCCAAGTGTCTAAAGGCCATGCCAAGTGTCAAAATCATGTCACATGTCAACCTTAGAGACGGCTACTTAGAGGCCTGCTTAGGACGGTTCCTAGGAGGGCTGCTTAGGGCGGTCCCTAGGAGGGCTGCTTAGGGTGTCCTAGAGGGCTGCTTAGGGTGGTCCTAGGGGGCAGCTTAGTGAAGCCAAGCCCAAGTATAAAAGGAGGCCATCTCTCACCATTTGAATACACAATTTTGAAAAGTTTCCTGCTGATACAAGGTTGAGTTATACCTTGAATCCTTTTGCGGTTATGTGACTTGTACTCCTACTGTTCTACTGCTAAAACAGAGGTGCTGTAACAAAACTGCTGAAATAAAGGTGCTGTAACAGAGGTGCTGAAACAGTACTGTAACAACAGTGTTGAAACAGAGGTGATAAGGCTGCTACAATAGTTATTATAAGTCTGCTACAGTAAGAGGTTATGACAGTCAATTTTGAGGTCATTATCAGGCTGTTACTGTAAGTATGATATCAACTGTTAATTAATTTTGTAAGTGCTGAAACAGAGGTATTGTTTCAGCACCCTAAGTTCAAGGTTGTTAGTTAAGAAGTCTTGTACTGGTATGTACGTTGTTGAAAAATATCAAGAGAAGTTTTGGCTGGGTTTTCTACCCGAAGAGGGTTTTCCAGGGTAATTTGGTTTTGTCTCGGTGATTGTCTTACCTTCAGTGATCCTTATTTAGGTAGAGATGTACGCTTATGTTTGATGTATGCTGCAATTTTTTTTAAAATTCCTACATACATCTTGTTTATCAACATTGTATTAGAGCTTCCCTGAAGGAAGCCATTTTAGAGAATTATTAGACTTGTAAAGGAGGGTACAATATTTCAGTTTTGAAGGATGTCAGAATCAAAGACAAGATGTTGTCAAGCACTAAGTTGGATGAGAAGCTTGAGGGACCTGATAATTTTAGTGCATGGAAGTACAAAATATTTCTTGTGCTGGAAGAAAATGTTGTTGTAAATGTAACTTGGGAAGTTATTCTGTTGTATATTATTATTGTATTTTATTGTACCTTGGTCGGAGATGTTTTTCCTCCGCTCGAGATGTCATTATTATGTTTAGTCATTGAGGTAAAACCTTCGTTGTAAGTTGGGGCAATAGTCCCCAAAAGAAATAACGTAAAATGTATTTTCGAGTCTACCAAGGGAGAAGCCGGCCCTGCCAAGTCAGAAGGTTGACCCAGTTAGGTTTTAGGTCAAGTCACTTGAAGGGTATAAATAGGGAGGTGCCCTCCTTCATTTAAACGCACACTCACTCACTCACTCATTCAAGTTTGCATGAGGAGAGAGAGAAGACAAGTTCGCTAGCGAAGAAAGAGAGAGAGATGCAAAAGGCTTCCTATTTTTGGGTTTTCCATTCTTTGATATTGTATTAGTGACGAGTCTATCTCTGAGGAAGTTTGTGGAGTTTTCTCCTTTATGGTTTCCTCGAGGAAAATCTTTGTGTCTCTTGTGTTTTGCTATGCTTGTTATTCTTTTAGTTAAGCATCCTAAACAAATTGAATTAAAGCGAAAACTCTAACATGGTATCAGAGCTACTTTGAAAGAAGGCATTGTGCAACAACGGGAAACTAGGGCTTCCTAGTTCAAGGTCTTCTCTCCACAGATCATCAGAAAAAGAGGGCTAGGTTAACTCGCCATAGGAGGGCGCATCATTTGGAGGAAACATAATCAAATTTGAAGAATTTTCATTTTTGACCCAGACACTAGTGTCGGGAGAAAACTAGGGCATCAAGCTTTTGGGGTTTTCCTCCATCAATTTTCCAAAGTAGGAATTTAAAATTTAGGGCCAGCCAGCTCCAGAACCAGGTTGGGCATCTCAAATTGGTAAGATCTAAATCTTTGTTATTTCCATTTGAGGTTCTCAATTCAAAATGACTCACCACGCCCAGCTTGATGATAAGCTTGGGGGAGTTGACAACTTTCGAGCATGGAAGTATAGGATCTCTCTTGTCCTTGAAGAAAATGACTTGGACAGATATATTAATGAGGAAGTTACAACACCAGAGGGAGATGAAGATAAGGCTATCCACAAGAAGAACTTGGTCAAGGCCAAGAGAATCATTGCAGATTCTATTGAAGATCATCTCATCCCCCATGTGTCATCTTTTAAAGACACCTAAGGAGGTGTTCGATGCTTTGACGAAGTTATTCGAAGGGAAGAGCATCAACCGAAAGATGATATTAAGGAATCGACTCAAGAATGTGAAGATACAAAATTCAGAGACCATGCAATCATACTTCACAAGGGTTGCTCAAATCAAGGAACAACTCGAAGCAGTTGAAGTAAAGGTAGAAGAAGGAGAGATCGTTATGACCACCTTGAATGGTCTCCCAAGATCATGGGATTCATTCATTTAAGGAATATGTGCCAGAAAGAAGATGATCACTTTCAACAGGCTTTGGGAAGAATGCACACAAGAAGAAGCTTGGTTAATAACAAGAGAAGAGAAGATGGGAGCAACTGATGATCAAGCTCTCATAGTTCACACTAGAAGAAATCACAACAAGAGGGAGGACCATCATCACAGAAGACAAAGGAGACCCATAAGAGATCTATCCAGTGTGAGATGTTACACATGTGATGAGAAGGGACACTACTCCAAAGATTGTCTCAGAAACAAAGGCTCCTCCAACAAGAAGACTAACAAGAAAAGACATCATGCTAACACCGCTGAAGATGGTGAACCAACAAAGAAAAGAATCAGAGAAGAAAGAGTTGATTCTTCAAGTGATGAAGAATATGTATTCATCTCAACACTCACAGGAACTATCACACATGGGAGCAATGATTGGCTTGTAGATAGTGGAGCATCCAAGCACATAACGGGATACAGAGAATCATTTGTCAATCTATCTGAGCATGAGTCACCTCACAAGGTGAAACTTGGGGATGACTATCAATACCCCATTAAAGGAAGTGGAAAAGCTTCCTACAAACTAGATTGCGACAAATCTTTGAAGATGAAAGATGTTCTATATGTTCCGGGGTTAAAGAAGAATCTTCTCTCCATCTCTGCACTAGATGCTAAAGGATTAAGGGTTGCATTTGTTGATGGCCAAATCCTAATGTGGCCAAAAGGAAAGACAATAGGCGATGCAACAGTAATTGGAGAGCAAGAGGGAGGCTTGTACAAGTTGAAGGTACAACCTTAACAAGCATTGGTTCATGACTCCATAGAACCAAGTGAAATACGACATAGAAGGCTTGCAAATGCGCACTAATGAGCACTACCTATTGCAAGCAAAGCACTTTCAGGACTTATAGAAATCTAGACAAAACATGTAGGCATGTGCAAGGGATGTGCTCAAGGAAAGAATGTAAAGAAGATGTTTCCCAGTAGCGAAAGCAAAGCAAAATGTTATATATAATAATTAGATAAATATAAAAATTGTATAATAAACTGAAATAGTCATCAAAGAGTATGACTTTATGAAAAATCATACTCTTACACTTGCTAAAACATATATATGCAAGACTCTTTATTGTAATAAAGCATTAAAGAAAAATTTATAAGGAAAAAAATATTATTTTACAGCCAAGTTGCTTCTTCATGCTGGGTTCTCTGTTTCATTGGTATCGGAGCCAAGGACATCGCTACTCCAGCCACCGTCCAGATCCGGTCTGTCATCTCTTGCCATGTTCGATCGCCACCGTTTCCTGCCTCATCTATCAGCCACAATCCTTCCCTCCTGCGCTGCCAGCAATTGTTTTCCACCCATGACCATACCAGTTTATTGCTGTCCGCCTCACCAGTACCTGCCATTCCACTTTCCCTACCCGCATCACTGTCTTCTCTGTCTCCTCGTTGGGTCCATTGCCAACACCCGCATCCATTCACTCCTGTGATGTCCTCCTCTGCTCGTCACTCACCTCGTCGTCACCACCTTCTTGACTTTCCACGTAAACCTACACGAAAAAAAACTTGTAAATAAAAATTATATTATATACTAATAATATTATTATTATATAATATTATTTTTTGTTTAAAAAAATTTAAAATATATACTATATTATTAATATAATAATAATATTTTATTATAATTATTTAAAAAAAATTGTGGCTGGTCGGGCTCGAACAACTGATAAGAACAAATCAAGGTTTAACGTGGAGAAAATTCTACTAGTCGCTAGAATGGGAGTTGTCAATGTTAGATTGGACCAATTGGACGACAAAGTCAACAAAAAGTACTCAGAACTCAAGGCAGAAATCAACAAAAATAATAATGCATTAATAGGACTCAAGGCAGGAATAGAGCAAGGCATCAGTGCATTGAAGGCAGATCAAAAGAAAACTCAAGAGTCTCTCGACAATATCTTGGCCAGATTACCGCCGCACACTTTGTTTCCCCCACCTAGCCATAACCCACCTCTAGACCCCTTCAATACACCTCTCCAAGTATGCCTAAAACGCCAAGACAACACGACATGACACCACCCCATGAAGTCCCTTTCTTTAACATTTCGTCAATATCAATCCCCCAAACACACGGGTACCAGATAAGGGTAAGACTAGAGTTACCCAAATTTGATGGTGACGAAAAGTAATGCATCACATGGATTAATAAAGCAGAAGAATACTTTGACATCCATAACATACCTTACGATAGCGAGAAGATCAAATACGTCACCATGCAATTGGACGGGATTGCATACAATTGGTACATGTGGTGGAAGACGATAGCCCGAATTTGTTCCTTTAGTTGGAATAACTTTAAGAACGATCTTCTTAAGAGGTTTCAAGGTGTAACTGAGAAAGACTTCTTTGCCAAGATCACCAGATTGCAGCAAAAAAGCAGTGTAGATGAGTACACATGTGAATGAGAAGCTTTGGCAACTCGAGTCCCATAACTAACTGATGACCATTGCTTGCAAACATACATACATGGACTAAAACCTCACATTTAGGATGAGTTAGAATTACATACCACTTCTACCATGGACAAGGCAAGACATAAGGCCAAGATCATCGAGAATAAGATTAAACGATCCGCTCAAATTAGCTTCGACAAAAACTACTCCAAGAAGAATCCGCCCCAATCAGTGAATACAAGAACTTCAAAATATACGCCTCCACATCTAATGGAAGGAGAAAATCCCAATTTAGAAGCCTAGAGGATGAAGGAAGGAAACTGCAAATATTGTGGAGAGAAATGGGATCATATGCATAGATGTTTGCAAAGGAGCAACCCCCAAAAGCTGTATGCTTGCGAAGTTGAAGAAGAAGAAAAAGCTAAGTTGCCAGAAAACGTGGGTACGAGGACAGGTACTGGTACGGGGACGGGGACGGGGACGGGGACACCACTTTTTGAAACAGGGTACTTCGGTACGTCGGGGGCACTGTAGACATATATATATATGTGTGTGTGTGTGTGTGTGTGTGCGCGCGCATGTGTGTGTTAAAATTTATAAAAATAAAACATTTCACACTCACATCATACATGCATATTTGATATTT
>LPNX010170788.1:514136-537900 GCA_001517045.1 Pseudotsuga menziesii
CCGATACGTGTACCCGGTACTGGTTCGTGTACCCGACCCCCCGGTACGGGTACCCATGCAACACAGAGAAAAAGTCTCAGAAAATGAAGAGTCAAGTGAGGAGGATATAGGAAACCAACATGACTACCACCTAGAACTAGAAGATGATACACCAAAGATCTCATTAGCTGCCATTATAGGGATATCCTAACCATAAACACTGAAGCTAAAGGGACGTATAAAAAACAACAATGTCTCTATTCTCATAGATATTGGCAGTACCCATAACTTTATTAATGTCAATCTTGCTAAGATATTCAACTTATTCGTTTTCCCAATGCCTAACATAAAGGTTATGGTATCAGATGGCAATAAGGTTGAAAATGTGGGAAAATGTCACAAGGTTAAATTACAAATGCAATAGTATAACCAAGAATCCGGCTTCTTTGCAGTACGTCTTGGAGGAGTAGACGTTGTATTGGGAATCCAATGGTTGCAAACATTGGGTACTTACTCCACTAACCATCATGAGTACTTCATCAAGTTCAAATTGCTAGGAAAAAAGTACAAATTGTATGGGTTCCAACCACCCCAAACTCAATTGGTTACATCACATCAGATGGAAAGGCTAATTCGAAAAGGAGCACCTGCTTATATAATTCAATGTCAAGAGATGGAGTTGCTCACATGTGAGGGAGATGACTGCAGACCACTAGAGATACAAGATCTAATCCAAAAACACCATAAGGTTTTCCAAGAGCTTATGATGGAGCTCCCACCAAACAAGAAGATTGAGCACTTGATTGAGATAGAACCAGGGGAAAAACCTGTCAATATCAAACGGTATAGATATCCACATCGCTATAAAACAGAGATTGAAAGGTTAACCCAAGATTTGTGAAAATGTGGAGTCATTTCGAAGAGCAGAAGCCCTTATGTAGCTCCAATAGTGCTAGTTCGGAAGAAGGATGGATCTTCAGGTTGTGCATAGATAACAAAGGTCTCAACAAGGTAACAATTAAGAATAATTTTTCTATCCCATTTATCGATGAGATGATGGATGAACTTCATGGAGCTAAGTACTTCTCGAAATTAGACTTGAGATCAGGGTATTGCCAAATTAGGGTCAGATTAGAAGATGTAGTAAAAACTTCCTTCCGTACTCATGAGGGCCATTATGAGTTCAAGGTAATGCCTTTTGGTTTAACTAACGTTGCAACCATTTTCCAAGCCGCAATGAACGAATTATTCCAGCAATATTTGCGAAAGTTTGTATTAGTATATTTTGATGATATCCTCATATATAGCAAAACTTGGAGAGCATATCCGACACTTGGATCAAGTACTCACCATGTTGGAAGATTATCAATTTTCGCAAAAAGATCAAAATGCACTTTTGGAAAAGAAGAAGTGGACTATCTTGGCCATATAATACCAAAGGAAGGAGTCAAAGTTGATCCAAGTCAAATCAAGGCAATCACTGAGTGGCCCAATCTAGATAACATCTCGAAATTAAGAGGTTTTCTAGGTTTGATAGGATACTATCGAAGATTTGTGAAAAATTACGCCCATAGGACTGCCTCTCTAATAGATTTATTGAAGAAAAACTCATTTTGATTGAATGATGAAGCCGAAAAATGTTTTGAAGCATTGAAAAACATTATGTCATCAACACCAGTATTAGCAACACTGAATTTCACGAAACCCTTTGTGGTTGAGTGTGATGCTTCAGTATTCGGGATAGGAGCAATCTTGATGCAAGAAGGTCATCCAATAGCATTCGATAGCCGAAAGCTCAATAAAAGAGAGAGTCTGAAGTCCACTTATGATAAGGAAATGCTTGCCATTATACATGCTTTAGCAAAATGGTGGCAATACCTTGTAGGGAGGAAAATCATGATAAAGACAGATCATAACAGTCTTCAATATCTCCTACAACAAAAAACTTTGTCAACTGAACAACAAAAATGAATAGAAAAATTGCTACATTTGAGATGGAGATACTACATAAGAGAGGAAAGGACAATTTAGTTGTTGATTCCCTCTCTTGAAAAGAGAAAGAAGTCAAGCCATATGCAATTTTAGTTGCGGTTCCAGACTGGTTGGATGAAATTCAAGGTAAATATGCTAAGGACCTAGACACATTTGCCTTAATCAATGATCCTGATCGAGGTCCAAAATTCGAATGGAGGATTAACATCCTTTGCTATAAAGGAAGGATCTACTTAAGCCCAACATCCAGGTTTAAGACCAAGGTATTTATAGAATATCATGATTCCCAGCCGCAGGACATGTAAGTTTTTTCAAAACTTACTACAATGTTAGGGAATCCTTCTACTAGAAAGGGATGTTCAAAGACATTCAAAAGTACGTAGCTGAGTGTGACACTTGTCAAAGAAACAAAAGCGAAAATGTTGTGATTCCAAGGCTACTCCATCTGCTTCACATTCCAAATCAGAAGTGGGAGGAAATCTCCATGGATTTTATTGAAGGGTTACCCTTACCTGAAGGAAAGGACAAAGTCTTTATGGCAGTAGATTGATTAACGATAGATGCAAATTTTATGGGTATTAAGAAAATGGACTCCGCTAAACAAATTGCTGAAGTATTCTGTAAAAATATTTCCAAGTTACATGGATTTCCAAAAATCATCGTTAGCGGCAGAGATGCCAAATTCACAAGCAATTTTTGGAAGGAATTTTGCAAACAAATTGGGATCACTCGTAACATGAGCTCAGCGTATCATCCCCAAACAGATGGACAAACAGAAGTTGCTAACAAATGTTTGGAAGCCTATCTTTGTAGTTTCATCATTGACAAGCAGAACAAATGGTTACAGTGGTTACATCTTGCAGAACCATGGTATAGCTCCACCTATCATACGTCCGCCAAAATGACACCTTTTCAAGCATTGTATGGTTATGTGCCTGCCAGGTGGAAATAACTCGTTCAAGGTGATCCAAAAGTACATGCAGTAAAAAGTCAACTTGAAGAAAATTAGAGAGTAATGCAAGTACTCAAGGATAATTTAACTATGGCACAAAATCGTATGAAGCAACAAGCATATCGACATAGAACAGTTTGAGAGTTTGAAGTAGCCGATTGGGTATTTGTGAGACTTCAGCCATATAAGTGTAAATTTTCCTTTGAAATTCAAACTAGGGCCAAACAATATATTTAATTGTTTTACTGAAATAATCACACATGAATTTCTTTACGAGTATTGCAACGAAATATAAATACTGAGAAACATTCACAACATCACATTAAATATAGACAGTTATTTTGGGTATGGAAACCCCTAGATGGGAAAACTGGTGCAGCAGAGATATGAATTTTATATTATGAAGATATGGAACTTTTACAATCAGTAGGCAAATTCACCCAACCTGGCGAAATGAGCCTCTACAGAAACACTAGACAACTTTAGCAACCCAGCAGACCCCCAACGCAGCTGTACGACCCCTGCGTCAGTAGTACGGCCTCCTTTGCGCAGTTGTAGGGATTCGTACGATGCTGACGTCGTCTTGTACGAATTTCGTATGGTTATATGACTGTCTCTGCCAAACTTGGTACGACTGTCGTTTGCGTGATCCTATACGGCCTAACTCTGCCTGGAAGCTCGGTGACTCCGTCGGGTAATTGCTCCTTCGTTTGACTTCTCCCTGTCTGTTTTTCTCCTGTGTACGTGTCCTCTCCACCAAATCTCCTTTTACCTCAATGGTTAAGCGAAAACCCTAACCCTCACTATGGATCAATGGATGTGATCCTTCGGTGAGATCAATGGCCAAGATTAGATTAGCCATCACTTAAATATTTCACTTTTCACTTTATTAAAGTAATTTGATTAAGTCAAAATCAAATTAGAATAATTAAAGTATTTTTCTAACTCAAAACTTAGGAAAATCACTTTAATACATTTCGATTCCTATTAATGTCTTTCTAGCATGCAAGGACACATGCAATGCTAGAAGACCTTCCTCGTTGCCACTTTATAACACTTCTTCTCAACTAGGAAGGGATTCGGTAGCAACCCCAACTTGTCTCTGAACTTCACAAAACTGTGTTTGCAAAGTGCCTTGGTGAAAATGTTTGCCACCTGCTCATTTGTCTGTATGTACTCCAACTGAATGGTTCTTCTCTGTACAAAATCTCTTAGGAAGTGGTATTGAATGTCTATGTGTTTGCTCTGGTCATTGAACACTGGATTTTCAGATATCCTGATGCCACTTAGATTGTCACAGTAGCTTGCCTAACCCTTGCTGGACCCTTTCCATCCCTCTCTCCTCCTTCGTAGGCCTTGTCTTCACCCTCGCTGCTCGATCAGGGGGATAGCCTAAATCCTTTACCTGCCTCGCAGCTCGATCAGGGGGATAGCCTAAATCCTTTACCTGCCTCGCAGCTATCCCTTGCTGCTCCTTAACATTCTCCTAAACCTAGCTACACTTTACAGTCCTAAAGTTACCCTTACATACCCTCGAGCCCTCTCTATAACTCTCCTAGGAACTCTGCTAGGGTCTCCTTTACCCTCGACTGGCCAGTCCCTATCCTCTACCCTTCTCCGAGCTGCAATAACACCTCGCTGCTTCCTTTCTCCCTTGCAGCCCTTTTACACAGTCATAAAAGCTCCCCTTTTGAATCTCTTCCCTTGCTGCTATTTCCCCTACCCCTCGGGTGTCCTCCTTTCCTTTTTTTCACCCTCGGGTCCATTTCTTAGGACTGCCCTAGGGCAATATCTTTGGGCAACAACTTCCCTTCCTGCTCCCCAGCTGCAGTAGCAGCCACCTTTACCTTTCGGTCAAGCCTACTAGAGGGTGACTTACACACGGTTACTTTGGGTAATGATCTTCCCTACCATACAGGGTTGCCCTTCACAATGGCATCCCTCTCATTCACCTAAACCTTGTCCTTGCATCAGCCCCTGCACACAACAAACTAAACAATGGTTAGATAATCTTGTGTTGTTGCTTTCATTTGACCCCACAATTGGATTGTTTGTTTTGTCTCCTTAGGTTATGTCTGCATTTAAACACTAATTGTTAGTATTTTAATGTATAATCAATGATCATACTTGTTTTGGTGAAGGACAATAGCATTTTTTTGGCACTGAAATATCTTTGTATTGCAACACTCAACAAATGCACACAGTCTGCATACCAATTATGCATATTGCCATTTACATGATTCAATGTTTGGTTAATGCACTATAACGAATACTTGTTTCTGCTAGTATTTTTATGTTTATGAAGCAAATTAGCACTACTAATAATATTGCTGCTATACTGACACCTACTGCTGGTGCATACAACACTTTTGCAACTTCAAACCTTAAGCTATCTGTTTTAACTAAGTGCACATGCCTTCATGAATGCGAATTGCACGATGGATACATTGGTTATACTGCTGTCTATTGTTTTGTTTCAAGTGTTCAATGCAGCTGTAAGTACTTGAGTGAATGACTGATGCACACATGCTGTACTAATTGGCTAATTTATTAATCAATGCTGGTTGCATATATTCTTGTACTTACGTTTTGGGAAATATTATATGCTTGTACTAGATCAATAATTGCACGTGTTCTTGTTGTTTCCATCAACAATAATTTTGCAAATCACACAATTCCTTCATTCACCTTTTGGACTCCATTAGGCACTGATCACTAACAACCTTGAAAGAGAACATTTTGGTGTTATCGGAATAGGGCTCTCCCCTAGGAGGTTTCGACTTCCGAAATAGTAGGGGACACGTGACTAAGGTGACAGTGGTCACTTTTCCCACATATGCTTACTGGTGGCTAGGCCTACCATTTCAACCGGTAACACTCTAGAATAGTCTCTAAAGTGAGGAATGCGTCTCGCATCCCAGTCATGTGCTCACAATACACACTCTCAACTATCCACTTCCCTGCAACCATAGGTCTACTACTGCCGCAACTCAAAACAATTGTGAGGAGATAATTCTTTCTCGAACTTTGCAGCGTAACTCTCGATCTCATCTGTAGCTGCATCCTGTTCCTCCTTTCTTGCTTGCCCCTCTTCTTATTAGGACATTGGCCAGTATAATGGCCAAATGCATTGCATGCATAACCCCTGACTCTGCCTAGGTCCTTCTTCTGTTCACCTCTTTGCTGCAGCCTCTCCCTTAGGGCCCTTCTTGGACTACTTGCTTGTAGCTGACAAGGCAACATTCTCTTCTTCCTCCTTACCATTTGATGAGCTATCCTGCAGAAGACCTCTTCGGGTCTCCTCTTGCATGAAATCAAACCATAGTCTATCCCAAGAAGGCAAGTTCTCCCTGGCAACTATAGCCTCCACGAAAACAGTCCATGGCTTTGTCACACCATTCAAAGCTATCCTCACTAGTTCACTTCTATTGCAAGCTCGTCTCTCACCTGAGATATCCTGGTAAGGTAAGAAGCTACATTTTTAGATGTAGCCATCCTTGTGCTCTTCAGCGTCTCTCACAGTACCATTTTCTGATTCTCATTCGAACTCTGGTATAAGTTGGTCAAAGCATCCCACATCTTATAGGAACGGTCTTTGTTTGAAATATGTGGGATAACATGGTCTTTAACTGCATCTAGAATGATCCTTCTGGATTTTATGTCCTTTTTGTTGAAGGTAGCGGGTGCTTTTGCATCAGTGGAAGTGAGAGCTTGAATTGGATTTGCTTGTGTACTATGAACCACTTCATCCCAAAGTTCAGTTTCCTCCAATATAAGCATTATACTAGCCTTCCATGGGACAAAATTCCCAGCCCCATCAAGCCTATCCTCAAACCTTAATGCAGTAGCCATTTCAATGCAAATTTAAAATCCAACAAATGTGCTCACTGACAAAAAAACCCACTGACTATCTGAAATTTTCAATACCCAAATCTTTCCCCTCAATGCTGATACCGTGTACATTTTTGAGTGATTTTCCCACCCAGGTTTCGAGTCACTTGCTCATTGTTTAATGCCCAACCCAATAAAGATTTCTGCTGTAGATGAATTGATTTCTCATAAACAAATTGTACATGAAAAACTGGAAAAATTCACTAATGGATGAAACAGAAATTACTGACAGCCACACAGGAAAAAATTTCAGATCTCATATTTTTGGCAAATTGCCCAAGAAAAACCCACAAGGGGAAAACCTATTTGAGAGAGTAATTTTATTTCTTCAGTAAAATAATGCAACAGCAGAATACATTTTATCTCAACCAATCAGACAAATTCCAGCCTCGACTTCTGTGCCAAATTTTCTCGAAAATCGTGCTGAAGTACTGTATAGACAGATAGAAAATTTCAGTCAATTCTTCCTCGAATTTTGTGCTGCCTGTATGGTCTGAATGCCTTGGTTTGCATGCCTGCTATCTCAACAATAAATGCACCTCGAAATTTGTGCCAGCTACAGTAAAATTGTACACTGTATGGACAGCCAAAAATCCCACTCGAAATTCGTGCCAGCAGCCCGGGAATTTGTGCGGCTATACTTTTGCCTTGATTTTCGAGCTGCTATACAATATTTCACTGCCTGGGAATGCGAGCCAATTTCTCTCTCTCTCTCTCTCTATTTGCAGCTTTTCCTCTTCTCGAGGACTTGACTTGCTCTCTCAAATTTGCTCTCCAACTCTCTTGTTGAGAAAATGAGGAATAGGGTGCCTTTTTTATTGTTTCCCTTGTCTTTTCATTTCACCTTCCTAGGGTAGCTGAAAGGTCACTAGATCAAGGGCCCACATTTAATCTAGTGTTTTCTCATCAATGGAAGAGAAAAATCACTTTTCTCGCCATTAAATATTTTCCTTCTCAACTTCACTTAAATTTATTTAAAAAGTTACTTTTTTCTGTAAAGTGCATTAATTACTCATTTCAAGTAATTAATACAAGGGTCATGTAACTTGTTCCCCTTTGGTGATCAAGGCACAAAGTCACTAGGGGAACACTTCCCCAAGTACAAAAATTCAACAGCTTGAGCTGTCTGAGCCACTTAAATAAAAACGGCACCATATTGTGGTGATTCCCCTTAGGGTTGAGTAGGTTACATAGCATGCTAGCTTGCGATGGTGCAAGGGATATTGACCTGTAACACCTGTGGTGGCAGGAAGGTCTGTCAATTTTGTTTTCATCTAATCTTTTGATGCCTGCTCATTCCATCGCATAACAAGAAAGTTCTGTCTCTATGTTTGTGGGATATTATGATTTGCGTGTGTGGAGGATGCTTATAAGTGTTTTACATCATTGTTTGACCTTTTGGCTCAGCTTGTTGATCCTTATAGATAGCTTAGGCACTAGGATGGCTCTATGTTGGTTCTGTTTGGGTTCCTTTAACTGGTTAAAATTAAAGGTTGAATTGCTACAAGGGAGTGAGCAAAATATTGGAATTCATAAGTAGAGAATAAGGTTTGGCAGATTAGTGGGTTCACACTACAGGAAAGAGCTGGCAAGTGAGTGGGAGATCCAGTTGACCTGTTTTTTGTCTTTGGGTTTTTCTTAATTACTTAATTTATTATGTCCTTATGTTTATATTATGTTTTGCAGTTTGAGTGTAGCATTGCTTAGCACAAGTGACTGTATATCTCCTGGACAAAGAAGATGGCCAGAAGACATGACCTGGCATCCGTATGGAGATAGCTTATTTGCAGCATACACTGCAGATGGTGGAGAAAATCAAGTTTCAATCATAAATCTGAATGCATCAAAGGTAAAATAGAAGCTTCTCCTTTCAAAACATCTCACACATTAAACTCTGTTTGATTGCAGAATGAAAATAAGCTTGTTCTTCATCTGAATTTATTTTCAAAGTTTTATGTTCTTCTTTTCTTCTGTGTTGCAAATGTTGTACATGTCCCAAGAACCCTTCCCTGTTACCATTTGACACAGACAGATCATATTCACTTCTCTTTTTCGTGAAACATTCTTATTATAATTCCTTTCCTTGAGATGTTATTGAAAGACTGACCTTAGTATAGGCTATAGCCTAAGCTTGCTCCAAAATTGTTCTGCATTATATGAGGTGGACGGTTGCCAAGTTGTTGGAGGTTCATGCAAACATTTGTTTCTTTTTCTCCTTTCAAACTGAAACTTGTTATGTATTTTTATGTTATCTGCAGAACATGATTACATACTAAGGGCTGACATGTGGTAGCTGTTTCCCATTATCTCTCTCTGTTTGCATCATTAGAGTGATAATGCACTGAACTTCTGTGGACTCTTAAATTTGAAGGAATTTAAACTCTTTTCTTGATTTTGAATATGCAGAAGAGGGTAACATTCTTGGATGAAAAGCCCCATGTAAGAGGTATTGTGAACAGTATAATATTCATGCCTTGGGATGATTTGTGCTTTGCCACTGGTGGAAGTGATCATGCTGTGATTATGTGGAGTGAGAAGGAGGGAGGGACTGGTTGGAAACCAAAGACACTGCACAGAAACCTGCATACTTCAGCTGTAATGGGAGTTGCAGGGATGCAGCAAAAGAACATTGTATTGTCAGCAGGTGCAGATAAAAGAATTGTTGGGTATGATGTGCGTTTTGCAAGAGCAGAGTTCAAGCACCAGCTGGACAGCAAGGCTATGGGAGTTTTACCTAATCCCGCTGACTTCAACCTTTTTATGGTGCAAACGGGGTAAGTAGGTCAAATATAAATCTTATTTTGGCTTTGTTTAATCCTTTTGAGGGTGTCTGCATTAATGTAAAATACTTTAGAGATCAAACTTTCAAAGTATAAGTGGGTGTAGATGTTAGTACTTTAATTAATTGCTTCATTGTTTTTTGGTGTGGACAAGGAATTGGAAGACTTATCTTTGATGTAAAAGCTTGTAACCAAACAATATGTTTTTGAAAAGAAGATATAGGTTGATTACTTGTGCTTGCAAATTATTAGAAGCTCTTTTTAAATTTATCTTGCTTTCTTCCAATGTTCCACCAAGTTTCTGGGATGTGGGCATGTGGGAATGCATCTGGGGGATGCCTGGAGACACCCCAAAACTTTAGGGAATGTCACAGGGGACATCGGCTCCCTAACTTAGGGGACCTAACCCAAGATACTCGAACTTTAACATTTAAATATATAAAAAACTGAAAGATAAATGATACATGATATTAATTAATAATCATTGAATCGGTCCAAATTTGATAAACGACAAAAGTGATACATTGATACATAACATACATACATATTTTGTTTTTCCTTTTTGAAGGTATGGTGTGGGCTCTTGCTGGGCATGTCCTGAAATATCCATTTCCTAGCTCCTTCTCTAAAACAGTACATGGGGAAACATCCCCAAAGGAGTACCTGTGTACCGATAGCACGGGAAGTGTACAATGTACCCTCGGGAACATGTTCCCATGTTTCTTTCTGCCACTAACTCAAATGAAATGGCTTTATTTTCTCCGTTTTCTTTGAATTTTGTAGATAAATGACTAGGTAACTTTATTTTCTTGTTCTTTCTTGAAAGTATAGTTTACTTAGTCCTTCTGTGCCTTTTTGTATTCTAGGAGTGAGAATACTTTGGTTAGATGTATGATTTCTTTTTCCATGTGGATCAATTTGTTTTTCTTTTCTCTTTTGTCTTCCCTCTATGTGCAATTGTGTGTTTATGTCTTCATCTAGGTGTTGATACACACACATTATGTACAGACATCCATACACACACGGGCATCTGTGTGGGTGAGAGATTGATAATTTTTTCTAAATATAAAAATGTCTGTACTGGTGTATTTTATAATTTCAGGATGAGGGGAAGGGTTGAGACAACCTTATAAAACAAAACTTTGTGCTTTGCTACTTATTCATATAGTCCTTTTAAATCATGCAACCAGTATAAAGGAATGGACATAATTACTTTGGAATCTTGTACATTGGAAAGAGAAGATAATTATATTGATGTCCAACAAATGACCACAAAAGTAGGTCCATGGGACTGCCACATACAACAATGTTGATACAATGTGGGAGCGTGCAAGTACTCCTGTACAAAACAAAAGAGATTAGAGCATATTTTCTCTCTAAGATCTATGATAAAAGAATAAGAGCAAACTGTAAGTAAAGATGCGAAAGGAAAGTAGTCCAGAATACAATTATAAGTGTACTAAAACTGCTAAGCACCTGCCAGTTTTGGGGTTTACTCTAGAAGTGTTTCCATTATGCTTGGGGGTGCTTCATGTGATATGGAGTGCATGATGTGTTGCCTACCCTTGGTTGTATTGTAGACTGTAGTGGACATACATATTGGAGATAATTTATTCATGGATTGCTATACTTTGACTTGATGCTTATGTGGTACACTTCTCTAGGAGGTTGGAGACCTATGCAGCATAGTGACACTCTTCATGAGGTGCACATGGAGGGATTGGTTGCTGGCTTGGGAGGATGACCTATTTAGAGGAGGAACATTAGGTGTTTAGGAGGGCATTGAGCAGGAGGCCTCTTGGTTTCTTACATGGAGGCTTGTGCTTGGCTCGAGGACAGTTGGGTTGAGGAGTGTTCTATTGGAGTTTGTGCAATTTCGGAAGACATTCTTCACTTGTACCTCCTATGGGAGTTTGAACTTGTTGTAATTCATCATACAAACCCTAGAAAGAACAATGTAAACCTTGGGGTGAAAAGTAAACAATAAAAGAAATACAAATAAATTTATAAAAAGGTATTTTTACTGCTCCCCCAAGAGAAGTTGGCCCCAATTAATTTTCTTAGTGGAAAAACAATATAAATAGGAGGCGTCCCTCCTCATTATAAGACACAGACACACAAGTGTAAATTCGCATCACTGGGAGAGAGAAGTGCACCCCTGTAGTAGGAGAAGACTGTTTTGGGATTTCTATCTCTGACAAACACTTCCATCTTTTCTCTCTCTTATTTATACACTGATCTCATAATTATTATCTCTATACAAAGGTTGCTGAGTTTTCTCCCATTTGGGTTTCCTAGGATAAAGATCCTTGTGTTATTGTTTTGTGCTTTGTCTTTCTTCTAATGATCCTATTGGTAAATGCAATTAAGATATAGTGCTATAGTCTTATGAAAATCTAACATGGTATTAGAGCAGTGCTAGAAGAAACCATTGCCGGAACCCTGTTGGAACTAGGGTTTCATCTTTTACAGCCACCTTTTGGAAAAAAAGAGCCTTGGGAATTTCGCTCTAAGGAGGGCGCATCTTTTGGTGAAAGCAGAACTCAATTCTGAGAATTTTCAATGTTTGATCCGAAGTCACATGGTTCGAATTCGAATTTGAGTTCGAGAACCATTTGATTTGGTTCGAATTCGAATTTTTGGATGAGGTTCGTTTGAGATTCGTCTTGAGATTTGAATATATATATATATTTTATATATATAATAAAATTGTTAATAAAATATCCTATTGAAATAAATTTTAACTTATAAAATAAAATATATTATGCAACATGCTTAAATAGTTTAAAAAATAAATAATAAAACTGAAATTCTCGAGTTCTTTTTCAATTTCTTTCGATTTTTTTCGATTTTTTATTAAATTCGCCTTTACATTCGAATTCGAATTTGAATAAAATTTGAATTTGATAAAATTCGAATTCGATAAAATTCGTTTTTAAAATTCGGCGAATTTAATTCGAATTTTTGTTTTCCCTTGAAATTCGGCGAATTTCAAACCTCAAGGTTCAAATTCGCCGAAACCTGTGACTTAGGTTTGACGTAATTCTCTAAGCACAACATAAATTAGGGTTTCAGTTTTTGACCTATTTCCTTCACAGTTTTGCCTCGACTCTCTCTTTTTAACTCGCCTTTCTAGGTGCATTCACCCTTAAAGTCAGTTCTCCAAAGCTCCATCTTTCATTTTTGACCTAGCCTCTGCTAGGGTTTTAGATCCAGATCTGCAGTCAAGATGATCACCATGAAGGTTGAAGATCGTTTGGAAGGGGCTTCCAACTTCATTCCCTGGAAGTCTAGGGTTCTTCTTCTACTAGAAGAAAATGACCTATTACAGTTTGTAAATGCAAAGGTCCCAGAACCAGAAGCTGAAGAAGACAAACCTCGCCGGAGGAAGAATGATGCCAAAGTAAGAAAGATTTTGGTGGACTTAGTTAGAGACCACTTGGTCCCTTAGATCTCAGAAAAGACGACAGCAAGGAAGATGTTCAAAGCCTTAAAGAAGCTATTTGAACACAATAGCATCAATGTGACTCTCACATTGAGGAATAAACTGTCAAATATGAAGATGACGAAGTCCGAAAATATTGCCTCATATTTCATGAGGATCACCGAGCTCTGGGACAAGCTAAAGTCCAGTGGAGACAATATTGAAGAAAATGATCTCGTTATGACCACCTTAAACGGTCTCCCACCATCTTGGGAGTCTTTCATCCAAACTATAAGTGGTCGAACCAAGTTGCCCAAATTTGATAAGCTACGGGCAGAATGCACTCAGGAAGAGACAAGAATAGCAGCATGCCAAAGACTTCATGGCACTCAACCTGAGGAAAATCAAGCGTTCGTATCTCTTGCCAAGAAAGGAAAGGGAAGGGGAAGGAATTCGTACAATCACAAGCGCCAAGATAAGAGATCAAGTCCTCCCCTAGTGCAGAAGAAACAAAAGAAGGATCTATCTCAGATCCAATGCTACAGGTGCAAGAAATACGGTCACTATGCCAGTAGCTGTCGAAGTTCAAACAAAAGGAAGCATGAAGCTTCAACTGTTGATGTAGAAGAAGATCATTGTCACAAGAAACAAAAGAATGAAGATCGTACATAATTCTTCTTCGTATTAGCTCTATCAGGTACTGTCCCCACGACTAGTGATACTTGGCTCATAGATTGTGGTGCATCTAGATTCTAGACACATGACGTGATATAAAGAAAATCTCTCAGAAGTAGTTGAGAAAGATTCTCATCTCCGTGTTGTACTTGGAGATGATGCTAACTACATTGTGAAGGGATCTAGGGCCACCTCCCTTTAGCTAGAGTCCAACGATACTCTACACTTAAGTGATGTGCTCTATGTACCTGGTATGAAAAGAAATCTTATTTCCATCTCAGCCTTAGAAGACAAAGGATATAAAGTAGCATTTTCATATGGAAAAGTACTTGTTTGGCAGAAGAACTCAAGCATGGACACAACCAAGGTAATTGGTATGAGAGAGGAGAGCTTGTACCGACTAAACACACTACTAGTCCAAGTCCTAGTCCATGACTCTACAAGTATGGGTGAGCTATGGCACATAAGACTAGCTCATATAAATTACAGAGCTCTCCCAGCTGTAAAGAATATTGTTATAGGTATACCAGTGCTACAGGTAGACCATGATGGAACATGTAGAGGATGTGCACTTGGTAAAAATGCCAAGAATTCCTTCCCAGATAGTGAGAGCAGATCCAAAGACATCTTGGATCTAGTGCACTTTGACTTGTGCGACCCAATGACAATTGCTTCATTGGGAGGACATCATTACTATGTAATATTCATTGATGACTACTCATGGAAGACTTGGATATACTTTCTGAGGACCAAGGAATCCGAAGAAGTACTCAACAAGTTCAAAGAATTCAAAGCACAAGTCGAAAATTTGTCTGGGAAGAGGATCATGATCCTGAGATTAGATAATGGTGGAGAATACACCTCTACAGAATTCAATGATTTATGCAAGGAAGAAGGGATTAAGAGGGATCTTACAATTCCTTACAACCCTCAACAAAACGGGGTTGCTGAAAGAAAGAAAATAACAATTGTGGAGGCAACCAAAGCCATGATTCATGAATAGAGTCTACCTATGTTCCTATGGGAAGAAGCTTCCAGAACAACTGTATATCTACATAACAGATGCCCAAATAATGTAGTAAAGAACATGACACTGAAAGAAGCTTACTTAAGAGTAAAACCAGAAGTGGGTCACCTCCGAATCTTTGGCTGTCTAGTCTACATTCATGTGCCTAAGGAGAAAAGGACAAAGTTATAACCTTCAGGAAAGAAGGGAACTTTCGTGGGATACAATGAATCTTCAAAGGCCTACAAAATTTACATCCCAGGATCAAGACAGATTGAAGTTAGCAGGAATGTGACCTTTGAAGAAGAAATGGCTATCAGGAAAGGCAGAGGATCATACATGGAGATCGATGATGAAGAAATGGAGATGAGATCGTCTCCCCCTCTAGTTCAGAATGAGTTAGCAGAGAAAGATGAACCCATCGATCCCATTGATCCAGTCGCGACAATTGATATTCTCTAAGATATGGCAGTAAGACGGAAAAGAACTAGACGGGGACAACAAACCTTACAGGATGAAGAGGGGCATGAAGCTCCACATGGCACTTTCCGAGAAAGCAAAAGACCTCAGAGGTTCTCCAGTTATGTTGCATTAATGAGTCACATCATTGACTCAGAACCCACCACTTATGAAGAAGCATCCAAACACCAAGTTTGGAAGGATGCTATGATGGAAGAATATCAATCCATCATGGAGAATGATGTGTGGGAGATTGTACCGAGACCTGAGGGGAAGTCAGTTTTAACTTCTAGATGGCTATACAAAATCAAACATGGAGCAAATGGTAGTATTGAAAAATACAAGGCTAGGTTTGTTGCCAGAGGGTTCTCTTAGAAAGAGGGAGTCGATTATGATGAGACATTTGCTCCCGTGGCTCGATACACTTCCATCAGATCGATCATTGCTATTGCCTCAGCTATGGGATGAAAGTTGGATCAAATGGATGTTAAGACAACCTTTCTCAATGGTATTATAGATGAAGAAGTATATATTGAACAACCAGAAGGGTTTGTTGTCCATGGAAAGGATTCATGTATGCAAGCTGAAAAAGGCTTTATATGGACTCAAGCAAGCACCCCATGGTTGGTATGGACAAATAAACAGATTCCTGGTGAGTCTGGGATTCACCAAGAGTGATGCAGACCCTAACCTTTACTATAAGGTTGTGAATTATGAGCCACTGATTTTGGTACTATATGTTGATGACCTGTTTCTCACTGGAAATGAGAAACTTATCGTATGGTGTAAGAAGAAACACGCCTCTGAGTTTGAATGAAGGATCTTGGATTGATGCATTACTTCTTGGGATTATAAGTATGGCATAGGCAGAAGGAGATTTTCCTAGGTTAAGGAAAATACACCATAGATATACTGAAGAGATTCGGAATGTTGGACAGCAAGTCCATAGCTACTTCGATGGATTCAAATTTGAAGAAGCTGAGAGATTCTGCTTCAGATTCAACTTTGATTGATCCTAGTATGTATCGCCGACTGATTGGGTCCTTGATGTATCTGGCAAACACTAGACCAGATATTTGTTTTGCTGTGAATGCCCTCAGTTAGTTCATGTGCGAACCGAGGTAGATTCACTAGACTACTGCAAAACATGTCCTCAGATACTTACGTGGCACTGTGGGATATGGTCTACGATATGATTTCGAATGTGACTTGAAATTGCAAGGGTTTACAAACTTAGATTGGGTCGTATGCACTACAAACAGAAAGAGTACTTCAGGATGTTGTTTTAGTTTGGGTTCTGCAGTAATTTCCTGATGCAGTAGGAAGCAAAACTCAGTAGCTCTTATTACTGCAGAGGTCGAGTATATGGCTGCTGTTCAGCAACTTGAGAAGCAGTTTGGCTTCGTAAACTTCTTACAGGATTGTTTGGCCAGATTCTAGAGCCAACTGTGATTCACTGTGATAACCAAAGTTGTTTGCAGATGTTAGCGATCCCTATTTTTCACAAGTCGAAGCACATAGAAATTTGGTATCACTTCATACGTGATATGGTGCAGAAAGGTGTGGTCGAGCTACAGTATATTTCGACAGATGACCAGACTACAGATGTTCTCACCATAGTTACATATATCGTGTCGGCGAATATATTGCTGGGGGTCCAGAATGAAACTTATCGGCAGCAATGACGAAAATATCGGCAAATGTCGTAAAGCAAAAAAAATACAAAAATAAACATTTTTTTTCAATTGTTTTAACATCTAAAGCAACAACAACATCAAATAAACACATTGCCACATAAATATTAAAATACAACTCATATATAAGATGTATAATATGTCAAATGGTGGATCATGATCAAATATCGACTATAAACTGAAAATACTGAAATGTGTTCTTGATGGAATGATAGAAAATCACATCAAATGATCAAAATAAATGTCTCTCAAGAGATGAATCATCATGACTCATGAGGCATGTAGATAGTGTATAGAGTCTAGACATAGGACACGGACATAGTATGATAGTACAATGATAAATAATAGAAATCGAGTCATCGACTCCATTAGGATGACCCTCTAATCAATCTACCCCTTTTACATCAAATGATCAAAATAAATGTCTCTCAAGAGATGAATCATCATGACTCATGAGGCATGTAGATAGTGTATAGAGTCTAGACATAGGACACGGACATAGTATGATAGTACAATGATAAATAATAGAAATCGAGTCATCGACTCTATTAGGATGACCCTCTAATCAATCTACCCCTTTTACGGGTAAAAGGCACCACTCTTCCTCTAGAACCAGTAGGTGGCTGTGGAGGTGGTCCAGATGAGCATGGGGTGGAACTAGAACCTCTAACTGCTCGAGTAGAGAATGTGGATGAGGGGGAGGCGAACGTGAGCTGTCTCCTCCCAGTTCCAACTGTATGACTCTGTGGAGGTGGTGGCACTGGAATTGGTCGGCGCTGCACCTGAATATCAACCCCCTCCTCAATGTCCCCATAGTCAGGAAGTGGAACATCAATATCCTCCTTTTCCCCCTCCTCTGACAGATATGCATCATCATCCTCCTCTTCCTCCAACCATTCAGGTGCCTCGTCCATCACAGGATCCTTCGTCTCCACCCTCCATTTGCTGGTAGTGTCAATGTCATCCAATGAAATGGCATCTGAATTGGGTTCTTTTTCAATTTGTTTCACCTGCAACCTTAGATTGTAGTAGACATAAACCATGTCATTAAGGCGCTGAGAAAGTAACCTGCATTAATATGAGATCCATAGTTAGGGGGTGATAAATGATGATAAATTTAAATTCAAAATTGTAATAAATTATATTTAAAATTAATAAAATTATAAAGAATCAAAGATTATAAATTTAAATTTTCATTGTTTAAACTTTAACATTTCTAAATTTTAACCTTCTATGCTTCTTGGAGTGTATCTTCTCAAAGACACTCCAATTGCGCTCAGACCCCGATGAACTGCAAGTTTGACTTAACACTCTAATGGCAAGTTTTTTTAACTCTGGGACTTTGCGACCATGGTTAGTCTGCCACACATCTACAAAGAAAACAAGGAAGGAAAGATAAATTACAAATTACAATGTATTAAATTTCTACCAAGTAAAAAAAATAGAAATGAAAGAGTAAATAATTAATAATCTAAGAGATCAAAATTTGAAAGTTTTAAACAAATTGTATCTGGCATCCTTGTGGTTCTATCCTGGACAACCATGTCATAGCCAAAAGTGCCACCTGACATCCTATAGATCTCCATCTGTCTAGAAATCTTTGCGCACTCAGAGGGAGTTAACACCATCCTTTGAACACATTGGAGAAAGCCATCCATAACCTCAGCATCAAACTAAAATCCGCATGCATAAGAGAAAGCAGGGTTGAGGTAGAGCCATGTTGCATGAATGGGACGATAGAGAGTATTATTCCATCGTTCATCAATCACACTCCATAGTTCAGCTCGTCTTGTGAGTCCCACCTCACCCTTGTCCTCATAGTAGTGGTTGATAACTTCCTTGGCCCTATCCATGGCCTCATACAAGTAGCCAATTGCGGGATTTTCACCATCAACCAAACGAAGAACCTTTACCAAAGGTTCACTGATGGCACATATCTCCTCCAATCCTGCCCAAAAAGTCAAATCAAATTGCACCATTTGGAGCAATGGCTTGCCCATCTTGTTTGGTGCTATAGAAACAAGAAGCCCACTCATCAGAAAGAAACATCCGTTGCAACTCCATCATAACCTTATGCATAGACTGAAGAGAAATGAAGGAAGCGGCGAATCGTGTGATTGCAGGCCGCATCAACTCTTTGTTCCCCGTGAAGCGTCTCATGAGTGAAAGAACATATGTATGATTGTATATATATTTTGTCACACTCTGAGCTGAATCGATGCCTTCCTTGATCCAAGGAAATTTGCCCATGTCCTCTGGCATCAAATCAATGCAATGGGTGGCACAAGGATTCCAATACAAGCTTGCATACCTCTCCATAAGCATCCTCCCAACAACAACATAATTGGCAGCATTGTCCGTAATGACTTGGACAACGTATTGTGGACCTATCTCTTGGATAAACTTATCCAACAAATCACATAATAAGTGTGCATCTTTAACATAGGGAGATGCATCGACAAATTTGATATAAATTGTCCCCCTGGGGCAATTAACCAAGAAATTGATAATGGATCTGCCCTTCCCATCAATCCATCCATCTGACATAACACTGCAACTGTTGGTCTCCCATGACTGTTTGAGCTCATCTAATCTACGGGTGCAATCAACCTTCTCCTTATCAATGAGTCTCCCTCTCAAATCATTATAGGAAGGCCCCCTATAATCTGGACCAACAGTACCAACAACTTGAAACATGGCATGATAGTAGGGTTATTTTTGGCGATGTTGAAAGGCACGTCACCCCATAGAAAACATTTTGTCACAATTCTATCCGCCTCTTCCTTCTCCCTTTTTTTGAGTATGGTTCGAACAGAAGGTTGCCTCGATGCCATGAAAGGTAAGGTTGAAGAAGGCATAGTGGGATGTGGGGGTCGTGTAGATGAGGAGAAGGAATGCATGTCACTTGTGGCTCCCATGGTGTGATTGTGTTCTAGATGCAAGTTCATTTATGAATTCCTCCTTCTCGTCCCTCATCCTAGCCATGTCATGAAGGGATTGGCTTGCAATATGCATCACTTCTGGGGTAACATCAGGACAAACATCCACTTCATGCCCAACAACTTTGGCAAGGTGGTATTTCAAGCGACTAATTTCACCACAAATATCCTTCCCACATAGTTTGCAATTCAACCTTTGTCGATTATTAGGGTCAATTGGCTGCCCATACTCCCACATTGGATCCAATGGCTTTGGCATTGTGTCACTATTTAGTTGAAAGTTGAAAGTTGAAACTTGAAGTGGATAATGGAGATTAAACCTATGCCACAACAAAAAACAAGAATGAATTAAATGTTTAATGGATGTTTGGATCTTTAAAATTTGAAAACATTCAAAGGAATGGAGGGTGTCCTACCTAAAAGGCTAAAACCCTATGATTGTAATGGCCATTGGCCAACCAACCTAAACCCTACACTAAATCTACATTAACCAACAAATCTCAAGCAAAAAGAAAAAAAATGAAATATTACATACATGAATAGATTTAGTAGATGGAACCCCACTTCACAACAATTCGCTAATGGCAATGGAAAGATTGTTTTCCCCCTTGCTCTCTTGTAGAAAATTGCCCAAAACCGGTGTGGACCGCTTCCTCAACAATGCCAAGTGCAAATGAACCCAAAAAACGCATCTGTGACCTTTTTATCTCAAAAAATCGGGGTAATTTTTAGCCAAAATATCGCGAGTTATTGAATGTGTCGCGATTTTTTTTATTTATCGGAAAATGTTACGATTTTTTCGTGGCGATATATCGCCGACCCTTTCGACTCGCAATATATCGCGATACGGACGATATATCGACGATATATGTAACTATGGTTCTCACCAAGCCTCTTCCCAGGGTGAAGTTTGAATACTTTCGTGGAAGACTTAGAGTAGAAGAGAACACATCCCTCCTTGAGAGGGAGAGATGACTGAGAGACATTTACCATACTTTTTCCTAGGTACCTCTGCTCGTCTAGGTTCTCAGCCAGGTATGGGAGAAATCCCATCGGTAGATGAGACAGACAGGTAGTAGATGGTCGGGTTCACACAGGTGCCTCTGCTCGTCCAGGTTCTTAGCCAAGTATGGGAGAAATCCCATCGACAGATGAGTCGGACAAGTAGTAGATGGCCATGTGATTGCATAGGTACCTCTACTTGTTCAGGCTCTCAGCCAAGTATGGGAGTATCCCATCGACAAATGAGACGAACAGGAATTAGATGGTCGTGCACATTTACTTGTTCAGGTTCTCAGCCAGGTATGGGAGTACCCCATCGGCAGATGAGACGAACAGGTAGTAGATGGTCGTACACATTTTGCTTGTCCAGGATTCTCAAGCCAGGTATGGAAGTTTCCCATTGGCAGTAGAGACAGACAGATAGCAAAATATTTTCTCTCAGACATCTTGATAGAACTGATTCATGAAGACACTTCTTGAAGGACAGAGATTGTGCTGACAACCTTCAGTATGTATAGAGATGATGGAGACAGTATAGATGTCCAAATGAACCCAGATGATCATGATGCTGATGAAGACCAAAGAATACCTTCCTTGTTGAGAGGGAGTGTTGAAGTTTGTGCAACTTTGGAAGACATTCTTCACTTGTACCTCCTACGGGAGTTTGAACTTGTTGTATTTCATCATACAAACCCTAGAAAGAACAATGTAAACCTTGGTGTGAAAAGCCATCAATAAAATAAATAAAAATAAAATTATAAAGGTATTTTTTTTGCTCCCCCAAGAGAAGTCGGCCCCAATTTTCTTAGTGGAAAAACAATATAGATAGGAGGCGCCCCTCCACATTATAACACATAGACACAAGTGTAAATTCGCATCACTGGGAGAGAGAAGTGCACACCTGCAGTAGGAGAAGACTGTTTTGGGGTTTCTATCTTTGACAAACACTTCCATCTTTTCTCTCTCTTATTTGTACATTGATCTCAGAATTATTATCTCTATACGAAGGTTGCTGGGCTTTCTCCCATTTGGGTTTCCCTGGATAAAAATCCTTGTGTTATTGTTTTGTGCTTTGTCTTTCTTCTAGTGATCCTATTGGTAAATGCAATTAAGATATACTGCTATAGTCTTATGAAAATCTAACATGTTCATGGGGGTGTGGTGGACTTGGAATAGTACATAGCTTAGGAGGTAATGTTGGATCATTGTAGACCTTTGGAGCTGCCTTTCTTGTGGAGCACCTTCATAGTTGGGACACTTACTTGATGGATGTCCATACCTTGGATTTTGACATTTGTCAGTTAGAGTTGGAACACTTAACATGTGACTTATCTAGTGATTAGTTAGGTTGCTTTCTTGTGGACTGTGTCCACTTTATTGTTGTTTTTTTAACAAGAGCAAATAGCATCTTCATTGATACATAAAAGGTTTGGTGCAATCTGGTCGGCAAATAGATACAAAATGTCTTAAAGAATTCAAAAATGAATTCAAAACTGCCAGTTTTGTCAAAAGACCTGCACCTACACTGAACATTCTTTATACTATCCACTTCAACTCTATATCCTTGACAATCATATATTTTGATGAACTTCCTGTTACCCCCCATTTTGTCATTGGTGTCCACATGGTTTTTGTCACACATTTAGTGGGATTACAGGTTGATGGAGCTGATTTGTGCCTTGGGTTCTTGATGGTATAGTTTTGCTTCGTGTTCTGATGATGCTCTAGCATACGATGGATTGATGTTTTTTATGCCAGTATCTATAGGATGATGATGTTGCACTGATTGTTCATCTTCTTGTGGTGCGCCCTAGTGCTTTGGGTCTTATTTGGCATCTAGATCACTTGTGCATCATTTATTGATGGAGCACTCTTGCAATTGTGGCTTGGTATAGCTTCTTGATGGCATGTACTTTCAATTTTAGTGGAGTACTCTTGCTTATTTGGCATGATATGATAACATGGATGGCTCATGATGGATATTCTATTGAGCGCTTTGCTTGTTTTCATGGTTTGATGACATGTGAAGGTTTTTCTATGTGGGCACTCTACCTTGTTGGAGGTGGTTTGTACTTGTGGATGGCTTGTGATTGTTTTCTCTTAGAGTGCCTCTGTTCCTAGACATATGATTGGCACCTTGGTACTATTGGCTATCACTATTGTTTGAACACTCTCCTTGTTTCTCTATATTTGGCACATGTGGAGGGATTCTATAGGCTTATAAGAGGGGCCGTCCCCTTCTTCATGGAGTTGGTTAGATGTTGTGGACACTTTGCCCTTGGTTTTGATGTTGCATTCTTTGATAGATGAGCTCCTTGCTCTATGGATCTATCTTCCACATGTGGAATGATGAGTTAGCATTGGATATTGGGATTGTGGTTGAATAAAGGAAAATGTCCACCTTTTGGAGTCTCATTTATTGTTGGAGTGTTCACCCATATAGAGTTTGTTACACTCATCTATGCCTTATTTGATGGAACTTGCTAGCTTATTTGGCATGATTTTCACTCATAGATGGTTTATAATGGATATTCCTTAGAGTGCCCTCCTCCTAGCACATTTTTGATGGCATATGGCATGCATTTCAGTGGAGTGTTTGGGGTTCTTACTTCTTAGCACTTTATTGGCAGCTTGGGATGGTTGTCTATCATCATTTGTTAGATGCTCTCATGGAGGCATGCCATTGGTTTGTATGTGGGGTCCTTAACCCTCTTAATGAGCTGTTTTGATCACTAGCATATGCCTCCTATTTTATGGTCAAGGTTGAAGTCGAACCAGGATCATCCCAAAGCAATGTTTTAAAACTCGGACTCGGACTCGGAATCGGCCGAGGGTCAACTCAGACTCGGACTCGGACTGGGCAATGACTCGGCCGGTTTGATTTTAATGACTCGTTTTACTAAGAAACACGTAAAATATTTAATTTTTAAAGAAAAAATATATTTTAAAGATTATAATCCATCATTCCAAA
>LPNX010170788.1:542277-622390 GCA_001517045.1 Pseudotsuga menziesii
ATCTCAGAGTTCAGCGAGTTAGGGCACACGGTCACAGGTCTCAGGGGTGATTGGGTCACAAATTACAGGTTCATTAGTTTCAGGGACTCAGTCTACAGGGACTTTTGGTACGGGGAAGGTTCACGGATCACATGTTTACAGGTTTCACCTTCATGTGATTCAGGTACACATGGTTCAGGTCCAGGTTAACCAGGTACAGGATCTCAGACCTTAGGTACTTCTTCAAGGAGACATTTGTTTGATGAGGATGTGGAGGAGGGTCTGCCAGAGGATGCTACTTCCAAGAAGAGAAAGCCAAGTTGGCTTAGGGAGCTTGTGAAGGAAGCAGAGGAGTCTGTGGGACCACCCAAGAGGGAGGTCAGAGAGAGCAGGGCACCCGAGAGATTTTCCAACTATATGTCACAGGTGACTAGCTTGCCTGAGTCTGAGCCTACTACTTATGAGGAGGCTTCCTCACATTAGGTTTGGAGAGATGCCATGATGGAAGAGTACAATTCCATCATGAAGAATGGTGTGTGGGAGGTGGTTCCGAGACCAGAGGGGAAATCAGTTGTGACTTCCAAGTGGCTCTATAAAATCAAACATGCTGCAGATGGCAGCATCGAGAAGTACAAAGCTCGGTTTGTAGCATGAGGGTTCTCACAGATAGAGGGAGATGATTATGATGAGACCTTTGCATCAGTTGTTAGATTTTCTTCGATCAGAGTAGTGATCATTGTTGTGGTAGAGATGGGTTGGAGGATCCATCAGATGGATGTGAAGACCGCTTTCCTCAATGGTCTTCTACAGGAGGAGGTATATCTGGAGCAACCACAGGCTTTGAGATTTATGAGAGAGATTCTCATGTTTGCAGGCTGAAAATGTTAGAAAGTGGCAACAAAGAAGGTCTTCTAGCATTGCATGTGTCCTTGCATGCTAGGAAGACATTAAATAGGAAGCCAAATGTATTTAATGTGATTTTCTTAAGTTTAGACTTAGGAAAATACATTAATTATTCTAATTTGATTTTGACTTAATGGAAGCACATTTATAAAGTGAAAAGTGAAATAATTTAAGTGATGGCTAATTTAATCTTGGCCATTGATCTCACTGGAGGATCACATCCATTGATCGATGGTGAGGGTTAGAGTTTTTGCTTAGCCATTGAGTTAAAAGGAGATTTGGTGGAGAGGACACATACATAGAAGAGATACAGACAGAGAGAGAAGTCAGAAGGAGAAGTTTGTTGAGAAGACGGAGGGACACTCACCTAGAGGATTCGCCGGGTTATTAGGCTGAGTAGCGGACCGTATAGATCATGTAGAGGGAGTACTGTACACAACAGAGGAGGGCCGTACAACTGTCGTATGAATTCCGTATTGTCTAGTCTTGAATTCAGAACCATACAGATTTTGTACAGCTGATGCAGGAGGGCCGTACTTTTGACATAGGGGTCTTACGACTGACTCAGGGTGGGCCGTACCTTGTTGCTTGGTTTGCTCAGTGATTTAACAAAAGTTAAAAGTTCCATTTCGCCAGGTTCGGTGAATTTATCTGCTAGTTGTAATTGTTCCATATCTTCTTAATAAAAATTTCATATCTGATTGTTGCATCGGTTTTCCCATCTTGGGTTTTATCCAGGGGTTTCCATACCCAAAACACAGTGTCTATATTTTATGTGATGTTGTGGATGTTTCTTAGTATTTACTTTCCACTGCAATACTAGTAAAAGAAATTCATCTGTGTTTTTTAGTAACAATTAAATATACTGTTTAGCCCTAGTTTGAATTTTAAAGGAAAATTTACATGGTATCAAAACTTTGTTGAGCTAAATCTGAGAAACTGCAGCAGTATTGATAGATCAAGGACAGATCTATTGAAGACACAAATCTAGAGTTCATATCTAGGGTTTGACAGGTACACTTCACTATGGCCGTGCAGTTGAGAGTTGAGGACAGACTCCAAGAGGCTCAAAACTTTCCTACTTGGAAAGAAAGGATCACAAGGATCCTGGATATTAGTGATGCAGAGGAGTACATTGACTCGACGAAGGTTGTGCCCACAGATCCTGACAGAGTTGGTAACTTGGAAGAAGTTAGACTCCATAGCTATGTTGATCATCTTGGATGAGGTGAAGGACCACATAGTCCCTCACCTTTCCGTGAAGAAGATTGCATTGGAAATGTGGAAGGATTTGGAAGGACTTTACCAGAGCAAGAACGGAAACCGAAAGATGGTGCTGCAAGAGAGGATGCCCAGTACCAGGATGGCGAAGGGTGAAGGAGTGGTGCCTTATCTCACAAGGCTCACACATATCAGTGATGAGCTTGGAGTTGTTGGCTCTAAGAGTGAGGATGAGGAGCTAGTTCAGATAGCCATCAATGGCTTTTCTAAGCCATGGGACACCTTTGTCAAAGGTGTTGTGGCTAGGGAAAAGCTTCTTGATTGGCAGAGGTTGTGGGATGGTTTTTTGTAGGAGAAGACCTGCATGGGTCGAGGTTCAGGTTCATCCAGCAGTGCCCCACAGATTGTGGATAAAGAGGCTCTAGCCCTAGCTGGGAAGAGAAAGGACAAAGCAACGAAAAAGAAAGGTGGTAAGAAGAACCTTGACATGTCCAAGGTTAAGTGTTTTATCTGCCACAAGCAAGGACACTTTGCCTCCTAGTGCCCAGACAAAAAGAAGAAGAACAATACCTAGATGACAAGATCTGTAGAGGTGGATGAGCTCAACAAAAACTTGAATGAGGATTTTTGCTTGATAGCTTGCATGGCAAGCACCATAGGTAGCAGCGTTTGGTACGTAGATACTGGAGCATTTTGTCACATGATGGGACAAAAGAGGTTCTTCAAGAGGTTGCAGGAGGGTGGATTAAGTCTCCACATTGAGTTGGGTGAGGATGTGCAGTATCAGGTGCAAGGAGTTGGCACTGTTTCATTTCAGAGGAAGTCTGGAAAACCCCTTAGTTTTGTTGATGAATTGTATGTTTCGGGGTTGACTAAAAACCTAAGGACAAGGGATTTCAGGTGAAGTTCTGAGACCATAGGGTGTATATCAGGCCTAAGGGGTCAGATAGGAGTTTGGATCGGGTGATTGGGATCTAGCGCGGGAAGGTGTACAAACTACACTTTTAGTCTGCAAAGGCTCTAGTTAGCAACAACAACAGTCAGGGTGATTTGTGGCATAGGAGGATGGCACACTTACACCATGGAGCACTGAGGCATTTGAGACAAGCAACCATTGGAGTTCCTTAGGTATAGGAGGAGAAGCATAGCCACTGCTATGGTTGTGCGTTGAAGAAGAACATTAGGAAGCCTTTCCCATAGAGTGAGGACAAGTTTAAGGGGACCTTGGACTTAGTGCATTCGGATGTTTGTGGACCTATGAGTGTGCAATCTTTCAGTGGCTACAGTTATAGCGTCACTTTCATTGACGACTATTACAAGAAAACTTGCTTCTATTTCTTGAAGGCCAAGTCAAAGGTATTTAAGTGGTTTCGAGAGTTCAAGACTCTTGTAGAAAACCAGACAGGAAGGAAGATCCGAGTATTGAGGACAGACAACGTGGGTGAGTACACCTCCAATGAGTTCTTGGAGTATTGCTCAGCGGAGGGGTCAAGAAGGAGCACACAGTGCCTCATACCCCGCAACAGAATGGAGTGGCAGAGAAAAAGAACAGGACAATGGTAGGAGCAGCCAAAGCCATGCTATTTGATCAGGGATTACCACTATTCCTTTGGGCTAAGGCATACAAGACTGCAATATACATTCAGAACAGGTGTCCCCACACAACTTTGGGGAGGAAGACACCCGAGGAGGTCTTCACAGGCACTAGACCAAATGTGAGCCACTTGCACATATTTGGGAGTGTCTGCTTTTGTCACATTCATGTTGACACTAGGAAGAATTTGGACACTTCTGGAGAGAAGGAGTTACTTGTTGGTGACAAGACTTTAAAGGTGTACAGAGTTTATATTCCTGCTTGCAAGAGGATCATTGTGAGCAGGGATGTCCAGTTTGATGAGGACAGAGCCTTGCGGAGATCTATCGACTTACTAGCACAGGAGTAGCCAACACAGGACTCGAGGGTCAAGTTGGAGGGGCCACAGATACAAGTACAGACACAGAGCACAGGTTCTGGTAGTTAGAGGGAGTCAGGTGGACATGATCCTTCAGTCATTGACTTGGAGGATGAGCCACAGCAGGATACGGATATGCAACAGACACAATAGGTAGACACTAGGCCAAGGCCTAAGTGGTTTAGGTCCCTAGTTCATGATTCCAGGAAGGTGAATCCTCCACAGAGCTCCATGAGGCAGAGTAAACCACCAGAGAGACTTAGCTATATGACATTAATGATGGAGTTGATTAACTCTAAACCTTCAAGTTTCGAGGAGGCTGCACAACATGGCGTGTGGCAGGAGGCCATGGTTGAGGAGTATGACTCAATCATGAAGAATTAGCTATTGGAGGTTGTGTCGAAGCTAGAAGGTAAAAAGGTTGGTGGGATCTAGATGGATCTACAACGTGAAGCATGCAGCAGACGGAAGCATGGATAAGTACAAGGCGCGTTTCGTGGAAAAGGGGTTTTCACAGAAGGAGGGTATTGACTATGAGGAGATCTTCGCCCATGTTGCCATGTATTCTTCTATTCAAACCATTATCTCATTAACAATAGAGATGGGTTGGCGTGTCCATCGGATGGACGCCAAGATTGCCTTCCTCAACAAAGTTATAGAGGAGGAAGTATTCATTGACCAACGAAAGGGGTTTGATGTGGAGAACATGGAGACACATGTATGAAGGTTGCAGAGAGCTCTTTATGGGCTCAAGCAGGCACCTCGAGCATGGTACTCGAGGATAAACAACTATCTACAGGAGATGGGATTCCAACGGAGTGAGGCAGACAACAACCTGTACTTCTTGTCACGTGAGGTGCCTCTCATTCTGGTACTATATGTAGATGATCTCTTTCTTATAGGAGATGAGAGACTGATTGACGACTGCAAGTCCAACCTTGCAGTTGAGTTTCAGATGAAAGACCTTGGGTTGATGCATTACTTCCTAGGCTTGGAGGTTTGGCAGAGAGACATGTGCTTCTTCATTGGACAGGGAAAGTATGCAGTGGAGATCTTGAAGAGATTCAGGATGGTGGATTGCAAGCCTATGGCCATACCTCTAGTTTCCAATTGGAGGAAGATTGATGCATCAATGTTAGACGGATTTGACCCTACATTGTATCGCCAACTTATCGGATCGCTCATGTATCTGGTCAACACATGACCAGACATTAGAGTTGCAGTCAACTCTTTGAGCGAGTTCATGGTGCACCCACGCAAAGTGCATTGGATGACTGCAAAGCACATACTTCGCTACATTAGAGGTATAGTGGAGTATGGTTTGGTTTATGAGCGCAAAGGGAGTGTACAGTTAGTAGGCTTCACGGATGTTGACTAGGCAGGACGTGTAGAGGACCGAAAGAGCACTTCAGGTTGCTGCTTCAACATTGGATCAGGGGTTGTCTCTTGGTTCAATAGGAAGCAAAAGTCAGCTGCATTGAGCTCGACCGAAGCTAAATACATGGAAACCAGTTTGGCTACTTGTGAGGGAATGTGGATAAGGAAGTTGCTTTCAGGGTTGTTCGTGTGTGAGCTACAGGCTAAAGTGGTTCACTGTGATAATCAGAGTGGCATCAGGCTATCTGAAAATCCAGTGGTTCATGACCGGAGCAAACACATAGACATTCGGTACCCACTTCCTGAGAGATTGTGTACAGAAAGGAACCATTCGGTTGGAGTACATTCAGACAGATGAGAAGGTCGTAGACATTTTCACCGAGGCACTTTGTAGATAGTTTTGTGAAGTTCATAGACAAGTTGGGGTTGTTACCGAATCCCTTCCTCGTTGAGAGGGAGTGTTAAAAAGTGGCAACAAGGAAGTTCTTCTAGCATTGCATGTGTCCTTGCATGCTAGGAAGACATTAAACAGGAAGCCAAATGTAGTTAATGTGATTTTCCTAAGTTTAGACTTTTAGGGAAATACATTAATTATTCTAATTTGATTTTGACTTAATGGAATCAATTTTATAGTGAAAAATGAAATAATTTAAGTGATGACTAATCTAATCTTGGCCATTGATCTCACCGGAGAATCACATCCATTGATCCATAGTGAGGGTTAGGGTTTTCGCTTAGCCATTGAGTTAAAAAGAGATTTGGTGGAGAGGACACATACACAGGAGAGATACATACAGAGAGAGAAGTCAAAAGGAGAAGTTTGCTGAGAAGAAAGAGGGACACTCACCCAGAGGATTCGTCGAGTTATCAGGCTGAGTAGCGGATTGTACAAATCACGTGGAGGGAGGACCGTACACAACAGAGGAGGGTCGTACAACTGCCGTACTGATGATGTCAGCACCATACAAATTTCGTACAATTGACGCAGGAGGGCCGTACTGTTGACGTAGGGGCCGTACAGTTGCGCAGGGTGGTCGTACCTTGTTGCTGGGTTTGCTCAATGATTTAGTAGAGGTTCCATTTCGCCAGGTTGGGTGAAATTATCTACTAGTTGTAATTGTTCCATATCTTCTTAATAAAAATTTAATATCTGATTGCTGCACTGGTTTTCCCATATTGGGTGTCTGGGGTTTCCATACCCAAAACACCATGTCTATATTTATGTGATGTTGTGGATGCTTCTCAGTATTTACTTTCCGCTGCAATACTAGTAAAAGAAATTCATGTGTGGTTTTCAGTAACAATTAAATATACTGTTTAGCCCTAGTTTGAATTTTAAAGGAAAATTTACAGAAAAAGGCCTTGTATGGTCTGAAGCAAGCCCCTGGGCTTGGTACTCGAGGATTGATTCTTATTTGCTTTCGATTGGGTTTCAAAATTGTGAGGCGGATTTCAACATATACTACATTGTGGTTGGAGGTGTTCCACTCATTTTTCTGCTATATGTTGATGACTTGTTCATTACAGGAGGAGAGCCCCTGATTGAGGCATGCAAGAAAGATCTTGCTTCAGTGTTTGAGATGACCAACCTTGGGTTGATGCACTACTATTTAGGCATGGAGGTGTGGCAGGAGGATGGACATGTTTTCTTGGGGCAAGGAAAATATGTTGCAAATGTTATGAGGAGATTTCAAATGGAGGATTGCAGACCCATGTCCACACCCATGATCACCAACTGGAAGAAGCTTCATGCTTCTGAGGGAGAGTTGGTGGATCCTACTTTGTTTCGTCAGCTTATTGGTTCGTTGATGTATTTGGTCAACACCAGATCGGATATGAGTTTTGCGGTGAACACTCTCATTCAGTTCATGGTGGAGCCCAAGAGAGTGCACTGGACAACCGCAAAACATATTTTGAGATAACTTGCTGGGACTGTATACTATGGTTTGAATTACAGGAGGTCAGGTGGAGTGGACTTGGTTGGCCTCACGGATTCAGATAGGGCAGGTAGTGTTTTGGACGAGAAGAGCACTTCCGGTTGTTGTTTCAGTTTTCGTTCTTGCAGTTGTGTCGTGGTTCAGTCAGAAGCAAAAGTCCGTTGCTTTGAGTTCTGTAGAGGCTGAGTACATGGCATCCAGTCATGCTAGTTGCGAGGCATTGTGGCTTCGCAAGTTCATGGTTGACTTATTTTGTCAAGAGCTAAGTCCTACTATCATTCATTGTGACAATCAGAGTTGCATCAGGCTCTTTGAGAATCCAGTGTTTCATGACCGGTCAAAGCACATTGAGATCAGATACCACTTTATTAGAGACTATGTCCAGAGAGGAGTTGTAGAGTTACAATACATTTCTACAGATGAGCAGGTAGCATATATTCTCACGAAGTCTTTGGGAAGAGGAAAGCACATTCATTTCAGAGACAAGATGGGAGTGGTGAAAAACACTTTCCTCGGTAAGAGGGAGTGTTGAAATTTTACCTATGAAGTGTTTGTTCACTCATGCCTTGGTGTGGACAAGGACACTTTAATAAGTGGCCCCTAGCCTATTTAAAAAGGTGAGAATGACTTTATTATAAGGTGACCTTTTTAATGTGATTTTGAGTTTATATTTTAAAAGCGACTTTATGAGTATTAAATGTGGGTGTGCATTAAATTCTCATTTATTAATTAAAAGTGTTTTTTAATGAGGAAATGAAATGGGCCCTAGATTTCATTTAGTTGGCTTTTAATTTAAGCCATTGATCTAGAAGTGGAAGTTACTCAAACAAAAAGGATTTGGGAAAGGCAAATGGAATTCATTGTTCACATTCCAAAGAGAGTTTTTGGAGAGAAGAGAGAGTAAAAGAGATTGAGAGAGAGAAGAAGAAACCCTTGAGAAAATTTGAGAAGACTGAAAGATAGGTTGAAGATCAAATCAAAGGGCACGTTTCCCAAGGCACGAAATCTGTACAACAGGCACAAATTTCGAGAAGGTCGTACTGTACCTGTCCTTACAACAACATGAATTTAGAGGCAGCATGGCACAATTTTCGAGGTGAAAGTACAACATTTAATGCTGTCTATACAACACGAATGTCGAGGAGCTGGTCACATTTTTCAAGGCAGAAAACTGTATCGTACAACACAGAAATCGAGGCCGTACAACATTTCTATGCTTTATGGAGGAGCATTCCACCTCTAGAGCTGATTTCATGGAGGGTGCTCATTTTGGAGGTGTTCCACACATCATTTATTGCCATTTTTGAGGAGCACTCCAGCTTTTGAGGACTTATTTATTGAAGTGTTCTAATGTGGAGGAGTTCTAGAGGGTTTTATGGAGATCATTTGGCATTTTGAGGAGACCTCTTGGAGGGCCTTTGGAGGCTATTCTTTGGGGTTTCTACTTATCATTCATCTTCTTTTGTTGGAGGCACTCCTTTCAATTATAAATTATCTTGGAGACTTGTACTTGTTATTTGACCGCCATATTATATTGTATTTGTTGGAGTAGTGGATTGTTTTTTGTATTTGTTTACTCCACCCTAAGCTAGATCTAGGATTTTATTCATATTTTATTGTAGGAGGAAGATGAGTTGAAACTTGAAATCTATCTAAGGCTCTCCTCTCTCCCTCATTCTTCATGATTGGATTTTGGGAGTTCTCTCTCTTTTGGTGCTTAATCGACATATCTTTTCGTGGTGTGTATTTAAGTGTAAGGGTTTCTTTTCCTATCTGTGTGAGGCTTATGTCCCTACTTTTTAATGTTGTTAATGACTTGTGGAATTGCTAGAACTTGTTCTTTTAAATCTATATGATAGGGGTAATTTATCTCATTGGAAGGGATTTATCATTTATGTGAGAAGTTTTTCCTTTCATTCCTTTTGGTGTCTTATGTATGAATATATTAGTTTGGTTCTATCATCTTTTAGATTTGTTTATATTAATATTTTCATTGCATAAGACATACCCTAATTAACAATGTTTTGATGTGGCACCATATGGGCCCTCCTAGTCTATTTCTACTTTCATTTTCAGCATGTCAGGGTTTCTTGTGGCATGTGCATGCATCTCTAGTTCCTCTAACCATTCATAAACTCACCCTCTTGGACTAGCCCCTTGATTGCATTTTCCCTTATTGGATTGGCACTAGAGTCTTGGTCCTTACATCATCCTTTATTTTCTTACACTGTAAAGACAAAATGTTTTGCTAAGCTATCTCTTCACATCGTCTTGTTCTTCATTGTCATAGCCTAGCAATCCTATCTTAGGGAGGCCCTCCGTGTGTCAAAGAAGAGCCAACCTAAAGTGTGGAGAGGGAGTTATTGAGGTGACAATGGGTAATACCTCTAGGTTTGATTTGGGCTAGCATCGTTCTTTCGGGCTGTAATCACACATGCTAGTTCAGGAGGTAACATTGCCCACATAGGAGAATAACATGACAAAATATAATGAAAACCTGATCTAATTAGGATAATTTATGTCAAATGTGGGCTTCCTTTATTTCTTCATCATCAATCTTCTCGTGTCTAAGTGTTCACTTGTTTCTTGCTTCCTCTTCATGCTCCCATGGTGCCCATTAAACTATTATGTCTTCCATAAGTGCTTCCTTGCCGGAACCTATATAATTTGAAGGTTTGTTCAAGATAGATTGTGAGCTTTGAGAAAAACCTAGAATCATTTTGTAATGGATGTCAATGTTTGTAGCCAATTTCTCCATTCCCTTGTTTTGCGTTTCCATTCTTACCAAGGCTGGTGGGAGCAAGAACACGAGCGGAAAGTGCAGTTTTCAGAAAGCTTCTGGGAGCAGAGCATTCTGGCAATATTTTTAATATAATACATATTTTAATATATTTTGATGCATATATATTAAAGAAAACATGTAGAATGCTGAATTAGCTACGGAAAACATGAAAACATAGATCTAACTATTGGATTAATGATGATCATTAAACCATTAACTATATAGTACACATAACATCAATCATCTAGCAGATATAACTTATAAGATTGTCATCAAATGGTCATTGATCAATCACAACATCAACCTTCAAGTTTCAACATTAACATTTGCCACCAACAAACTCTAAAAGATAACATCAACCACAAAATGGAACTAAGCATTATGTTCATTACCAAAGAGTTATAAGATGCAATCAACAATTCAAACTTCAAAGGTAGGTTAAACTATCATATAATGTTTACAAATAGGACATAATAAAGACAAAGTACTAAGTCCTAGACTCTAGGGTCCAAGACTACTTCTAAACAGGAAAAGACAAATAGATCTATTCTCTACTAAGCTTTCATCTTGCCATGAGAAACTTATAGTTTCTTTTCTAGAGATCTATGAGCATGAGGAGGAGCAACTAGAAGTGTTTGTGGAGCACGAGCAATAATCACATTCCCCCCCACAATGTTGGATGTTGTGAAGCTAAGGAAACAGCTCTTGCATATGGAAACCTACTGGTGGTTGGGGGTGGCATCTCTATTGCATGAATCTAATCACCATCATGATCACACAATAGTTCAACCTCCAAGCACTTTAAAGCTATGGCCCCATCTTCCAAATTAAATTCCATTGGATTGTTGTCCCAAGTCACAAATATTCTATCATTCTTAGCTGCCTCACAATAATGGGACAACAAGCTCATGAAAGAAACACCTCTATGTAGAAGTGTTGACAACTTGTGAAAGAAACCTCATTGCCAATTTATGCAAATGTGTGGTAGAGGAGCCGTACATGTTCCACCATTCGATAGGATTCAACCTATATTGTTTTTTAGTTGCATACATGTTAGCAAGAACTCCATGTTCACTTATGTACTTTCTTGACTCTATTCTTACTTGAGCACACTCCTCTTTATTAGGGACCAACTTGTCTAATGCAAGCATATACCAATTTTGTACCATTGGATCTATGTATGGTTTTCTTCTAACCCCACCCCTAGGTGTTGGTTGAACCAACCAAGATAGAGAATAATATTTAGGTGTAAGGACATACGCGAGGGCATGGAGTGGAACATTCAAATTATCCTACCTTTTGACCACATGTTTATAAATATGATCATACAAGATCACATCTCTTGGCTCAACAACGTCTTGGATTTGGCCTAGCATGCTATGCAATTGCTTATACATATCCCAATCAATGGCTGATCTGTATTTGTAAACCAGATCCTACTACAAATAGGCTTCGTGAATTGCAGAACATACCTAACTTGTGCTAAAACTAACCATAAAGGACATAATCTTCCACCTCCTAAATTTCATGTCTATCAAATGTGGATGCAACCATGTCTTTCAAACCTTGCCATGAATCACTTGAGACCATACTAGCCAATGCTTCTCTTATCTTCAAAAGGTGCTTGAAGCTGAGGTAGTGGCTAACAAATCTGGTCTTTATAGTCTTAAGTAGCTCCAACCTAGAGTGATTTTGAAAAATGTGGTGGACCATGCTATGGTTGGCTAAATTTTTTATTATTTTCTTCTCTCTTATACAATGCACCATTCCATTTATAATTAGGGTCTTTTATCTTAATAATATGAACATCAAAAGGTTCATTGTGTGAACCAAAGCCCTTGACCAAAATATGTCAGGGTACATATCCTCAATGATTGCTCTTGCTACCTTATCGATGACTTGAATCATATTGTACCACCCAATCTCTTGAATGGTTTCAATTAAAGGTCCTGCAATATTAATACCAATCTTGTAATGATCCTAGTAGTCATGGGTTGGAATGAAGACTGCACCACTAGCAAACACACCAAGAATATTTATCAATGGCTCGCCCTTAACATTTGACCAATCATAAATACAATGGATACCCCATATTTTGTACAATCATTTGTAAACTATCCCAAAGAATTATGGATTTTGGCTCTTTTCTTGTCAAGTATCATGGTTATGGCTTTGTCACACCCTGGGCTCCTGTATCCTTTAGGGGCACCATTGATAGTTTGTACCCTTTCATACCAATAGTGTGAGCAAAGAACATTGAATGATACACCACATTCATAGAAAAACCTGAAAAGTTTTGCATCCATGTCATCCCTACAATCTTTTTCAAGGAAATATGAGATTGTTCTGCTCATAGGCCAGAATCCAATAGCATGGGGAGATGGGGATTGACCACCAAACGTTATATGTGAGCCCAAGTTCTCAGATTCAACCTTTGATATTTTGGATTTGTTTTGTGTGCCCTCCTCTTCCTTCTTGTATGTGTTTCTCTCTTTCACTAGCACTTGGTCGTAGGTTTTGACTCTTATAGTCTTACCTACATCCCCATGCCATAACTCCACATAGATGCTTTCTCAAATGGGTATATCAGCCCGTGTAAGATTTAATAGAACGGGGGCATATAAAAACTGTGGTTCGACCCTTTTCCCTCCCCCCAATTGTAACGTAATGGAAGCTTGAATACTAAATATTTGATTGTTCAAAGACAATATATATATTTATAAATGATTGATAGTATATAATGAATGATAGATGATTTGTACAATACGAATGGCCTCGTATATGTAGACTTCATAATGAACTTTCACATAAGATGATGTCTTATGGAGGCACCTTTTCACTGTTACAATAATGTTAATACTTAAATATACTAATATATGCTATGTTATGTTCATAACATTGCAGACATCTAAAAAAAGCGTTTTTACTCGGCATTTTTCTTAATGTTTTCTCTTTATAAATGAGAATTATCCTTAAGTTAAACTTACTCACGATTTGTTTATTTGTTTCTTAACTTTTTCCATTTAATATGTAATGTCCTCTTCTGCTTAGGCATTGAGGACCAACCCGCTAACCTATGTGATTCCTGTGGGTTCGAACGGGTATTGACAGTCAGGGAATTAGCTGAAGACTGATGCCATCTACAAAAGATCTAGGGCATCAACATTATATCACCATTGGGTCGAAGAGGGCCGCCAGAGCCAAAGGCCACCTGCATGCATGACATCTGAGCATTATTTAATGATTCATGCACCCGATTAAGTCTCCATGCGCATGCATGCAAGTCAATTGCAAATTAGAAGTTAAAGTGACCTATTTAGGTCAAAAGTTAGGGTTTTCGTAGTTGAAAGTTATAAAAGAAAGATAAAGTGAATGGAGAAGACACTTATGTGATTATTGATTTGTGGAGTCGAATTGGAGAGCTCGGCGAGCGAAGTTGGGGTTGAGTGCATGCTCAGCTAACTGGTGTATTTCGACAGCGACATCTATCAGCCCTAGTTCATCATCAGGTTGGATCATCCAGGTTCAGCACTAGTTCATCATCAGGTTACATTCAACAGTTATTTCAGGAGGTTGATTATTCATCCAGCCGGAGAGTTCCACCATCACACCATGTCACCGTGGTCAGAGACCAAGCAATTCTTTTTCCTATTTACAGGGTTCAGAACTTCCGCATGTTACTTCCATTCATCCCGGAGCACCTCCATTATCCTTCCCTTGGAAGAAGGACCGTTCAGCTCGAGTATCCAGCGAGTTATCATCAGTGCTCCCTTTTTTGGAGGCGCTATTCTGCATGGGCAAATTGATTTGAGGAGGCATTCACGTTTTGGGCCAGTGTGCCTCTGTTTCTTCCGCATGCTGCTTCCATCACCATCAGAGGGGTATTATAAGCCTAGTGCATATCATGTGGGCTTTCACCAGCTGCTTATTTATTATTCTGGAGCATATACAGTTTGAGAGCAGGGCGCATTCACCTGTGGAGGACAATTTGGTTTATCTCCCTATTCCTTTGACAGAATCCTTGCATGCTGGGACCATCCTCTTCACCATTAGCTGATCTATATACTGTTTGGGATATTACAGTGGTATCAAAGCTATTTTCCTTGCCAGCTATGGGCATGCAAAAATTATAAATGAATTCAGGAGACCCATACAACATTACTCACAGGAGACAGAGGTATAGAGACAGAGAAGAGGAGTTAGAGGACATAGATTTGGGGAACAGAGAGTATCAGTTTGAAAAAGGCAAAGAAACAATGGTCGATGATGATAAAATAGCTTTCAATAGTCTCATATCAGCCATAAAAGAACTCACTACTGGGAAAAAAGAAATGATGGGCACATTCAGGCAAATGACTGAGAAGAATGGGCTCACCCCACACAGTCCCTTATTTCCCAACAGTGAGAGGGTATCCACCAGCAGTAGTAGGGAGCACTTACATACCAACATGCAGAGCCATCCCCATATATACAAGCCTTTCCGACCTACCATGCCTCAATTCTTAGATAGTCTAGCTGCAGTGCCTCTAGGACAAGCAGAACCAGAAGAACCCATGAGTGCCTATCTGAGAGAATATAGAGCTTTAGGAGAGGACTTCCATTTAGCCATGACCTTCATTGACTTTTGCCAGTTTAAAAGTAAGAACAAACCCAAAGCTTACAATAGGCCATTCACCCAAAACTATGAGTTACAAGGCATCGTAGGGAAACTGACTATCCCTACCTTTGAGGGCACCTGGGGTGGCCTAGCCAGGAATTGGGTGCAAAAGTTGGATACATACTTCTAGTTCAACCCTATGATTGAGACAGATGCCATTAAATTGGCTACTTTGCATTTGGACGGAGAAGCACATGAGTGGTGGTACCATGGGTTAGTGACAGTGGGTCACAACACCATACCTAGATTTTACACAGAGGCTCATTGAGCGGTTTGATCGGAAGGATCCTGAGGTACACTTTAGAGAGCTAGAACAACTCAAGCAGACATTTAGTGCAGATGCATTTATTTTTGAGTTTCAGAGGATAACAGTCATGGTCACAGATATATCAGAGAGCAGGTTGATTATGTTGTTCATTGAGGCTCTCACTGAACCCTTACGGGGATGGGTCATGTCTTATAGGCCCACCACCCTAGTAGATGCCATCAGACGGACCAGGGATTTACAGGATGCAGTGCCCAAAATTAGGCTTCCTCCCAAAACCAATTCCCCTATTGAAGATGAAGAGAGGAAACCTGTCCAGAAAGAAGGGCCCAAGAAAGAATGGATGGACAATGATACCCGACAGGACCTTAGAAGAAAAAAGTTATGTTTCACTTGCGAGGAACCATGGTACCAGGTCACATATGTTCAGGGAAGGGAAAGGATTACTACATAGAGGCCTATTCTGACAATGGGGAGGATGATGATTATTAGGATCAGGAGCAGAGAGAGACCCCAGAGATAGTTAAGGAGTGGCCGCCCTCAGGAGGTACCATTGCTACCATGACAGGGGTTCCTGGAGTCCACACTCTTTGGATCAGAGGTACCGTACATGGCTACAGAGTGGGAGTGCTGACAAATGGTGGGGCATCCCACAACTTTATTGATGCTGCATGGGTTAAAAGGAGAGACATTCAGATTGAGAGTTTTGATGGGTTTTTAGTATCTGCAGCAAGTCACACCATGGAGTGTAGTCAAAGGATTCCTTAATTAACAGTAACTCTTAGGAATTAGATAGTGATAGAGACATTCTATGTGGTGGATGTACCTGACATGAGGGTGGTATTAGGAGTTCAGTGGATGTATTCCCTAGGGAAGTATTCCACAAACTACTAGACCATGGAGATGGAGTTCATAGGAGTAGAGGGACAGAAGGTATTATTGAGAGGGATGAATACCTACCCTCCCATAGTAGTGACATCACACAGGATGGAGGGAGTACTCCAACCGGGAGATATTGAGGGAACAACAGAATATTTTGTTACCTTCAGGAAACCACCAGATTAAGCCACACAACATCCAATAGTATTCGGAGACCGTCCAGCAGGTCGACCTCCAGATAAGGGATTTGAGAGCTGCCCCCCCTTGATGATGAGGGGCAATTGATTCTGATTCTGGAGCGCATCCTAGAGGTGCGAGAGCGGAAATTGAGGAACAAAATCATCAGAGACTACTTGGTTCAACGGAAAGATCTGCCTATAGAGGAGGCCACTTGGGAGGTAGAAACAGGTATTACAGCACCCAACTTTATAGTTCCTTGAGGATAAGCAAATTCGAGCGGGGAGGACTGTAATGTCCTCTTCTGCCTAGGCATTGAGGACCAACCCGCTAACCTATGTGATTCCTGTGGGTTCGAGCGGGTATTGACAGTTAGGGAATCAGCTGAAGATTGATGCCATCTACAGAAGATCTAGGGCATCAATATTATATCACCATTGGGTCGAAGAGGGCCACCAGAGCCAAAGGCCACCTGCATGCATGACATCTGAGCATTATTTAAAGATGCATGCACCTGATTAAGTCTCCATGCGCATGCATGCAAGTCAACTGCAAATTAGAAGTTAAAGTGCCCTAATTAGGTCAAAAGTTAGGGCTTTTGCAGTTGAAAGTTATTAAAGAAAGATAAAGTGATTGGAGAAGACACTTATGTGATTATTGATTTGTGGAGTCGAATTGGAGAGCTCGACGAGCTAAGTTGGGGTTGAGCGCATGCTCAGCTAACTGGTGTATTTCGACAGCGAAATCTATCTGCCCTAGTTCATCATTAGGTTGGATCATCCAGGTTCAACACTAGTTCATCATCAGGTTTTAGCAGTTATTTCGGGAGGTTGATTATTCATCCAGCCGGAGAGTTCCACCATCACACCGTGTCACCGTGGTCAGAGACCAAGCAATTCGTTTTCCCATCTACAGGGTTCAAAACTTCCGCATGTTACTTCCATTCATCTCGGAGCACCTCCATTACGTTTCCCCTGGAAGAAGGACCGTTCAACTTGAGTATCCAGCGAGTTATCATCAGTGCTCCCTTTTCTGGAGGCGCTATTCCGCATGGGCGAAATGATTTGAGGAGGCATTCACGTTTTGGGCTAGTGTGCCTCTGTTTCTTACGCATGCTGCTTCCATCACCATTAGAGGGGTATTATAAGCCTATTGCATATCATCCGGTCTTTCAGTAGTTGCTTATTTATTATTCTGGAGCATATACAATTTGAGAGGAGGGCGCATTCACCTGTGGAGGACAATTTGGTTTATCTCCCTATTCCTTTGACAAAATCCTTGCATGCTGGGACCATCCTCTTCACCATCAGCTGATCTATATAATGTTTGGGATATTATAGTGGTATCAGAGCTATTTTTCTTGCTAGCTGTGGGCATGCAAAAATTATAAATGAATTCAAGAGACCCATACAATATTACTCACAGGAGACAGAGGTATAGAGACAGAGAAGAGGAGTTAGAGGACATAGATTTGGGGAACAGAGAGTATCAGTTTGAAAAAGGCAAAGAAACAATGGCCGATGATGATAAAACAACTTTCAATAGTCTCATATCAGCAATAAAAGAACTCACTCCTGGGCAAAAAGAAATGATGAGCACCTTCAGGCAAATGACTGAGAAGAATGGGCCCACCCCACACAGTCTCTTATTTCCCAACAGTGATAGGGCATCCACCAGCAGTAGTAGGGAGCACTTACATACCAACATGTAGAGCCATCCCCATATATACAAGCCTTTTCGACCTACCATGCTTCAATTTTTAGATAGTCCAGTTGCAGTGCCTCTAGCACAAGCAGAACCAGAAGAACCCATGAGTGCCTATCTGAGAGAATATAGAACTTTAGGAGAGGACTTCCATTCAGCCATGACCTTCACCGACTTCTGCCACTTTAAAAGTAAGAACAAACCCAAAGCTTACAATAGGCCATTCACCCAGAACTATGAGTTACAAGGCATCGTAGGGAAACTGACTATCCCTACCTTTGAGGGCACCCGGGGTGGCACAGCCAGGAATTGGGTACAGAAGTTGGATACATACTTCCAGCTCAACCCCATGATTGAGACAGATACCATTAAATTGGCTACTTTGCATTTGGACGGAGAAGCACATGAGTGGTGGTACCACGGGTTAGTGGCACTGGGTCACAACACCATCACCTCATACCCATATTTTACATAGAGGCTCATTGATCGGTTTGATCGGAAGGATCCGGAGGTACACTTTAGAGAGCTGGCACAACTCAAGCAGACAGGTAGTGCATATGCATTTATTTCTCAGTTTCAGAGGATAGCAATCATGGTCACAGATATATCAGAGAGCAGGTTGATTATGTTGTTCACTGAGGCTCTCACTGAACCCTTACAGGGATGGGTCAAGTTTTATAGGCCCACCACCCTAGTAGATGCCATCAGACGGACTAGAGATTTACAGGATGCAGTGCCCAAAATTAGGTTTCCTCCCAAAACCAATTCCCATATTGAAGATGAAGAGAGGAAACCCGTCCAGAAAGAAGGGCCCAAGAAAGAATGGATTGATAATGATGCCCGACAGGACCTTAGAAGAAAAAAGTTATGTTTCACTTGCGAGGAACAATGGGTACCAGGTCATAGATGTTCAGGGAAGGGAAAGGCTTACTACATAGAGGCCTATTCTTACAATGGGGAGGATGATGATTATCAGGATCAAGAGCAGAGAGAGACACCAAAGACAGTTAAGGAGTGGCCACCCTCAGGAGGTACCATTGCTACCATGACAAGGGTTCCTAGATTCCACACTCTCCTGATCAGAGGTATCGTATAGGGCCACAGAGTGGGAGTGCTGATAGATGGTGGGGCATCCCACAACTTTATTGATGCTGCATGGGTTAAAAGGAGAGACATTCAGACTAAGAGTTTTGATGGGTTTTCAGTAGCTACAACAAGTCACACCATGGAGTGTAGTCAGAGGATTCCTCAATTAACAGTAACACTTGGGAATTATACGGTGATAGAGACATTTTATGTGGTGGATGTACCTAACATGAAGGTGATATTAGGAGTTCAGTGGATGTATTCCCTAGGGAAGTATTCCACAAACTACCAGACCATGGAGATGGAGTTCATAGGAGTAGAGGGATAGAAGGTAGTATTGAGAGGGATGAATACCTACCCTCCCATAGGATGGAGGCAGTACTCCAACCAGGAGATATTGAGGGAACAACATAGTATTTTGTTACCTTCAGGGGACCACGAGATAAAGCCACACAACATTCAACAGTATTCGGAGACAGTCCAGCAGGTCGACCTCCAGATAAGAGATTTGAGAGTTGCCCCCCCCTTGATGACGAGGGGCAATTGATTTTGATTCTAGAGCGCATCCTAGAGGTGCGAGAGCGGAAATTGAGGAACAAAATCATCAGAGACTACTTGGCTCAATGGAAAGATCTGCCTATAGAGGAGGCCACTTGGGAGGTAGAACAGGTATTACAGCACCCAGCTTTACAATTCCTTGAGGACAAGCAATATTGAGCGGGGAGGACTGTAATGTCCTCTTTTGCCTAGGCATTGAGGACCAACCCACTAACCTATGTGATTCCTGTGGGTTCGAGCGGGTATTGACAGCCAGGGAATCAGTTGAAGACTGATGCCATCTACAGAAGATCTAGGGCATTAATATTATATCACCATTGGGTCGAAGAGGGCCACCAGAGCCAAAGGCCACCTGCATGCATGACATTTGAGCATTATTTAATGATGCATGCACCCGATTAAGTTTCCATGCGCATGCATGCAAGTCAACTGCAAATTAGAAGTTAAAGTGACCTAATTGGGTAAAAAGTTAGGGTTTTTGCAGTTGAAAGTTATAAAAGAAAGATAAAGTGAATGGAGTAGACACTTATGTGATTATTGATTTGTGGAGTCGAATTGGAGAGCTCGGCGAGCTAAGATGGGGTTGAGCACATGCTTAGCTAACTGGTGTATTTCAGCAGCAAAATCTATCGGCCCTAGTTCATCATCAGGTTGGATCATCCAGGTTCAACACTAGTTCATCATTAGGTTACATTCAACAGTTATTTCAGGAGGTTGATTATTCATCCAGTCGGAGAGTTCCACCATCACACCATGTCACCATGGTCAGAGCCCAAGCAATTCGTTTTCCTATCTACACGATTCAAAACTTTTGCATGTTACTTCCATTCATCCCAGAGCATCTCAATTACCCTTCTCCTGGAAGAATGACTGTTCAGCTTGAGTATCCAGCGAGTTATCATCAGTGCTCCCTTTTTTGGAGGCGCTATTTTGCATGGGTGAATTGATTTGAGGAGGCATTCACATTTTGGGCTAGTGTGCCTCTGTTTCTTCCGCATGCTGCTTCCATCACCATTAGAGGGGTATTATTACCCTAGTGCATATCATCCCGGCTTTCAGCAGCTGCTTATTTATTATTCTGGAGTATATACAGTTTGAGAGGAGGGCACATTCACCTGTGGAGGACGATTTGGTTTATCTCCCTATTCCTTCGGCAGAATCCTTGCATGCTGGGACCATCCTCTTCACCATCAGCTGATCTATATACTGTTTGGGATCTTACATAATACTCTTGAGATTAGCCGACCTTATGAAAAGTCACATGGGTGGCTTATAGACCTTTGATGGCTTGTTATGGACATGAAATGAATGGATGGTAGACGGAACAAGTGTTCTTCAATCTCATCCTTAGGGACAAGAACAGTTCCACAACAGTGCATAGGAAAATGACGGTGGAAGGAAGATGGAGATGACGAAGAAGCAATTGGAGGGGGAGCAAAAGGAGGCAATACCATTGCGATGTATGCATTTATCTGTCTCTTCACCCTTGAAAGAAGATTTCTTTTTATTTCTCCAAGATCTTATATCTATGTCTTCACCCTTGAAAAAGTTATCTAATTTGTCCAGTTCATGATTTAACTCACTATCCTCAAAATTTTTATTGAGTTGTTTCATCGTTTGTTTTTTTATATGAAACTGCAACAGCTTTGAATTTTACCATTTTGGCTTTTGATATTTCTCCATTGCCAAATTATCAACCTTGGAATAATATGACAATTGAAATATGAAAGTTCTATCGACAAATAATTTGAGTACCGCGATGTAACTGTGGTATATGTGAGAAATTTCCCCATCAAGCCATGACCTTGAAAGATTGAAGTAATATTTTCCGATACACCCACTAAAATTTTGTGTGGTTGCCATCATCTCATTTGGAGTGAAGGAACAACACTTTGTTGAATTTGGCGCAATAAGCATTGAGGGGTCTGTTGTCTGTTCATGGGAGGTAAAGTCTGAAACCCGATTAGTTTGAGTTGTGATGCGCCCTTTCTTCTTACGAGACCAAACAATACCTGTTATCAACAATAGAGCAATGTTTGGAATTGCGGTTAGTGTTATTCCAAGGATACACTCCTTTTCTTCTTGTTTGAATTTGACGGGATGAATTCCCTCATATGCATAGATAGGTAGGGGTTTCTATCGAATCTGAGAGGCAATGGGGCTCGATTGAGAGGTTGGGAAGGGATTATGCCACTGAAATTGTTGTTCTCTATAAACAACTCTTTTAAGGTTTTTAAGTTTAGATAGCCATTAGCTAGTCTAGGACACTACCGCTTAGGTTGTTATTTTGTAGATCTAATCTCTCCAACATCCTTAAACTGGAGAAATTTGGTAAAGGTCTTGTTATCACGGATCTTGTAGTTGTCTCGCTAGAGGAATCCACTACAAGATGGCAGAGGGGACGGCTAACCAAAGACGCAACCTACGAAAACCCTAACCACCAAAAGATGGATGGTTGTCACGCCAGTTAGGGATTCCTTCGCTTATGCCACTAGAGAAGCCTAAGTGACAAAGGGGAAGACCCAGATAGATCCTGAAAGGAAAGATCGAAGACAAGTCACCAGTGGTTGTCACGTCGGTTAGGGATTCCTTCGCTTATGCCACTAGAGAAGCCTAAGTGACAAAGGGGGAGACCTAGATCGATCCTGAAAGGAAAGATCTAAGACAAGTCATCAGATCCTTGGACTCGTGACGGAGAATAGCTAAGGTGAGTTTAGAAATTCTAAGCCTTGATGGCATAAGGAATTTCATAAACAAGCTAAGGATCTAGGCACACAATTAACCTCACAGAGACATGTAGAGAATTAACATAAGGAGAGAAGAAGAAGAATTAATGAACACACATTAATGAATGATCAATAAATGATAATTGATATTATTACATAGGTAATACATCCTTATAAAGGAAAATAGAGTTGCTAGAAGACAACTCAAGCTAGCTAATAAAGAAGGCTTACTAATTATGATAAACCCCATAGTTGGCTAAAGCACTTTCCTAATCTATCAAGCACCTCACGAATTAGCAATAGCATGTGTGAGTGATGATGAGTGAAGGAAAGACTTGCTAATCCTAGAATATGGAGAGAAAATAATGGAGGATGGGTTGGCAACAAAAGTTGTCAGTTTCCTAGTTGACTAGCTTTACCTTATCCACAGAAAAGCAGGATAAAGCAGAATCTGCTATAAAGCATAGTTACCAATTCTGGATGGCCATAAAGTGGTCAAGATCAACCCAGAATCAGAAATAAATCATTCCTGGGATATAGATGGCAAGTGTTGACTCTAAGGTGCAAGTGGATGCCAACTATCTAAGCTAGTGGGTAGGAAATTAATCAAATAAGGATTAATTATTTTATGAGTGGGTTTATTCCAACAGTGAGTGCTTGAAACCCTAGATTATACATATGAGCCACAAATTAAGGATACTTGAGTAGGGTGGTTATTCTGGGCTGGAAATGTTACTCAAGTGAAAGTATCAGGTGGCTTATGGAGATTAGAATCAGATCTAGGATTTAGGATTTTAGTGCGCCGGTTCAAATGATCAAACCCGGACCATAGGGGGATTTAAACAGATAATTGAGGAATTCCTAGGATGAGGTTGATATTGAAGGTTATGGCTTCCTGCACACTAACTTGGATGAGAAATTTGACAGTTAAAACAATCCAAGTGAAACCTGACAAAATACATAGAAAAAAATGGCTAGTAAACCAAACAAGGGCGTTTTCTCCTAGACTAAAACCAGTGCCTGGAGATGGGTGTTAGACACTGAGAGGGTGGGGGGGGTGAATCAATGTAAAGCCAGTTTTACAATATTTCTTAACTTGTCATAATTAACTACCACTTCATCATTCCATTATTCTACCAATCTCATAATCATTTCATAAACTTCATCATTCACATATCATAGCATATGAAACATCAAGAACCATAACACAAAAGAACACAAGACCATATAATTTTGTAGTCTTTTTGTATTAGTTTTGGTTCGGCTACAACCGTTAGGTAAAATCAACACCTACTGATACAAAGAGCATCTACTTTTCATCCAGGACCTTGCCTGATTTTCTTAGACCCTGCTAAGAAGGGTTTGAGGTATCCCAACCTCAAAAGCAAGACAAGCTTGCTTTTACAGTTAAAACTCACTATCACATCAACTCATCTGTTTCTTCAATCTGTTCTGCTGCTTGTCAATACTGCTGATCATCTGCTCAACACTCTCATCAATACTGCTGCAACACACTTCTCAATCTTCGCTGTTCATCAACACCTGCTCTTCAATACTGCCAATCAAAGTCTGCTTGTCTCTGCTCATCATCTTTGGTTAATCTGCTCATCAATATCTGGTCAATCTGCTCATCACTGCTGCTCAAGATGCCACATGTCAACATGTCTTCTGCTGAGAGTACATTCCATACTGCTGTAGATGTATCACTGCCATATCATCATCATTATGTCACTAGGATGTCTGCTCAATCTTCTTACATCATCACTATGACTGTCATGTTACTAACTCAGGCTGTGTATGCAACCTAGCACTAAGAGCTTCAACCTTGGTTGAGCCTTCCTTCATGTCACTCAACACTTACCAACTTGTTAACTTCAATCTTGACTGGTCATAAGCTCTGAGTATTCAACCTTACATTGTATAAACCTTTACTAAGCATACTTTACATCATTACTACTGAGCAAGCAAGCCGTCATACATACCAGAGGTCACTGGGCTGACTGTGTATGTCTTTGAACTGTGCAGACTCCAAGCTATGGATGAGGACTGTGGTCTGTGTATCATTGGTCAACTTCTTCAGGACTTGTGAAGAAGTTGTCATCATCCAGATGCTTCGTCATGGTCTGTCTGCTGCCCAAGAATCTCCAAGTCACCATATCTACGTTATCCTAATGCAAGTCATCATAGAATATAATACATATCATTGTATACTACTTTCATCACTGAGGTATCATTTCACATTAGCATGCATCTTCATGCCTCTGGTGTTCATAACAAGGTCACTGCATGAATATCACTGAGATATCATCATAGTTTAAAACATGCAATGTCATCATCACCATGGTTTGGAATCACTGTATACATGCACTGTATAAATCACAACGCTGTACATTGTACATCATTGTTCACTGTATATCTACTTCTCTATTTGTGTCACTTAGTAGTGCAAGTCAACACTAATAAGCATCATCATGGCATATATTAATGTCATGGTGTATGCTTGCACCATCATCATACAGTACAAGGCATTTCATCACTTGACATTCATCATGGACATTGCCATCCTAATACAAGTATATAACATACACATCATCATCAAGGAGTATATAGGTATCTGTGCATCTCAAAATTCAATTTTGGGCTGTGTAGAATACCTCAACTTTCCTCAGACTTTTTACCCCAAGCAAGTCCAAAGATTGGACCGCTGTGAACATCAATTTGTCATCAATGAGAACTGTTTATATGAACCTAACTGCTAGCTTATTTTGCCACCTCTGTCTGCTGCTTCAAATTCGGACCGTGGTAAAGTCTGCAATTTTCGGACTGTTGACTTTGCAATTTCCTCAGAGCACACCCGAAAATCAGAGTGGCTTCTTCACATTCTTTTTTTTGACTTCTTCGCTGCTGCTACCTTAGTTACAACCTCAGTCCACCACCGAATTCTACTTCATAAAAACAAATTTGTCTGTGGCTGCAAACTTGGACTGTTCACAAAAATTCAGGCAGTTACTGAGATGAGGACTGTCAACCTGCAATTTTCACAGTCCGAAATTCCTCAGAAGAAAAAAACGAAAATTCAGAGCAGCAGTTTCTTCTTACTTCAGGATTGCCACACAAAAATATCTTCAAAATTTAACCAGCAGTTGACTGTCAAGAAATATCTTCAAGCTGTAGCTTCCTTTTGTTTAAAAACTGTCAAGACTGAACCTTCAAAACTTGAATCATGGTAAAAGATGTAGACAAATGGCAGCCTGTAAAATATACACCCCAAAAGGTATTCTACTGTAATATTTCGAGTTTTAGGAAGCCTCAGTAAAGTCCACAGCTGCACCCCCGAAATTTCCTCAGTTTGCAAATTCGGACTGTTTTCTCTGCGGCTGCCTCGGTCAATCCAAAATTCAAAGCTTCTCCAGCGAATTCACATACAAAATGAGGATGTATTATGTCTTATTTATACACATTTTTCATGAGCCGACATTCAAAAAAATTTAATTTGAATTTAAAATTATTTTGGAGCCGACATGTTTGGAGATTTTTTTTAAATAAAATTATCATTAATTAATTCTTTTTTTTGGCTGAGCCGACTTGTTGAAGAGGTTCTTTTTGTAGACTTTTATGTGCAAGATTTTATTTAAGCAAAACCTTTGTACCACATTGGGGTTTCAAGGCCTTCTTCAATGGCTCATCTCTTTTTATCAATAACTCCATTAACATGTGCAAAGGGTTCATGTTCTTCATCAGGGGTTCCAACAACTTTAAGAGCTTCAAGCATCATAATGTCATGGCCAAGGGTAATGACTTCTTCACCATGGGATCCACATAAGGACATCTTCAAGGTTCAAAGGGCTTCAACATCATACCTAGGACATGTTCATGGGTTCCGTAGCCTATCAAGGACCATACAAGGTCATCATCATCACACAAGAGCTCCATGACCCAAACAAGGGTTGCATTGTCATCAAAACACCAACTGTGGGTCCAAGGACATCTTTAGGACTTCTTCATCAAGCAAGGGGCTTCATAGGCTTCTTCAACCACCTGAACCACACAAGAGGACCTCCAAGGGTCAAGATATCTTCTGTGGGGATGCTAGGTCTTCTTCCCGGGTACCATAACATCATCATAGCATGAATGACCACAGGATGGGTCATTAATGCCTCTCCAAGCCATTTAGGGCTTCTCCATCGTCTACCAAGGCTTCAGGACCATCTCTAGGGTCTTCAATGTCTTCAGCAAGGTGGCGGCTTCAAGATTCATCCTTGTGGGTACAAGGACCTTGTCAACTGGGTACAAGGTGCTTCAAGGCACAAACCCACTCTGTAAGGGATCAAGGCATTGCAGGTGGGACTTGGTGGCATCAATGACATCTCGTGGGGCCACTGCAAGTCCATGTTGGCATCAATGACAATTTCATCAACAATGGGCAGAGGAGTCCAAGCTTGAGGTTTTTGAGGGAGAGGGTTTTTTTTACCATGTTCAACAAAACCCAGATCGCCAAAAGTGTAGATTCTTAGTGCAATTTAGTTCGGTGAATTTTTCCTATTGTTAGTTTAGCAGTAATTAGGAAGGTCTTCCTGCATGCAAGTGTCCTTGCATGCAGAAGACTCCAAAACAAGAAACCAGTTGTCTTTAATTATTTTTCCTGAGTTTACTTTGGAAAATAATTAAAATGATTATTGACTTTAAGTGAAAGTAAAAACAGGTTTTATGCTTTACCTAAAGTTATATAAGAGAGGTCAATTGGTTGAGAGGACACACACTTGTATTCCGACAAGGACAGGATACAGATAGGGAGAAAGTTAGACAAAAGATTTAGCTGGGAAGACGGAGGATCGAGAAGCAGGTTCATTGAGCGAACAGAACCCACACAAGTCGACGGGCAGGAGCTGCAGAGGGAGGTCGTACTATTTGACCAGGGATTACCACTATTCCTTTAGGTCGAGGCATACAAGACTGCAGTTTACATTCAAAGCAGGTGTCCTCACACAACTTTGGGGAGCAAGACACTCGAGGAGGTCTTCAAAGGTGCTAGGCCAGATGTGAGTCACATTCGCATATTGATAGTGTTTGCTATTGTCATGTCCATGCTGACACTAGGAAGAAGCTAGACCCTTCTGGAGAGAAGGGGTTACTTGTTGGTTATAGCGATACTTCAAAGGCATACAGAGTTTACATTCCTGCTCGCAAGAGGATCATTGTGAGTAGGGATGTCCAGTTCGATGAGGATAGGGCCTCCAACAGTAAGGGGAGGACATCCAGTAGCCACAACAGACATACACTAGGCCACGACCTAAGTGGTATAGGTCCACTGTTTAGGATTCCAGGTAGGTGAGTCTTCCACAAAGATCTTTTAGATGGATCGTACCACCAGAGAGACTCAATTATATGGCACTGATGACAGAGTTGATTAACTCTGAACCTTCCAGTTTGGATGAGACTGCAGAACATGACGTGTGGCAGGATGCCATGGTTGAGGACTATGACTCAATCATGAAGAACCAGGTATGGTAGGTTGTGCCGAGACCTGAAGGCAAGAAGGTGGTGGGTTCCAGATGGATCTACAAGGTAAAGCATGCAGCAGACGGAAGCATGGATAAGTATAAAACATGCTTCGTGGCAAAGGGGTTTTCACAGTAGGAAGGCATTGACTATGAGGAGACCTTTGCTCCAGTTTCGAGGTATTCTTCCATTCGAACCATTATCTCTTTAGCAACAGAGATGGGTTGGCCGAGTCCATCAGATGGACGTCAAGACTACCTTCCTCAACGGAGTGATAGAGGACGAGGTATATATTGAGCAGCTAGAGGGATTTGATGTGGAGAACAGGGAGACGCATGTATGTAGACTGCATCAAGCTCTTTATGGGCTCAAGCAGGCACCTCGAGCATGGTACTCGAGGATAGACAACTATCTACGGGAGATGGGATTTCAGCGGAGTGAGGATGACTATAACCTGTATTTCTTGAAAGGTGAGGTGCCTCTCATACTGGTCTTATATGTAGATGATCTCTTTCTTATAGGAGATGATAGGCTGATTAGAGACTGCAAGTCTAACCTTGCAGTGGAGTTTCAGATGAAAGACCTTGGTTTGATGCATTATTTTCTAGGCTTGGAGGTTTGGCAGAGAGATGGATGCTTCTTCATTGGACAGGGCAAGTATGAGGTAGAGATCTTGAAGAGATCCAGGATGGAGGATTGCAAGCCTATGGGCATACCTCTAGTTTCCAATTGGTGGAAGATTGATGCATCAAGATCAGACAGATTCGATCCTACCTTGTATTGTCAGCTTATTGGATCGCTTAGGTATTTGGTCAACACTCGGCCAAACATCAGCTTTGCAGTCAACTCTTTGAGTCAGTTCATGGTGGACCCTCAAAGAGTGCATTGGACGGCTGCGAAGCACATACTTCGCTACATCAGGGGTACATTGGAGTATGGATTGGTTTATGAGCGTAGGGGGAGTGTACAGTTAGTAGGCTTCATAGATGTTGACTAGGCAGGATGTGTAGAGGACATGAAGAGTACTTTAGGTTATTGTGTCAACATTCAATCAGGGGTTGTGTCTTGGTTCAGCAGGAAGCAGAAGTCAATTGCATTGAGCTCGACAGAGGCTGAGTACATGGCAGCCAACATCGCTGCTTATGAGGGTATGTTATTGAGGAGGTTACTTTCAGGGTTGTTCGACTGTGAGCTAGAGGCTACAGTAGTTCACTGTGACAATCAGAGTGACATCGGGCTATCTCAAAATTCAGTGTTCCATGACCAGAGCAAACACATAGACATCAAGTACCACTTCTTGAGAGATTGTGTTCAGAGAGGAACCATTCAATTAGAAATATACAAACAAATGAGTAAGTGGCAAACATTTTCACTAAGGCACTTTACAGACACAGTTTTGTGAAGTTCAGGGATAAGTTGGGGTTGCTATTGAATCCCTTCCTCATTGAGAGGGAGTGTTAAAATAACAACAACAAGGAAGGTCTTCCTGCATGCAGAAGAATTAAATCAGGAAACCAATTGTATTTAATTTACTTTTCGTAAGTTTACTTTGGAAAATAAATTAAAGTGATCTAATTATTAATTGACTTTATGAAAACACTTCTTGTAAACTGAAAGTAAAATTAGGGTTTTTGCTTAGCATAAAGTTATAAAAGAAAAGTCAATTGGTGGAGAGGACACACTCTTGTATTTCGACAGAGACAAGATACAGACAAAGAGAGAAAGTTAAACGGAGGGTTTTGTAGAGAAGACGGAGGAGCTAAAAGACGGGGTGACCGAGCTTCCAGGTAGGAAGAGGACCACACAGGAAGCAACTATAGAGGAGGTCGTTCAAACTGTACAGAATTCTGTGCAACCGCCGTACAGACCGTACGGACTTCGTATAGCAGTCGTACAGTTGTATGGATCCGTACAACCACGTGTGGGAGGCCGTATTGTTGGTTGTATAGTCACGCAGAGGTGTGCTAGGTTTTAGCTAGGTTGTCCAGTGATTCTGCTGGGTGCTGCTTCGCCAGGTTTGGGTAATTAGCAGTTGATTGTAAAAGTTTCATATTTTTTCTATAATAAAATCCATATCTGACTGCTGCACCGGTTTTCCCATCTTGGGTTTTTCCAGGGTTTCCATACCGAAATTAATAGTGTCTATATATTGAATTATTTCTCAGTACTTTATATTCCCCTGCATACTAGTAAAGAAGTACATGTGTGGTTATTTCAGTAATCAAATTAAATATAGTGTTTTATCCCTAGTTGTGCTTTAAAGGAAAATTTACACTTGTGATCCATGGATCCTTACACTTGTGGCGTAGGCTAAAGTCACCGGGTACGTCGTTTTTTTCCCTTAAAAATAAAAAATCGGCGAATTTTTAAATTAGTTCAATCAAGTTCGGCGAATTTCATCCCAATTTCGATTTCTTTGGTTTAGCTAATGTGAACGTGAATTAAATTGCTACAAATTTCGGCGATTTTTAAAAAATCCGTAAAAAATTTGTTTTGAATTAGTCTTTTCCCCTTTTGTGGCCCTCGGGTAGCCCTACTCCCTAAGAAATTCCACGTGAAGTCGCCATCCATTCTTCGTTGTTCATTGCTGGAGCACTGAGGCCATCGATTTTTAGACTTCAGTCATCCTGAGTGAAGTGTCGGTCCATGAGTAGCATCCCACACCAAAGGGCCCATGTTGGAAATGATCCGCCTAAAGATGTCCGGGCTAGCTGTCGATTAGTCCGCCTGGGAAACGATCCGTTTGAAGATGTCGTGGCTAGCTGGTAGCTGAAGTGTTGGTGTATTTTTTTATCGACCTTGAATATCTTAGTTTATATGATATATTACATATATCATATAATATAATAATATAACACAAAGTATTACATATATTATCATACATAAATTGTAATATAATTCTGTAAAGTTTTAACTTTTTAGGCTAAAATATAATTCCTTAAAGTTAGTGCTAGGTTTATATTAATATAAATTTTAAATATTATAAAATTATATTATAAAAAATAAAATTTAATATATATATATATATATATTCGAATTTAATGATGAATTTTATCAAAAAAAATTGCTAGACGATTTTCTTCCGAATTTCATTCATGTCGAATTCGAACACGAACTCGAACCAGGGGACTTAGGGTGCAGGGGGATGTCCAGGTCATAATGAAAATTATAAAAAATAATATTATAAATGATTAAATCCGAGCAAACAATTCAATGATTCATTCAGATCCCATGTAAATTACTAAAAGTAAATAATAAATCATCATTGTGCAATGTAAATCAGAATCTAACAAATTAAGAATACAAACACATTACACAATTCATCATGATCATTTTCAAATTTGTCATTTGAATCTTGATAATCATATTTCTAATTTCAGTCATTCTAATTGAAAATATGAATCAATGATATTGCATGCTAAAATAGTAAAATAGTAAATAGTAAGTCTGAAATAGAGACTAAAAAAGCAATTAAAATTAAAATTTCATTTTTTAAAACTGAAATTGGAAAAATCATGGGGGGGCATCTAGGATTCCCCCAGTTTTGGGAGGGAGCGTGTGGGAGTCCCTCCACCGGAGTGCGCTGCAGAACAGGGGGGCACGTTTCCTTATGCGTTTCCGAGAGTTTCCTGATTTTGGGGACGCTGGGAAATGTTTCACCAGGAGTCCCTAAGTCCCCCAGGGTGCAGGGAGCAATGGGGGTGTGCCCCTGACCCTGGGGGACGAGTCCCCGTGTAACACTGGTTTAATTTATTGATCTGTCTGAAGTTTTTGATTTTATCATTATGATTTGCAAATTGTTCTGATTCATATCTTTTGTATGTCTATATACTTCAAGAACCCTTCCTTTAATAAATCCTTGAATCCTAAAATTTTCGAACACCCAATTCGCACCTTCAACCATTCTGTTGGTTATTTTTGTTCCTGGGCATGTAGTGTTTCCATTTCTTGAACTAATCACATAAATGGTGTTTATGTGTAACTCTGCATTCACAGACCTCATATGAAAGAAGTGCTTTTATTCTTGTAACTGTGAGTGCCTTGTGTCTCACTATTTACTGGGTGCAGAGTGTATGTTAAGTTAAGGGAATTTTTGAAAGCAACATATAAGACAGTCTGGGAGGAGTTTAAAAATTCTATTATGGATGTCCATCCCACTTTTAGATACAAAGGATAATCATTGTCTTGACTCTGATTATTTGTTCGTCCGGATTCCTGAAGATTGGCTTTTTCTGTCTGCTTTTTCACATTCATTATTTTGATTTTCATATAGTTTTGGCGTAAATGAAAGAAACTAGTATTTTTCAAAGATGTGGACCAAGGCTCTTATGAGATGAGCTTTTTAGTTTGCAGATTGTTTCTTCACATTTTTTTTGTACTTGCTTCTGCTATAAAGGTTATTACTCTCTAGATGTTTGCGTCCTTCATGTTATTTGGATTGCATTTATTGCTTGTGTGCAGGACTCCTGAAAAACAACTTCGTTTGTTTGACATACGAATACGACAAACAGAGCTTCATGCATTTGGTTGGAAACAAGAGAGTAGCGAGTCTCAATCTGCTCTAATCAATCAGACCTGGTCTCCTGATGGCTTGTACATAGCATCTGGATCAGTTGATCCTAGATTTCACATTTTTGACATCCGGTATAACAGAAGCGAACCCCTTCAATCTGTTCCGGCTCATAGCAAGCGGGTATTTAAAGCAGCATGGCACCATTCATGGCCGTTGGTTGTTTCCATCTCCTCTGATCTTCATATTGGATTGCATAAGTTGATGCAGTAATTTGATGAACTGATATTTGAGTACCATTTCAATCTAGAGGATGTGGATCTTGATTGCAATTTTTGTTAAGACAGCTCACGCCAATCTGTATGCAGTTGAGTTTTGTTTTGATATATAAAGGCCCTTTGCATAGTAATTTGTTGATACAGGTTTAGTTCGTTTGTTTAAGTTTTATATGCAATGTTTAGATGATGTTTCTGTAGCTTCCTTTCAAACAGTCTGGATGAAGTAGTTCGAGGCTTATGTGCCTATCAGCATGAATCATAGTGATGACCTGCATGATATGTTACCTTGTGTGATCAGAAAATGATCCTAAAATTGAGATGATAACCTTCCGACTTTGTAAACTTTCGGCAGAAAATTAAAAAAATGCAGTTTTGTAATGCATAGGTTACTAATGAGACATGATATGCTATTTAAAGAAAGATGTATTTAATTCTGGTCTATAAAGTAATATTGTTTCAAAATGAAGCATACTGTCATTGATAGCCAGCTCTAGCTATAGATTATTTTCCAACATCAGTAGATGATCTTTGTATCTTTTACCTCATCTAGGGAGCACAATATTGTAAGAGAAATGCCAAAACCATTGATGGTCCCTATTCATTCCCTGTTCTCATAGTTGAAGTGGCTGAAGGTTACTTTGAAATGCCAAATTAGCCATCTTGGTGGGTATGCACTTATGATCTCAGGACAAATTGGAGAATCATCAGATGTAGGTCTAGAATAACTGTTAACTTGGCCTACTATCGTTTGGATTGTATGCCCAGAGGGAAAGTAATGATTATCTAAGCTAATAAGCTACTGATGGATTTTTGTGCATTGCTGCCTACCATCAGCTATTGAGTATTGTTGTAATTGCAACCACTGGTGCCTATTGGATACCTTTTGGTGCCTGCTGGATGCTGTAGTAATCACAACTATTGTTGCCTAGTGAAGTAACTGTTGATGTTGCAGAAAATTAGATAGCTCCTAGGTAAATGAGCCACTGAAGAGAGAAATATGAACAAGGTGAATATGAATTCCTTTTACAAGCGAGTCCAAAATGAAATCCAAAGTGACTTGGTCTTAAAATCACTCCATTATTCAATTTCTAAACTCTTCATTCTTATTATACTTGATGAAGAAAACTGTAGAGGCGGCACCAGGTTGCTTGTTTTGCATCTATAAACAAGCGTATATAGAAACCTTTCCTATACTAGGTTTCAACTTATGAAAGCATCCCATGAAAGTCTCTTCAAAATGGTGGCAACAAGTTGGTTGTTTCACATCTATAAAATATTCTTTATGAAGCCTTATTTATGTTAGGTTTCAACTTATGAAAACATCACCTTATGAAAGCATCCCATAAGAGTCTATTCCCTCTTGGAAAAGTATGATTACCTTCCTCCCATCTAAATTAATATTTCTAGACGACTCTAGCCTGTTTCGAATTTTGAAATATAGTAGAGACCCTCTTAGAGCTCAAGAAATTACATAATTTGCCCCAACATTATTTGTAGGTATGACTGGCTACATTTCTAAAAGACTGACTACAAGGATGTTGGTCCTGTTTTCAGAGTAGAAGCAATCTTTGTCCTAGTTTTGACAATGTTGATCTATGTTTTGACTTCTATTATAATTTGGTAATCATAAGAAATTAAGTCTAGTATGAGGCTACAATACTCTAGGAAGGCGCCCTTGTTTGCCTCATTGGAGGGGATAGTGAAAGTGTCTCCACATTGGTAAGGAAGGCGTCCTCGTGGATATCTTGGTTTGCCTCATTGGAGAGTATAGTGAAAGCGTATCCACATTGTTGAAGTCCTGTTGGAAGGCACAGTAAAAAATGGTTCCATGCAGGCAAGGTCCCATTTATTGGATGGCATAATCAAAATGATTCTATGTAGGCAAGGCCCCATTAGAGGCCATAGAAAAATGGCTCCACATCAACAAGGCTCAGTATGGGTAGAGAGGGAATCTAGGACAAGAAGTGATATTTATACCTCCCTCCATTTTATCATGCATAATTCCTCTTATGATTTTCTGTCCTTACTGTACAGATTCTTCTAATGAAAGATAACACAATGTAGAGTGCACTATTTAAATTTAAATGATCGTTAACCCTACTTCAAAATTACAATTTGCTCAAATCTTATATTAAGGGTATTTTTGATACAATCCTTCAATTTTCAGAGGTTGGTGCATTTAGCCTTCTATTGAAAAATATGACAATGTAGAGTGCAATATTTAAATTAAAATGAAAAATATGACAATGACTTCAAAATTACAATTTGCTTTTTGGCCACAGAGTAACAAACTTTTCTTCATTGATGCAGAATATTCATTTCTAATTAGTCCCAATGTTTTCAAGCTATGCTATTCTCCCATCCTGATTACTTGATTTTTTTCTATAGCAGAGGAAACTTTATCAATCCTACACATGATGCATTGTGTGTGCTTCATGTTTGGTGCCTACTATAAGGTTGAACAGTGGTATGGCCAATGGCCTATGCAATATGGTGAAATCATGTAAGGAAAAAACTAATCATTAACATTGATTATAAATGGTGGGAATGTTATAAAATCCAAGCTTCATGTTTACATAAAATAGATTCTTGGGTAAATCAATGAAGACGGGTCATGATTTTGCAGCATGGTGTGTTGGCGTAGTTGTGTGACAACTTTTACAGAAAAAGTTTTTTGGTTGAAAAAAATGTCATTAATTTTTTTTTCTTTAGTCAAACATTTGAACTCGATGGAACATTTTGAAGCCTTTCTATTCTCTCATTTTAATCACTTATTTTTTTTCTATAGCTTAGCGAACTTACCCATCCTACGCATCAGGCATTGTGTGCAACATGTGTCATGTTTAGTACAAGGTTCCGTAGTGGTATGGTCAATGGCTTTGCAATATGGTGAAACAATGTAAATGTACAAATAATTTATTAACATTGATTAGAAATGGTTGAGATGTTATAAACTCCCGACTTCCTAATTTCATTAAATAGATTTTCGGTGAATCCTTGAAGATGGGTAATGATTTTGTAGCATGATTGTTGGTGGAGGTCTGTGATGGAACTTTTGAGGCAGAGAAAGGTGTTTGGTAAATAAAAATGTTATTAATGCTTTATTCTTCTTTAGGAAACATTTAAGTTATTGGAACCTATTTTTTTTTGGCCAAGTTGAAATTTAATGCTTCTTTCATTCAATGAAAATATTTGGAGAATCTTGGAGGGATAATCTTTCATTTTCAAGATTCTCTGCCCACTTTATATATAAAGTGGGCCAATAGCCCAGTCTTTGTTTCACCTTTCCATTTTCATGTGCGAATTGAAGATGCCCTTTACCTCAACACTACAAACCAAACACGCCCTTCACACTGAACCCGTAAACTTCAAAGTTCATACTTGTTTATTGGATCCTGTGAACTTCAAACTTCTTGGGCTATGAAGTTTATTGGTTGGAACCTGCAAACTTCTTGGGCTATGAAGTGGAGAAGTTTTAGTGGTATGTGCAGCTAAACTCCCATCCTAGAGGCCTATTCATGCACGAAACCCTACAAACATAGTGGGTAAAGAGAGTTTGAGTTTGGAATTTGAAACAGTGTTGGGAGTGAACATTGTTGAAGTGAAGTTTGTGACAAGTCTGGAAGCAAATTCTGTGGTAGCCTTTTGTATGAAGAAATGATGATTGTTTTCAATTGAAGGAATCTTGTTTTGATGTGCTATCATGTTATGTTTTATTTTCCACTATTATTAATTCACTTCTAACAAGAAATCTATGCTTGTGTAATTGTTAGTTCATCTCATTGAGTTTGTATGCCCTTGGCATTGCAACAATGGAGGATTATATTGTTTATTTCATCCTTTGAAAATTTGACACTATAATTGTTTAATATTGCAGAGTATATACTTTGGTTGGCTAACCCGACTTAATCATGCATAAGTTTGATTATTGAACACATTACTTCACTAATCTTGGAGGCTTCTTTGACGAGGGGAAACACATCAATGTTCACAATGGAATCAATGCTCAAATTACTTGTTATTCAATTGTTTCACTTAAGCCATTTGTTGTTCAGTCCACATAACCATCTTTTGTTCCTTGCCATGTTGCTTATGCCCTCTTCTCGCATGTGTGAAACCTTAAAATTTTTAATCCTTTTACATCTCAATTTCTTCATAGTAGATATTCATTATCAGAAGCCTACTTGCAACCAAAGAAAGAAGGCATTGGTTAGGGGTTCTATTTGTCCATGCTTGAAGTACACATTCAACCTGATGCAGGAGCATCTTGCTCTCCATCCATTAGGGCAATTTTGAGGTCTAAAATGGGACTCATAATAAATATAATAAAATATTATGAGTTATACATTTTGTGGAGAAACTATATTTACAATTCACCTTTTGCACTACAACCAATGTAACTATGGTTAAGTTAAATTGAAAAGATGTATAAAAATAAAGTCAATAAAAATATATTTGATGCCACTAAAAGTGGGAGTACTTTTGAATACATAAATTACTTTATGTATTTTAAAATAATGCACTTATATAATAAAATAAAGTATGTTATTTTTTTTTAATTTTTTTAATATAACTTATTTATTCAATATTTACACTATTTATCATTTTAAATTTTAAAAATAATATATAAAACATATTGAATTATTATTATTTAATTTTACTAATTAAAAATAAAACATAAAATTTAATCATTATTTTAAATGTACTAATTATCTACTAATAATAATATCAAAATTATTTATAAAATATATTTATTAATCAATATAAAATAAATTATTTATATAATATTTTTAATAAACATATATTCGATATGACGTAATACCCATATTTTTCGTTTTATATATCCCATGCGTAATGAATTCCTTTGACTTGTTTGTCATGTTTTAAACAATACGTATCATACTTTGAAATGAGTTTAATTTTTAAAATTTAATATAATGTATTAAATGATCATCATACGGTTTTATTATTATTATTTTGAATAATTTTTTAATTTTTTATTAATACTTCATTTATTGAAATATTAAAAGTACTTTTTTTCTAAGTACTTTAAGAATACTTTAATGTATTTATATTAAATTCAAAAGTAATTTAGAAGTACTTTTTTCAATGAGTACTTTTCTTACAATATTGTTATGGTTAACTATAGGTTTTTATATACCATTTAGAATTTGACAATTAAGCATTTTTAACTCAATTAGTGCCAACTCAACTATTATAGATGGCGTCATTTTCTAGATTGTGATTGGTTCTTATAAAGTGGATTTTGATGGTACATTTTTTTATTTTGAGGCCCATTTTTTACCTCAAAATTCCTCTAATGCAAATTCAAGTCCAAAGTCTGATTAGGCCTAGAAGGGGTCTTAAATTATGAGTTGATGGTCTTCGAACTATCACTTTGTAAATAAATCTATGTAAAATATGTGATTCTAGATGGTGGTGAGTCAATTAGGTCAGTCACTAAGAGGATGAATGAGTCATGTAACAACTCCCTAATTAGTGGTAGCGAGTCATTGAGATGTGATTGAAAGTTACTTAAAATAGATAACAGTTGATGAACTGTAGGAGATTGTTGAGTGTTTATTGGATTTGAACCAGAACTGGTTTCAGAGTTCTGTTTGTATATATATATGTAAGCCTACGAGGCATAGATATGGTAGGCAGGGGATAGAAGACAGAGATAGATAGATAGGAAGGTCAGTAGGTCCTCTAGGAATCAAGTAAGGCCACGTAAAGATGTATCAGGCATAAAGAGATCAAAACACAAGTTCTGAAACAAATTTATATATACACTTTGAATATGTGAATGAAAAAGCCTATTTCGGCTAAATGTTTGTGTAAATTCATCTCTATTTGAATGTGTGGTTTCATGAAATGAATGTTTGATTTATTTCCTGTTAACACCTGATAAGTTGTATGTGAAAGATGGCTTCTGAGAGAAGAAACAAAGATCGATTGATCGAGTCTCTGATCAATAGAAGGGGAGAGTTGGATGAATAATTTTCTTCGGATATCATGACTCTTCTAATGCGTATGCAAAGTTGTTGAAGATTCAGGATTTGTAGAGATCGATCACTCTAAGGATCGATGAAGAGGAATTAAGCCTATGCGTGGCTTGGATGATAAAAAAAAACTTAGATCAACGATGGAGATTGGATTTGCAAAGATCTAACGGTCAGAAATTAGATCTGCAAAAGAAAACAGATCAACGGTCCAGATCCATCCCACAGAAGATCAACGGTTTGGATAGAAGTTGCGGAAAAGGAATCGCAGGAGTGAAATTGCGGAAGTTCAACTTTTGGAAAAGTTGGATCTGCAACCCGCATGCGGAAAGGCTGTTGCAGGCGCATAATTTCGGCAGGGAAATTGTGGAAATTCAACTTCTGGAAAAGTTGAATCCGCAACCCGCAATCCATAATTGCGGAAACAGAGTTGCGGAAACTCTGTTGCAGGGAAGGAACTCGTAGAAACTTCCTGTGGAATCAAATTTGCGGAGATAGAATTAAGGAATGACTTAGCCGAGTTTAGAGGTTTTGCTAACTTAGAACCTAACTATTCATGGGAAGGCTGGTTCTAATTGGTTTACTAGTTCAATTTGGTGATTTGAATACATTACTTTGGTTCGGGTTGGCATCATTTGGTATCAGAGCAGGACACAGATTCTGCGAGGTAGCTCAGTTGATCAGTTGAGCCTGTGAAGAAAGTTCTATAGGAGAGAACTTATAATACCGTGGGATCAAGCTCTGGAAAATGCTTGATGTGGTATTAATGGCAAGAATGAGACTTGCTATGAAAGCTTGGATGCAACTCACTAACGGAGCATGAGGAGAAGCTTAGTGATGCACGAGGAGGGAAGAACAAGTATTCTACATGAAAGGTTGCAACAATAACAACTGGGGGATTTGTGCTCAGTGACAATTCTGTTCTTGATGAAGAGGAATATCTTTTGAAGATAGCAATGGAGATATTACAACCAACTGTACAAGTGGAAAAGTTTAAAGCTATGGACTGTTTGATGTATATATTTTGACTCTGGTTATGTGAATTTATAGCAGCAAAGAACAAAGAAGTTCTTGAGAAGAGAAAAGATGAAGTAGTGGCAAAACCCAAAATCCATCAGAAGTTGGATAAGAGAGGACTAGTGTATGTTCTCAAAAGAGAAGTGGAATTGGAGAAGCCAAGAAGAGAAAAGGAGATGCTCATAAGGTTCTAGAGGATAAGAACCAGAGATACCAAAAGAACAAACTCAAGGAGAGATAGCTTGTTGAGGTATAATAGACAAGCGTGGAGACTTGTTGAGGGAGGCTTAGGAAAGCAGTCCACAAGTGGACACGATGAAGTTCACAAACGAGGAGAAGGAGACTGAAACAATGAATACTGAAAGTCATTGCAGGGTTTCAGAGAAAAGTCACAATAGAAGAAAGAAGAAAGGAAGTCAGAAGAATGGAACAGGGAGTTGCTAGAGTTAGCAAGAGACATTTTGTGCTTTGAGAAGCATATGCAAGCTGCTAAAGAAGAGAACCAAAGGTATGGTTGGGTCATCAAAAACAAGGTAAGATGGCATTCACTATAGGTGAAGCTAAAACAAAATATGTTTACTGAATTGAAGAAAGAACTCAAAGAAGCTGAAAATGAGATGGAGGTTTCATATTGTAAACTTGAACAGGGTCCTTTGCTTGGAGAGGATGATGAAGCATAAAATGAGAGACTAATTGAGAGTCTCATGAATTCTGTAAAGAGTACAGATAAAATTATTGAAGAGATGAATGTGAGGCTGTATGAGACCAAAAGGTCTTATGTTTTTGAGACTGATGATTTGTTTGTGATTGCAGGTTTTGTTGTAGATGATAGGCAGTCTTTTGAAACTGTCTTAAAATATGATGAAGATAGTCTCTCAAATGAAGAAAGGTCTGAAGTATTGCAACAAAAGGAACTCATTGATGAGTTGTTTGATGGAGGAGCACAATTAATTGAAGATGATATGGAGATGAAGGTAGAAAAAGAAATGTGCAAAGACATTTCTATAGGGAAGAATCATAATTACATTTTGATGAAGGAGAGAGTTAAAGAGTCACCTTGGACTGTCATGAAGTCTGAAGAAAAAGAAGATGTGGTTTCCAAATTCATGACAACAGAACATGATTATGTTGTAATAGAAGATGAAAGGATACCATATGAAGGGTGTATATAGCCTGTGTATCAGACCATTGGAGAAATAGGTGATGGTGACAGATTGATGTTGTGTTAAAACCAACACAATAGGGGGATGCCAGAGGAAATATCAACATTGACTTCAGAGTCTCTTATTTTTGAAAGTGATTATTGGTGTATGACTGTAGGTATTGAAGAATACTTAAAAGATGTGTCTATACAGGTTGTGAAGCATAGGATGAATGCTTTGGGGAAGAAAGGTAAACTAAGAATTGGACCATTGACAGAAGAATATGTTCACTGTTTTGAAGAAGAACATAAAGTCATCTTAAAAAAAGGTGGTGCAGAAGAGGGACAAGAAAGTCTCATGAACTTTTGGGAGCGTTCAGATCAACAAGAGAATATGCTGATAAGAAAGTCAATGGGAGATTAAAATTTCAATATTTTTGAAAGTAATGAATTGTATGCATATGCAGGAATAACACGTGTTGAACCTTGTAAGATTTCCCCGGAGGTAAATGAAGAAACAAAAGAAGAGTATCCATGTATCCTTGACATGGATCAAAGCCAGAAGAGTGTTTTGGGATTGAAGAACGAGATGACATGGTCTCATGGAGATAAACCAGAGAGAACACTTGTATATTTGGATAGTGGTGTTACTGACAGACTGGGAAAGAAATTTGTCACAACACAATAAGAGACTATATTGTCTCAAAGGGGTGATCAACGCCTAAAGGAATTTGTTGTTGCAGTGTTGGCTAATGAAGACAAAGGAAAGTTTTCTAACTTCAGAGATTATGATGAAGAGTTAGAAATGTTAGAAGACTGGTTGATATATCCAAAGGTTGATAAACATGATTGATTAATGTTTGATGGCAAAATTAGAAAAGAGCAGACAACAGGTAAAAGCATTGAATTATTTTATAATTTAGTGGATAGCAGCAAAGAGTCAAGATGACAACAACACTTTTAGGAAAAGAAGATGCAGGTGTACCAGTCAAAAGATAGATTGGACATAGAGATTGAAGAGCTAAGGGTGCTGATGGTGAAGGTGTCTCAAAGAAGGAATGCTGACAGAATGAAGATTTTAATCAGTAGAGCAAAGAAGCAAAGCATCAGGAGAAGACAGACGACAAAAGAAGATTGTAGAAGAAAGGCTAGTGGAGCATTACAACAAAAAAATTGGAAACCATGAGAACTGAAGATGACAAAAGACAACACAACACCATGAGGTGGATGATCATTTACAACATAAGGTTTGGGATCTAGGTATATTGACGATGGAAGGCTATGACCTGGAGGTCATATTTCTTTCTTCCTGGGGATTTTGATGCAGGAGCATCCTGCTCTCCATCCAATTTCAAGTCCAAAGTTTTATTAGGCCTAGAAGGGGTCTTAAATTCTAAGTTGATGGTCTTCGAACTATCACTTTGTAAATAAATCTATGTAAAATATGTGATTCTAGATGATGGTGAGTCAAGTAGGTGAGTCACTAAGAGGATGAATGAGTCATGTAACAACTCCCTAATTAGTGGTAGTGAGTCATTGAGATAGGATTGAAAGTTACTTAAAATAGATAACAGTTGATGGATTTTGTTTGTATATATATATGTAAGCCTACGAAGCATAGATATGGTAAACAGGGGATAGAAGACAAAGATAGACATATAGGAAGGTCAGTAGGGCATATAGGAATCAAGTAAGGCCACTTAAAGATGTACCAAGACCAAGGAGATCAGGATGCAGGTTCTGAAACAAATTTGTATATACAGTTTCAGTATGAGAATGAAAAAGGCTATTTCGGCTAAATGTTTGTGTAAATTCATCTCTGTTTGAATGTGTGGTTTCATGAAATGAATGTTTGATTTATTTCATGTTAACACCTGATAAGTCATATGTAAAAGATGTCTTCTGAGAGAGAGGAAACAAAGATCGATTGATTGAATCTCTGATCAATCGAAGGGGAGAGTTGGATGAATAATCCGCTTCGGATTTCATGAATTTCTAATGCATATGCAAAGTTGTTGAAGATTCAGGATCTATAGAGATCGATCACTATAAGGATCGATGAAGAGGAATTAATCCTGTGCGTGGATTGGATGATCAAAATGAAACTTAGATCGACGATGGAGATTGGATCCACAAACATCTAACGGTAAGAAATTAGATCCGAAAAAGAAAACAGATCAACGGTTTAGATCTATCCCGTAGAATATGAACGGTTCGGATAAAAGTTGCGGAAAAGGAATTGCGGGAGTGAAATTGTGGAAGTTCAACTTTTGGAAAAGTTGGATCCGTAACCCGCATGCAGAAAGGCCGCCATGGGTGCATAATTGCGGGAGGAAAATTGTGGGAATTCAACTTGTGGAAAAGTAGAATCCGCAACCCGCAATTCCCAATTGCGAAAACTCTGTGCGGGGAAGGAACTCACGGAAACTTGTTGTGGAAACGAATTTGTGGAGATAGCATTAAGGAAGGACTTAGTCGAGTTTAGAGGTTCTGCTAACTTAGAACCTAACTATTCCTGGGAAGGCTGGTTCGAATTGGTTTACTGGTTCAATTTAATGATTTGAATACAGTACTCTGGTTCGAGTTGGCATCACAACCATTTGAGGGTTAATATCAAGACCTAGAACAAATCTATTTGTAAGATCAAGGCTAAATTCTTACGTATTGATCACTGGTAGAGTATGTGTAGAAGAGCACAAAATTTGAGACATAGGGAGGCATTTGTCTAAGAGTATATGGAAGAATTCTTCAAGTTATCACTTAGATAAGGAATTACGAAAGAATACCAAAGGGTAGAAACATATGCTAATGGGTTAATATTCTAGATCCAAGATGAGATTGGTTCCCATTATTTTCATATCATAGATAGTGCTTTATTAGATTGCTTTGAAGGTGGAGGAAAATGTGAATATGAGACATCAATAGAACTTGTAGATGAATCTTGTTAGATTGCGTTGAAGGTGAAGGAAAATTCAAATATGAGACATCAATAGAACTTTAGAGGAAGAGATTCTAGGGGTAGATGAAGGATGAGTGCTGTAAGAGGTCAATATAGAAATAGTTAAAGGGATGAAGTTTTTGTCAACCATAATACCAAAGAAAGTAATATTGCTAACATACATAATGTTTAAGAAGAGGCCGAGGAAGTAGGTATTTCATCATTTTATACGAAGGTGGAGAGAAAGGATACAAGTGATCATAATATTTTTAGTATCATAATTAGGAAAGGATAAATGAAGTGTCTCATATCATGTAGGGATATGAAGCATTACTTGTTGGAGAGAATGTATTGTGATTCAAAATGAATAGGATTAGTTATTATGTGTAGGAGGGTGCTTCTCAAGCCCAAGCAGAAGATTGTAGATGAACCCATAATATGAGTGCTTTTGAGTATAAATACAATATTAAGGGCAGATTACATAATCATAAATGACAAGAGTATGAAACATTTAGTTTCCACAGAGGATATTGAGAAGTCAGAGTTAAACAAAATTCCTCATTCTAGCACATGTTGGGTTTCATGGCTATAGAAAGGTCAACAAGTTACCTCGATGGAGCGATGCATGTGAAATTTTATGATGGGTAATTATAAAGTCCAAGTATTATGTGATGTCGTTGAAATGGATGCTTGTCATGTGTTACTAGGAAGATAGTTGTTGTTTGATAAAAAGGTTTTCCATGACAGTGTGAATAAGACCTATGACTTTGTGAAGGATGGGTAGAGTTTCAAATTGTTTCCTAAGAAAAGGAGAAGGAAACATAACTTACAAAATAATAACAACAATGCTAGCAATGGAAATAGCAATAGCAACAAACAACCATGTATTGTTGTGCTTAGAAAAAATAGTTTTGGAGTAGAAGGCGGAGTTTTTGGTTTTTTCATAATGCCAAAGAGAGTTGAATATTGATGAAACAAGGTATGCTATACTTGTAGTTCAACATTTTTTGAACAAAATATAAGAGATAGTTTCAAATGACATGCTTGTTGACATACCTCCCATGAGAAGTGTATCTTTATAGATCTAGTATCTAGATAAAGTCCGCATAATAAATAAATCCCCTTATTGAATGATTCCCATAGATGGTAAATAAGTAAATAGGAAGGTAGAAGAATTTCTTGATAGCAATTTGACATAAGAGAGTTTAAATCTTGATGATGTACCAACAATGCTGGGTTCTAAGAAAGGTGGTGATGGAGAATGTGCATTGATGCGAGGGATGCCATTAAGGCCGTAATTAATTATTATTTTCCCTTACTAATGATGGATAACATTAATGACTGTTTGTGCAAGTTTTTTTTCTTCTTCCAAAAATAGATACCATTGGATTCAAATAAAGGAAGATGATGAGTGGAAGACAATGTTCAAGACAAATGATGGATTATTTGAGTGGTTGGTTATACCATTCAAGTTAACTAATGCACTCAGTACATTTATTAAGTTGATGAAAAAACTCTTGAAATCTTTTATTGGGAAATTTTCCATTATATATCTTGATGAAACAATGATTTTTAGTAGGTTCAAAGAAGAGCATTTGGTACATTTTGATGAAGTGTTGGGAACATTGAAAGATCAGAACCTATTAATTAACTTGACGAAATGTACTTTCTTGCATTAAAAGTTTTATACTTAGGTTTTGAAGCTGTCAAAAGGTCTCAAAATAGATCCCCAAAAGCTAAGAGCTTTTGTTGAGCTATTGGTACCTAGATTCACCTTCAATGTGATGATTTTTCTTGGATTGACAATATTTTACCATAAATTTATCAAGAAATTTAGTGGGATTTGTGCACCACTAACCAAACACATGAAGGAGGTAATTTTGTAGTGGAAAACAACAACAACAACAAAGTCTTTTTAGACCTTGAATAGAAAGGTAATTGAACAACCAATATTAGCAATCTTAGATTTCAGTAAGGTGTTTCATGTATATTTTGATCCAAGTGGTTGAACGATTGGAGGAATTTTGAACCAAACCATAGACTTATTTAGTGAGAAGTTGAAAGAGGTTAAGAAAAAGGTATTCACTTTATGGCCAAGAGTTCTATGCAATTGTTCAATCTTTGAAGAAATGGAGGCGCTAATCATTGGAAGGGAATTTGTACTAGGGTGATTCCATGAATGTGGGTAACACTTTTTGGTCAAATTTGGCAATGAAAACCTGATTTTTTACTCATGTGCTAGATAGAAGCCCTCGAAACACATATATGCCATGTGAATTTCGACTTGGAGTAAAAAAAAAATTGTAGAATATTATGTTGGCTTCCCAATGATATTTAAAAAAAAATATTCCAATGTCATTTAATGTGTGAAAATTTTCATTTAATGAACTGTATGACCTTAAAAATTTGAAGAAGTTAATAAGTGGCTCGTGTCCATCCCCAATAATTTAAGCTTACATTAATAATTTAAAAATAATATATATATGAGCATGATCTACACAAAATGTACTATGGTCTGCATATTTTTTTGTTAATTTATTTCACAATATACAATTATTTATTATTTTTCGAAAGTGACCACATCTGATTTCAGCATCATTTTATACACATGTGTGTCCATCCCATCTTTTTTTTCACTGTTTTCAAAAATTGAAAAACCAAAGATACCCTTTTGAAGAGGACACATCGATGTGTGGGCTACCCATTTTTAAGAAATTTTTGGATGTGTATATTTTACCCTGCGGATTTTTCTTTGAGCTGCTGCGAAGTTGTTGTCTGGTTTTCTAAGTGTAAGTTTTAGAACTAATTAAAAAAAAACCCATATGAATTCCAAAACGCATGCATGATATCTCAATGGATAGACGATTTGGTGACAAATCTATCAGTATGAAATCCGCTCATTTGTGTGCCATGGATCGCAGGGTTTACACCCCTAGAAGACACCTAGAAATATTGCTTTTTCCTGTAAGAGGGATAATTGTCTGTTTTTCAGGCCCTCGATCGAGGCATTAGCTCAATCGAGGTATTAATATCCCTCGATCGAGGTTTTTAAATAAGATCGATCGAGGTTTTTAAATAAGCTTGATCGAGGTTTTATTAAACCCTCGATTGAGCTACTGTTTAAACCTCTTTTTATAAATGTTTTTGCACAAGGACCTCGATTGCGGCCTTAAAACCTCAATCGAGGTTTTCTTAAAACATAGATCGAGGTATTAAAACCTAGATCGAGGTTTTTTTAAAACCTCGATCGAGTAAAAAAACCTCGATCAAGGTCTTAAAACCTAGATCGAGGTATTCTTAAACCTAGATCGAGGTTTTGTTAAGCCCTCAATATAGGTGTTATGACCTCGATCGAGGTACGTTTTTGTGTTTTTTCCGAAAACGCCTTGCCAAAAAGTGTAACCCATCTCCATGGATGCACCCACTATTTATTGATAAGAAGGTGCATAGTACATAAAAAATTAATGTAATCTGAATAAAAACCATCTGAAATGGGTGGAGTTTTTATAGATCTACTAAAATTTTGAAGCATAGATCTATAAAATCAAATAAGGTTGCAAATGCATTAAGTAGGAGAGTGATGTTTTTGAACACAATATATATTGAAATTGTTTGTTCAAGACAACACAAAGGAGTTGTATGTAGATGATGTTGATTTTACAGAGGAATGGAGGGATTCTTAGGAACCATGGAGTAGGGACAAAACCTCATACCTAGATTTCCATATCCAAAAGGGATTCTTAATAAAAAATAAGAAATTGTTTTTACCATGGAGTTCATCAAGAGGAAATCTTATATGAGAGTTATATTGTGAGGTTTAGGTGGGAACTTTGAAGTGGATATGTCCAAGATGTCTTTGGTAGATGAAAGGTACTTTTTCGCTAGCATTGGTAGATATTTCAATAAGTTTGTTGAGTGTTGTATATTTTTTTAATTAGCCAAGGGAAGGAACCAAAACCGAGATTTATATACTCTTTTACTAATATGCAACATGTGGGAAGACATAAGCATGGATTTTGTTTTGGAGTTTAATTTTTTTGTATGAAATATGTTGTAGGAAACCCTCTAAGTACTTCCCCATGATTCATGGATGCTAAATGTGGTGAATCGATCAACTTGATTACAAATCCTATCCTCGAGAGGATCAAGAGAGTCAAACCCGTAACCTCCCCTACTGTGGGGGAAGAGATCTCATGTCTAAATCAAAGAATACTTCAGCTAACCCTTTGGCTTGTTTTGGGGTTGCCTAAGATGCAAAGAGTAATGATTTACTGCTTCTTGTATTAGAAAATTTTCAATGACATCACACTTTATATATTCAGGAAGACCAATGATTCTACTCTTGTGGTAGTGTTGCGTTTTAAAGAAGTGAGGATGGATGGATTGCTTAGAAGTACCCCTTTGAGTAGAGTTAATAGATTGCTTAGACATTTTTGGAGAATATTTTGGAAAAAAATGGGTTAAAGATTGTCGATTAGCTCAATGTATCATTTGTAGATAAATGTGCAAACAAAGTCTATAACATAAGCAACCTTATAGTGGAAGTGAAATGGGTATTGAAACCTTGTGTTGTCAATTGGTGAACTTGTTGGCATTGATTCCACTAACCTAGGTTCATATTTCCTTGTCCGTCCAACAAAGCCCAAGATATCGACTCAACAGAGTGTAACTCCGTCGGCAACACCTGCAATGCAAGTCACGAGGTCTCACCCGAGATATCTATGGAGACTACAAGAGCCAGGATTCTGCAGTTATGGAAGGGGATTGATTCATCTCAACATTAACAAGCCACTTGACCGAAACAAAGGGATGGACTACCGCCGACACATACACAACAAGAAAGCAGGTTGATCCATCGACACATTCACAACATATAACATATACAAAATTAAAGAATGTCTACCATCATTGTTATCGACATTCCACAATATTATATCAATATAGGTGCGAAAAACTCATAAAGATTTAGAAACAACATTCACAAACACCAAAGACACAAATTTAATGTGGAAACCCATACGGGAAAAACCACAAAAGCGCTCTTCATCTGGCATGAGTAATATTTGGAACACTTTTGGTCTGTGCACACATCTTTCAATCTTCTCTTAAAATATTCTTTACAATGGATGATTTTTCTTTGTCTTTCTCATGCTCTCATGTTTTCTTCTTCTTTCTTCCAACCTCTCCTTAAGATCGTCTTTCTCTGTCTAACTCTTCCTTCTGATAAGAGTCGTTTATTCTTTTATGATCTGATCACATCACTCAGTATCGATATCAAGATCATCAGGATTTCAAGGTCGTTCTAAGAAACATAAGGATCACCTGCACACAACATGGATTGACCTTATATACTTATAATTCTTGTTCAAATTGTCGACTAGTTCTCAACTAACAGTCAACTGACTATTCTAACTAACCCAAGAAATATCATTACATTAATAAAGGCAATATCAACCCAATTTACATTCATCCGTATTCCTAAAAATAGACTATTATTGTAACTTAACTCACTCTTACATTTATTGTTACCTTAAAACATGTCGAAATCCTAGATTTGACTTACTCTTCTCCTTTTCCATAGCGACCTTGCTCGCCTTGTGACCATATTTTTCACATTTTCGACCAAAACTAATATGCACTTTCCTAGGGCCAACAGGACCCCAACGCTCACCTATGGCTCTTCTCGAGCCACTTCAGCCAGATATTTATGTCACATCGAGTTTATTTTGAAATTCCTGAAATATTTTCATTACCTCTTCTGTTTCTCTTTGCACATCTTCTTTAACTTTCTGAATTTGGTCCACAAGTTCAAAACTGATATGTTTCAAAGTTTCAAATCCTGTCTCTCCTAGCGCCTATCGCACCCACTCATGGACTGGGTGGATGGTTCTTGTAAGTTTCTCTTCTTCGGCTTGGAGCTCTGCGACACATCTGTTCATTGTTTCTTTTGTGTATGCAGTTTGGCAACATGTTGCTATAATGTTTTGAAGTCGAAAGCCTTGCTCATTTTCTCGATCAACGGCAATTTCTTTAATGCATTTCTTAACCTAGTCATATTTTCTTATGTAGTATGAAGTTGCTCAGTTACTTGCTCCAACTCCACATCATCCATCAAGTCTTCCCAATACCGAGAAACTTGCGCATATGCTTTGGCACAAAGTGCCTCGGCTTCCTGAATCTTTTGCACATTTTTAGTTTCTGCATTTTGTCCACTTTTGTCGCACTTCCAGTACCTCAAGGGGTGTATTGGGAGCCAAATTTGTTTCTAACTTTGCAATTCATTAGCGGAGGTAGGAAGCTACCTCCCCAAGTCAAATAAATTGGGCCTTTGAGAGCATTTCAGTTGTACTTCCCTCTTCAGAGAATTCATGGCATGCGAGTGCAACAACTTGCTCCAATCGTTGCTTGTCCTGCCACCATCTTTGTGATTTTTGCTTTGTCTCCTACACTTTGGTATTGAGAGATGCGACAATGTCCTTCGAACATTTTAGCTGTTCAACTACTGCATGCTCTCACGCCTTGATCTCATCTACTCCAGCCTACTGGATGTTATGCAGTAGAAACATTGGGATCACATAAAATTTGACACTTATATAACCAATGTCCTTAATCATGGTGTTATGTTATGGCATGACAAAATCAAGTGCCTTAGGAGACACTTGAACCTTTATGTGTTGTCACAACAATGGTACTTCAACAGGTCAATCCTTAGAAGGATCGACTTCTTGCGACTCAGTTTGGAATAGTTCCTATGTGACCTCTACTCTAACTTATTTTACTGCGACATATAGAGTCTCCAGTAAGTTCATGATGCCTCCGACCAATTCAGTATTCCTCTCATCAATATTTTGGCGAACTTCATGAGCCAGTTCCACAATTCGATCAACGATGAGATTATAATCACCATCGGTAAGGCCAAAAGCTCCATATGTTTTATCGGCCTTCCGTTTCTTGTGAATTTTCTTTGATTATTTAGATCTTTTTAACTTGTCTCCCAGTTCTGGATCCGTCGAGGTCGTGCTCGATTCTTCTTTGATTTCATAGGGGGAGTTGCGTGGGATTTCTTCTCCTCATTGATATCCACCCTAATTTCCTGACATTCCGTCATGTCATCATTCAGTATCAACAGATAGTTGATCATTTGTGACATGATGTCTCCATGCTTTGGTCCAGTCCCGAACAAATGTCTCAATGTCTTCATCGGTTGACCGAAACTCAGTGGTTAACCGTTGGTGCTTGGGTTCTTATTACGGTTGCATATAGATGTGGTGATCCTCGACATAAAATCTTATAATATTGTGATACCGCTGAATAGTCTCCACAACAATTCATGCTTGGTTCCCAATGTGATGCCTCAGTGCATCAAGATGTAAGTAAAATTCAATTTTATTCTCTGTCTGTCTATGCAGATTTCCTTTCTCATACCAGAGGTTTTGGTATCGCGCCCGTAGACATGGCACATGCACATCCACCCCTTGGTTGCTCGACGACTCGACCCATGCGACCCACCCCTTGGATTACCTTTCTCTTAAGTGTAGGTGGTATCTGCTAATAACCCATTCGACAGATAGGTCGACCAGTTCATTGGACACCTACAACATGCTACTCTACTCCAACAATGGTTCCAACAATACATTGGTTCGATCACATCTTCTTGAGTAGCTTGGTGGATAATATTTTCGCTGCAAACTGAACAACGATGTCATTGATAGAGGAAATATAGAAGCCCCTCTTATATATCGCAAGGTTGTATTTCTGCTTCATTTGGATGACTAGACCTGGGTCCTGCTCCTTTCCAGAAAAGAATGGCGATGGGGTGACCCCTACAAGAGGTAGTCTAGTGATTGAAGATATCAGGTCGACATCCATCGGAATTCATCAGTCCAAATAGAGGAAGCCTCCATGGAAGCAAACCAACAATTATTTGACGTACATATTAACTTCTGCCCTGCGACTAAAATGGGGCATGTGCATTAGTAACAGTATGACTGATTTCTCTAGCCCTCATGACCACTACATTGGAATGAGTTGAATAGGTCCTCCTTTGACCATTTGCACAAAGGTCATGTACCTCGACATTTTCAATTCCGGAAACATTTGCATATCATGGTCTACGAATTCCATCTTCTTTAGATTTGACATAACGTTTGTCGTAACATGGATGCCTTTCGGGATGGTTGGCTTGACCAGCGGATACTTAACATTCTTACTAATAGTTACATGAAGAGCATCATATTTTCTTGGTGGAATACATCCTAGTAACATGGTTTCTAACCCATATCCTGATGCTTTGGCATGGGTAGCTTTGAATCTCTATTGAGGAACACCTCCATGAACAGTTTGGTTTCTTCTTGGTGGAATGACCGACATCGGTCGTGCACAACTTTTGAAAATTCTTCGAAAATGGGCATGGCAGGGAGAACCTCCATGCGGAATCCTTAAATGGTGTTGGTGCTCGACACATGAATTTCCATTACATAGACGACTTCGACTTCAAAGGGATTGCATACATATAGCTCGGCTCAAGGAAGCTTATTAGTTGGATAGAAATAAATGAATTGAATTCCGCACAAAGGTGAAATAGGTTGCCACATGTATGAAGTCATTCACTCACGTGGGTATGCAATAAATGGAAAAGGTGGTGGCTAATTCTGTCACATGGAGCAATATTTCCCATCATTCCAATAAAATGTCAACATAACCTTTTGTTAGTGTCATTTCCACTAACCTAGGTTTAGATTTCCCTACCTGTCCAACAAAGCCCAATATTTCGGCCCGACAGAAGGTAACTTCGTCAGCAACACTTGTGACGCAAGTGAGGTCTCACCCGAGAGACCTATGGGGACTATGAGAACCATGATTTTGTAGTTATGGAAGGGGATTTCTTCATCACAAGATCAATAGGCCACTCGACTAAAACACAAAGATGGAGTACTGTCGACACATACACAACAAGAAAGCAAGTCGATCCATCGACACATTCAGAACATATAACATATATAGAATTAAAACATGTATACCATCATTATCATAGACATTCCAGAATATTATATCAATATAAGTGTGACAAACTCATAAATATTCATATACAACATACACAGAAATCAAAGATACACATATTTAACATGGAAACCTATACGGGAAAAACCACAAAAATGCTCTACATATGGCATGAGTAATATTTGGAACGCTTTTGGTCTGCGTACACAACTTACAAACTTCTCTTAGAATATTCTTTACAATGGATGAGTTTTCTCTGTTTTTCTCATGCTCTCACGTCTTCTTCTTTCTGTATACCTCTTCCTTCCGATAAGAGTCGTTTATTATTTTATGATCCGATCACATCATTTAGTATCGATATCAAGATCATCAGGACCTGAATGCCATTTTAAGCAACATAGGATCACGCTTACACAACATGGATCGTCCTTACACAACATGGATCGAACTTATATACTTCTTACAATTATTGTTCTAACTGTCGACTAACAATCGATTGGTTGTTCTAACTAACCCAAGAAATCTCGTTACATCAATAAAGGTGCTATCGAGCCAATTTACATTCATCTTCATTCCCAAAAATAGACTATTAGTCTAACTTAACTCACTCTTACATTTACTGTTACTTCAAAACATGTCGAATTCTTGGATTCGACTTACTCTTCTACTTTTTCGTCGCGGCCTTGCTTGCCTTGCGACCAGATTCTTCACATTTCTGAACAAAACTGGTATGCACTTTCCTAGGGACAACATGACTCATTTCTTGGTTGTGGAACTCTAGGGACAATTTTGGAATCAAAAGTGGGAATAAATTCAAAATAAACTTAAAAACATCAACGAGGAGAAGTCATCCATGTGTTGTAGAAGGAAATTTGAACAAATATCATTGCAGAAGACAAATCATCGAGAGATAATGAGAACATTGGTTGGAGAATGAAACTACTCAAAGAGTGCTATAAATAGATTAATATTTTCCAAATGGAGGTTTAAAAACATGAGTTTGCACAGGGATAAGCTCTCCAATCTAAGTCCAGTTTGGAATTTAGGAGTTAAAGACCAAATTGCAACTAGAGAATGCCTAAAATATTGTGATGGTTTTTGCTATCATTTGTTCTATAATAGAATATGTTTGAACCAACACACTCGTATCAACATTTAATTCATGTCCCACTGTACAATACACATTGTGTAGATAACATTTCATTCCAATTTGTTAAATACACTATAGGTTCATATAGTCCATAATCGGGGTTTTGAAAATGCGAAATTCAGTTTCAAAAGTCCTAATATCAGGTTCCAAAACTACACTTTTTTTTATTTGATATTCACACTTTTGAAATTGGATTTTGTAGTTTTTGAATTCGATATCGCTATAACACCTTGTTTTGACCCCTAAAAATGTGTATGCAATGTACACGTGGCTAGAATGCGCACACATATGGTCTAGCATGACCAAAGATATTGTAATTACTTTACTTTGTTTTATTATATAAAAACCCAAGACGAAGGAAGAAAAAGAGGTGGGGGCTATGATTCCACATGCGGGGGAAGTGAAAGGGGGGTTCAATGGAAGAGGCTCTTATTGAGTTACTAACATAAGCCTATAGATATTGATTATACACCTTAGTTAGAAATATATCATAAGGTTCCTAAACCCATGATTATGAAGATTGATTTATTTAATCCTTGTTTTATATTAACTTAAATTGGGGATTAAAGGGGAAAACATGGGCTCCACATGATGACCACATGGAGATATGAGAACATGCAAATAATTATTTTGGGATTTGAGATCACAGTAATGTTAAGCCATTATTATGGCTTTTTATGAAATTGGTGAGAAAGGGTGAAGAACAATTACTTTATGAACTACATTTTCATGTATGTTGATGCAATTAGCATGGGAAATTGGTGCTAATGATTGTGGGGTTGATTAGAGGAAGAAAGCTAGTCTACAACTAAGAATTTGTGAAGTCGGTGTAGTGAGATTCCTTACCAACACTAGAAGGGAATTGAGATAACCTTAGGAATTGTTTGCAAAGAAAGGGATCCAATTCTTGGTGTTGTATAAGTTGAATAGGAAGAGTGCTGGTTGATTGGGATAACTATAAAGAGGTTTTTGGCACTAAAGAGTTTTTTGGGTTGTGGGCTGAGCATAAAACCTTAGGACCTTGGCCCTTATGGAATTATAGCCTAATCTTGGTGGTGGTATTTTCCAAATACATATTAAATATGACAAATGCCTAAGGATGAGATTGTTTGCATCTAGTTGAAAGATTATTTCCATAAAGATAATTGTTATATATATATATATATATAATGCATTGATTATGCATTTAATTATTTTCCATATTGTGAATTGTGTTAGTTTGTCTGAACTCATTTTAGAAGTGTATTCCTGTCATAAGATTGAAAATTAAATAATTAAGGCTACTGTAGCTTGTTTCTCCTGTTAAAAATTTATAAATTAAATAATTAAGGCCACTGTAGCTTGTTTCTCCTGTTATAAATTTATAGTGCACTATTAAAAAGTGATGATGTTGGTATTAGAAGATAAAATTCAGCGGTGGAATCAAGTTACCCTATTGCATTGACGATGAAGAGAGGTTAATGGATACATGATAGAGTGGTATCAGATCCACTGGTTACATTACTGGTGCTGTTAATATTGGAAAACAATGTTTTAATAATGCGGTTGATGTATCAAAGATTCCAATTCTTAGATTGGATTACAAGTCACGGAGGTGTAACTGATGTAATTTTCTAAATTTCTGAATTTGGATCTAGGGGAAAACACAACTTACAAGCCATATGGTTGATAACAAGGCCAATGAAAAAGAAGCTCGTAACACTGTAATTAAGAAATCGTGGTTGTGAAATGCCTGAATAGTGTCGTTGATAGAATATATGGTTCGACGTGGAAGCGCTATTAGTTATAGTTATAAAATATAGATCTTGAATCTATATAAAAATATTGGAATGACCCCATACTTGGTTATCGAAAGAGGCTGGAAGTTATGAAGAATTTGAATCACGATGAAAGAATTTCCTATGAGACATGCTATTAGAGAAATGGTAGAATGTAGCTAAGTGTATAATACTTTGTAAGCAGTCATGAGAAAGATGCATCAAAAGTAGCTACAAAAAACATTAAGTTTCACAATTTGCATATAGAAATGTGGAGATGTAGAAATACAAATGCGGAAATCCGAAAATATGGAAATGAGTAGATTCAGAAATGTGGAGATTCGGATATGCAGAAATGTGCAGATGCAGAACTGTGGAGACGTGGAATTGTAAAGATGCAGAAATACATATGTGAAAATGTGGAATGTAGTATTGGGATAATAGAATAAGGCTCATGTTTCACATGGTGACGCAAACTGTAGAATGCAATAGTTCATAGAAGATGATAAGGATGTCATGACCAAACCAGAAGAAGATGTGTTATGCCGCATCACCAAATATATATATATATATATATATATATATATATATTTTGCATACAACTCTGGAGTGGCCACAACAGGAACATTGTAGGTCAAAATGAATTGAAATTCTACGGGTAAGTCCACAGTGTTGAGGACTACAGAAGTATAGGAGAAGAGTGTTGGCATATTTAACTCTAGATGTCTATAAATTAACAAGTAATAGTTTTTGAAGACTAGGAGGGCATTGATTGGCATGAGGTCAGTTGATGATGAAATTTTCTTAATGCAAATTATGACCATCAAGAAACCAATTGGAGCATTTGACCAAATTGCAAAGGGTTGAGGTGTGGAAAGATGCCAAAATCCACTATTCCAAGAGAATTTTTGGTGCTTTTGGAAAACTTGGTGGAAAGATGTCGAAATTGGATTTTTTTTCTTACTAAACAATTTATATTGTAAGCATTCTAACAATTTTGGTCTAATGAGAATTTCTCAATTCTATTTTAGTCCAAAGATAACAATTTTTGCAATAAATTCCTGCCATTAGAAAGTGCAAAAAAAAGTAGAGATAACAATTTTTGCAATAAATTCCTGCTATTAGAAAGTGTAAAAAAAAGTAGAGAGGGTTCAATCCGGGTATTGCTGCAGGGCTTTAAGTTGAGGGTTTGCTCGTTATCGTTCAATCAAATCTGCCTTTGACATTTCCATTTGTTGGTTGATCAGAGGGGGTTCAACCAGGCTTTCCTTGTGGTGCGGCGGGTTTCCTCGAAAGCATTTCTGCAGATGTAGTCTCTTATACTGGCCAAACAGGTATCATTTATGGAGAGCTCGAAGTTCAGGATTTTTTCGTTCTTGCTCAACGAAATCCCGTCCCTTCCCATTAAAGGGTTGCTCAGTCAATATAACCCAGCAATTTGGGCACATCTGGTAAGCAAGAAGAGAGCATGCACAACATATAGGCAATTCCATAATTATATAGGAATTGATTAGATCACTAATTATTAATATGAAAGTTATTGAATACTGACAATCATGAGTGTTATCATATATTAAAACAAAATTTGTCTTAGTTCTTCCTAGATTTTCCTTTATAGGTGGCAAAAGTTGGTTCTTGAAATTAAATGCACCTTAAAAAAAGCAGAAATTTGACAAAATTAATAAATTTCAAGGGATATCACTTCAATATCCAAGCCCATAATTCAGTATGGTTATAGTTATTGGAAATATAAGCCATAGGAGAATGGGTACAAATGATTATATCTAAAAGTACTTTAGATCTTTCTAGAGAGCTGGACATAAAAGGGGCATGTAACCATGATTTGACAAAATTATAAAATGGGCAGTTTCAAGAATGTACATGCATGTATATTTACATATATTTGATAATTTTTTTATAGAATTATGGAAATAGAGTATATTTAACAAATAAATTATATTAACACTTTACAGATATAGAGTTACATCAATGATAATTACAGAACATGGTCACATCAAGGATAATTATAGATAAGAGTTTCCAAATCATTGACGAGGAAGGAAAATGGAAGAGGGGAAAGGTCCATATAGCCATGAAGAATAAGTTAGAGGTTCAATATTAGTTTGAATAATGAAAAAACATAATCTAATGGACATAGTAGAAGTATTGAACCCTTAGAGCTAGTAGAAACAATAAAGAGTTTGAAGATGGAGGTGCAAAGATGTAGAGATGATAATGAAAGAATGATAGCGGGGACAAGAAAATTAATTGAAACTCAACTAATGCAAATTTTAAATTAATTTAAGGAAAATGGATAACAGATCATGTTCATGGTATGAGGAAGATGGAGAATCATATTTAAAGAGAAGATCCCATGGAATATCTAAGCACTCAAGAACTCCTATTGGAGTTTACAAAATCACTATTGATAATCTCATTAGCTAAGAAGTAATATACATTTGAAGAATAAAAGAGAAGTCTAGAAGTGTCCCCATTTAGATATTAGAAAATAAGACATGTACATGAATATTTGCAATGGGAGATTAGAAAGACTAATACACCTAACTTTGATGGAGAAAACAAGAAGGGAGAAGATGATGAGGCTTGGTTATTGGGGATGATGAATAATCTCTAATTGCATATCTATTAATCCAATATGAAAGCCATAATTTCCATATACAATCTGCAAGGAAAGGGTTCAATTTGGTGGGGTCACCTGATTCAAGTAAAACACATTAATGAGGAGAAGATCTCATGGAGACAATTTAAGAAGTATATCCAGTGAAATTACCTTTTAAAGCATTGTTATGATAAGAATATGGAATAATGTTTTGAACTCAAGTTGAGAAATATGACCATGGAAGAATGTGAGAATTCTTTTTTAGAATTGTTGAGATATGTTGGGTTTATTAATGTGAGAATGTAAATATACAGCAGTTCCTAAGCAGGTTGTTTGTATTCTGAATACAATTCAATTTAATGAACTCAAGAGACAATCATGAAGGCCGAATACATGTATGATAAGAATAAAACTACACAAGATTTTTAGAACTCTTAGAGAAGTAAGAATAAATATAAGCACAATTAAATTGAATAAATATTTTAAACCCCCTTTCTTTAGAAAAAATACTAACTCATATCAACAACATCATCCAACTCAAAGTAGATCCAATTTGGAAGAATAATTAGGAAAAATAACAAGGAACCAAATCAAATGTTGGGGATGTGAAGGAGATCATTAGTATAGAGTGTTCTTGAAGGGAATATAGAATGAAGACTATGCAAAACAATTAAGAATCAATTAAAGTTGAAGATGTGACCAAGAACATTCCAATAATCTATGCAACCTTGGATAATTAATAAGCAAATCATCAATTAAACATGATTGAGGTTCAAGGTAAGATTGTTAATAAATGTCATTTTAATTGATCTAGGAACAAGTCATAGTTATATTGATCCTAATTTGGTTGAAATATTTCATTTGAATAAAATAAACCAAGATACATTATGGATACATTAGTTGGATAATGGGACAAAAAGGAAATCAATGAGTTAGTAAAGGGTTGTTCATTAGATATGGATGGAATCCATGTTTTTGCAGGTTTGAACATAATACCACTTGGATTATATGATGCTTATTGGTATGTGACTCATGCTAATAAATTTGATTAAAATTTTGGAGTTATTCAATTCCTATAAGTGGTATCAGAGACTTGGTGTTCTTAGATAACTCCATGATCATCCTTGGCCTACTCCATAACTATCCTTCTATATAGCTACTGTTCCCTAGCCAAAATTTTTATCTTTGTTCACCAAATCCAGAATGAGCCCACTCTGGTTTAATTAAGTATGATGTTAACACTAGTTCTCTTGCTGTTTGAGACTTTGAAGACACCAAATATTTTGCATAACATTTCTAGGTAGAAAATCATTGGTTGACTTGTTTAATATTGGAGAGATTCATATTCCAGTTTTCTCACTTATATGAACTGTAACTTGAAGTGATTTTGTTTACAAAATTGTATTCTCTCGTCTTAATTGTTGGTGTGGCACTTTATGAAAAATAGAATCATCCAAAATGGTAAAACAATATTGAGCATATACTCTTATCTTCAATGATCACTAGTACATATAGGGTCAATTTTCAACAACATATTACAACGATATAGATAAAATCAATCATATCATTAATAATTACTCCATAATTAATATTTTTCCTTTGACGATTTTCGTAATTGCGACAAATTTTCTTATTGCTTTGAACTTTCGATGAAAATTATAACCATCATTGAAATCATGAGTAAAGTGATAAATATTGTCGAACTTATGATGGAAGTGATAACTATAATTACACTTATGACATAAGTGATAATTATCATAAAAATTATGACAATAATTATCTACAAAGTCCATATACCCATTCAATGGTTTAATGGTCGTTGACTTATGTTTTGGTCAACTTTGACCTGGTCTACATTCATCAAAACTTTGGAGACAGTAATGTACTATATAAATCTGTATATTTCAAATTTTTTCTTGTAGGTGCAACATTTGTAAAATCTCTTTTGGTCATTGTTTGACACATGAAATAGTCGTTTTTCAATCTACTTGTTTTGCTTCCAATTGTTGATATAAATAGCTCAATTTTTTTTACTTTAAAGGTTATAAATTTTTAATTTTTCCTTTTTCTCAGTTAGAATACCCACATTGGGTCCTAACCCTTAGATCCTCTTTTATTTGGGGACACAAATTGTTTTATACAAAATAGGTATGAATGTATCTACTCAATTCGATTTAATGAATATATATACAATTAAAACAACTATGTTTCTTTCAAATTTGCTTTTAGGAATGGGTCTGTATCAGACATGATAAATTGAAATGTGTGAGGTTACAATTGAGAATCGTTAAACAATACTGAAGGTGTTAGGGTAGAATTAAACATTGTGAAAACATGAATGTTTGGTTTAGTGATTTAAAAGGCCAAGTTTCCAATTCCCATTTGACAAAAGCTATTAAATATTTAATATTACTTCTAAAGACAACAAACCATTACATCCACTTGTAATTTCTATTCCTTGAGAAAAAAGATGTTTGATTTGTAGAAGTTAAGGTTTTTTCCATACTAATATATTTGTATATTGTACTTATATACCTTCAATGGAATTCGTTGTAATAGGTAATTAAAATTCCATACAAAAATACTCTAGAAGAAAATGAAAGTACAGGCATTGGAGCCAAATGGTGATAGGAAATGTTATTTCCCTTGCACTCAATGCAAGGGATTCAATAGAGCAATACTTTTAAAAATGATAATTGAAAAACATTATAGGTAGTATGGACACATTAAATGTGGTTATGAATATCGTCCCTTGGTAACTTATTCATTATAATATGTATTTGTATTGATTGTATTTATAAATATTTCTATAATTTTACTTTTTTTATATACACTATTTTTATTTGATTGTTTGTAATTATAAATACAAAGCTTCCAAGGTGTGTGCCAGATAATGTGCCAAGTAGAGGTAGATATACTATTAATGTACAAGATGAGGAAGATGGAGCCAATATTGAAGATTGCGTTAATCCTATGGAATAATATGACACTAATAATATAATTGAGGATGATTTCATAAATAAATTGATCCATGACATATTTCCTCCTATGGAGGACAACTTTTATGATATTCATGACGTTCCTCTTCTTGAGAAGTCACAAGAACCCCTTTATGAAGGCTCAAGAACGAATCTTCTCTCTACTATAATGTTGTTGGTGAACTTGAAGGTATTGAATGGTTTGTCAAACACTTGTCTCACACATATCCTAAGGTATGTAATATAATTTGTCGCATATACATACATCTCTATCTTTTTCTCTATTTTTAGTGTTAATTGATGTGTAAATTATGGATGCAATATTTACAATTACTATTATTTACATTAACTAGTTATTTTTGATGTTGTAGATTGTTAGGTGAATTTTTCTTACCAAGTGAAATAATTTACTTCTCACATACTGAGAAGTATCTACCATTATGGAAAATATTATAATGGAATAATAGGCTATCGATGCATGGCGTAATGGTCATATTATATATTATGGAAAATATGCATCGGAAACAAAATTCCCATAATGTCAAACCAATAGATATTGAATTGCTCAAGTAACAAAAAAGGTGCCTCACAAGGTTCTTCGTAATATTCCATAATTCCATGTTTGCAACAACTATTTAGGAACCACATCATAGCACATTTTATGGATTAACATGTATAGAACAAAAGCAAAGATGGTGTTCTTTGAATTCCTGCACATGGTTTTGCAATTAGTATTGAATGTTTTACTATTTCCAGATCATTGACAATTATTTCACAATGATTTCAATCATTCATTCCATCCCAGAGTTTCATTGAATAATTGCACACTTGAAAATTTCAACTTAAATTGCAGTAGAAATAAAGGATCATAGAAAGATAGCCATGAACAAAGGACATAAGAATTTTATCTTGGGAAATCCAAAAGGGAGAAAACCCAACCAACTTTTCTTAGAATAAATCAATCCAATTCAAGTACAATACCATCCATGAAGATGAAACCTAGAAAATAGGAGCGTGCCCTTCTTTCACAAGAAACCCCAGGGAATCTCCAGGGAGGAATAATGGACCTATAAGAAGAGAAAAGAACCCCAAAATTATATGCTCCTTGCCTTTTCTAGGCCTTCCTCGAGAAATGCACAAAATTACAGAAGTGATGATGATGTGATTATGAAAATGAAGTGTGTGAGAAATTTATTTATATTCCTTTGTTTACTTGAGTTTTTCCTCAATGGGGCTGACTTGTCTTCTTTCACTAGGGATGGCTTGTTCTTTTGATATTCATCTTTCATTTGATCTTCAGGCTGAATTGTCTTCTCGTCCTCATTTTCTTTTGGGACTTATTCAATACTATCTAGGACTTCTTCAATGGTTGACCTGACTTCTTGGTTATTTCTTCATCACAGAAATGTTTTCCTTGTTGATGTTCATCTCCTCACATGCATGTCTATTCACATAGAGCTCTAATATTGATTTGACTCCACTCTAAGAAGTTCCAGACACTTCTTAAAGCCTATGTCAAATTCAACATTAGATTAGACTTTGTATATTCCACAAGGGGATGAAATCCCCTATCAAATAAACAAGTCAACTCGCTCTAATAAGAATATGTCACTTTATCATGGAGCACTCCCTCATAGAGTATGCAATGTGACCTCTAGCCTCATACAATTTTAGTCAACTCACATGACTAATCAAGGCTAAGCATCTCGAGCCTCATACACTCTTAGTCAACAAACATGATTAATTATGGCTATGCTAAGGCCATCCTCCTCTATTAATTGGTAAACACACATGAACCCTCTAAGAGAATGTCTACATAATGTTTTCTCTATGCTGGAATCATGGAGAAATATCAACACTCCCTCTCAGTGAGGCAGAAATTCTGTATCATACCAAGCATCACACTTGGTGAGAATGTCCAATATAGGCATTATACCTCACTCCCAAGAATCAAACTTAGCAAGAATGTCTAGAATCCATTTTGGATATGTACTACAAATGCATCTTGATTCTTTCACTCCTAGACAAATCACATGACTATCTGTATAAAGACTATGGTAAGGCCATTCACCTCATGTGAATGCTTCCCACTCATCTATAGAATCATCATAGTGTCTGGTCATTCATCTCACATGAATGCTTGCCGCTCATTTGTAGAACTATCACATTATCTACTGATCATCTATATAACCATCACAATTCTTGGTACATTCACCTCTAGCCATATGACTTAGGATTTAAGGGTGAATGTATGCCCGTTGTTTCTGATCCATCAAAACTCCCTCTCACTAAGGCATACATTCTCCATCACACCAGTCTTGTCCCTGAAGTATAGAAACTTGGAATTGCACAAAGGCTTGGTGAGAATGTCGTCTATTTTCTCATACATGGATATGTATTGGAGCATCATTTCTCCCTTCAACAAAATGTATCAAATGAAGTGGTATTTTATCTCAATATTCTTTGACCTGTCATGAAACACTATATTTTACAAAATCCTGACATAAATTTAATTATCACATTGTATCAAGGTCGTCTCAAGCTCCTGATCAAATAGTCCTTCAAGAATATTCTAAATGCACATTGATTAATGATGACTTGCAACACATACTACATAATACTCTTCTTTTGCTGCACTTAGTGCGATATAATTTTCCTTCCTTCTAAGCCAAGATATCATGGCTGATCCCAAATTGATGAAACAACCCTAGGTACTCTTTCTGTCCATTGCACTACCTTCCCAATGAGAATATGAATAAACTTGTAGTTTCACTTCACCACATAAGAAATATATCAAACCATATCCAACTGTACCACACATGTGCCTCAATACATGATTTTTGCAACCTAGTGCACATGACTCATCTCAACCATAAACTAGCTCAGGGTGTTCACTGCAAAGAAAATATCTGACATGGACTTGAAAAGATACATCAAGGACCCGATTAGCTTCATGTACATTGTGGTATCCACCAAATTTGAATCTAAAGCATAATCACTCAACTTCTTCAGTTTTTCCTCCATAGGTGTAGCCATGAATTTACATTCCATCGTATTGAATCTCCTCAAGATATCAAATGTGTAGCTCCCTTGAATAAGGAATATCTCATCTAGTTTCTTCCACACCTCTAACCCTAAGAAGTAATGCATCAGGCCAAGATCCTTTTTCTCGAAATAAGAAGGAAAACTCCCTCTTGCACTCATCTATGAGCCTCTTTGTTCCCGTAAGGAACATATCATCAACATAAAACATCAAGATCACATGATCACCATAAAAAACTTACAGTAAATGTTGGAATTCACATTATTCTGGGTGAAGCCCAATCTCATCAAGTATTTTTCAATCATGGCATACTAAGCATTGGGTTCCTTCTTGAGTCCATAGAAGTGCTTCTTTAATTTTCACACATGGGACTCCTTCCCATGTATCACAAAGCCTTGACGTTTCTCTATGTACACCTCTTCTTCAATCACACCATTATAGAATGTTGTATTTACATCCATTTGATGTCATTTCCATCCCATCATTTAAGTAAGAGAAATAATAGTTCTGATGGAATTGTACCTGATGAAAAGAGAAAAAGTATCTTCATAGGCCACTCCCTATTTATGGGAGAATCCTTTCACCACAAACCTTGCTTTGTGATTTTCAATGATTTCATCTATTACATGCTTGATCTATATATCTGCTTCAAATTCACCATTGAATTCCCTTCAGGTCGCAAAACAATATCCCACACATCATTCTTCATGATGGACTGATACTCCTCCATCATGGCATCCTTCTAAACCTGTTGTTTTGTTGCTTTCTTCCTGATAATTGGATGGTTTAGAATCAATGATGTGAATAATCAATTCTGTATAGCTTGAGAACTTGTTAGGTATTTTCTTCTCCTTGAAAGTATCATTGGGAGTTGCATGGTTTTCTACCTGAGCCTTGAATTCTTGGAACCTGCCGAAGACACCATCTTTGGTATTCATGAAACATATCCATGTTTTATGGGAGAAGTCATCAATGAATGCCAATAGTATAAGAATCCACCCAAGAATGGTATTGTCACTATCCCACATACATTTGTATGCACAAGATCTAATATCCCCTTGGAACTACTATCACTATTTAGAAAAAAACCCTTGGCATTCTTTCCAAGTGTTCAACCTTTACAAACACCTTCATTTTCTACTTGGATCTCCATAATACCCATAACCATATTTATCAATGCTAGAAAGTCCCTATAATGTATTTGGGAAAATATCTGATGCTAACTCACATAAACTAATAATATCATGTACCAATGACTGGATTGGATGTCCTTTAAATTTGTATAGTCATCCTTCTTGAACACTAATCACTCTTGTCAAGTCTATGCTTGAACCTGTCGACCATATAAGAACTTGATCATCATCAATAAATGAAACTCTGTAACTTATCATGTTCCTAGAGGCACCACTGTCTGCCAACCGGGTATTTCTATTGTTTGTAATAGTGACTGCAAGAGTAGGGATATGAAAGTACTCCTTTTGAAGCTTGTCATCAAATTTTGTCTTCTTCTGTGGTGGATGTTCATCAACATTGGTTGTTGATGTATGATGGTTCTCCTTTCTTTTCTTTTGAGGGATCTGGAAGGCATTGTGACCAAATTTATGATAATTGAAACATTTGAATTTTCTAAGATCCTTCTTTTTTCTTGAACTGATGCTTGATTTTATCCATTTTTCAACATAACATTCTACCTTCTTTTATAATGTATCCTATTCAACAAAAAGTGAAAATATTCCTAGAATATTTCGTATTTTCGACATAACTTTTTGCTCGTAACTCAGAGTTGGGAAAAATTTAGACCATTGGAAAGGTATTGAAATTATCTACAATTTTTTTGGTTTGAGGTTTTATGAATTCCATACCATTTTTCCGAGGGGAGCGTGTTAGTAACAAAGCATATTTTAAAATATGCTTTTAAAAAAGCATCTTTTAAAATAGGTTTTGTTACTAAAATGACCTCTCAATGCAAACGGTAAGGAATTAGAAAAAACCCAAAACCTAAAAGTTTTATATAATTTCAATACCTTTCCAATGGTCCAAAGTTTTCCCAATTTTGAGTTACGAGTGAAAAGTTATGCCCAAAATACGAAATATTGTTGGAATATTCTGGTCTTTTTTCAAATACGATACATTTTGGGAAAAATAAAACATTATGAAATTGTTCTTGGAAAAGATTCTAAAAATAGAATTGGACACCATCTTGAAAAAATATGAAAATATGATCTGGAATCCCTAGACCCAAAAATAAAGTCAAAATTCAAATTTAACTCAGATAGATGCACCCTCCTTAGGAGACCTCCAAAACACTGAGATAGAGCCAACAATTAGGTTATAAGTGTCCACAATTGGAAGGCATAGTTTCCAAAAAAGGATGCAAATGACCGCCTTTCACAACCTACCTTTGGTACCATGTTGAATTTTTAACTATTTCCAGATGATTGATAATTATTTCACACTAATTTCAAACTTTCATTTCATCCCACAGTTTCATTGAATAATCGCACACTTGAAAATATCTACTTAAATTGTAGCAAAAATAAAGGATTGTAGAGAGATAACCATGCACAAGAGACACAATAATTTTATCATGGGAAACCTGAAAGGGAGAAAACCCAACCAACTTTTCTTATAAGGAATCACTTCAATTCAAGTACAATACCATTCATGAAGATGCACCCTAGCACATAATAATGTGCCCTTCTTTCACAAGAAACACTAGTGAATCTCTTTGGAGGAATAGTGAACCTTTAAGAATAGAAAAGAACCCAAAATTTATTTTCTCCTTGCATTTGTTAGGCCTTCCTTGAAAAATGCGCACAAGTGCATAAGAAGTGATGATGATGTGATGGTGAAAATGAAGTGTGTGAAAACTTTATTTATATTCCTTTGTTCACTTGACTTTTTCCTCAACGGGTTCAAATTGTCTTCTTTCACTGGGGATAACTTTTTCTTTTGGTCTTCATATTTCATTTGATCTTTAGTTATACTTGTCTTCTTTTGTTCATTTTATTCAGATACTTCTTCCAATGTTATATGGGACTTCTTCAATGGTTGAGTTGACTTCTTGGTTATTTATTTATCATGGAAAATTTGTCCTTGTTGATCTTCATCTTCTCACATGCACATCTATTCCTACATAGAGCTCTAATGTTGGTTTGACCATACTATAAGAAGTCCCAGACACTTCTTAGATCCCATGTCAAATTCAACATTAGATTATACTTCATACATTCCACAAGGGGATGAAATACCCTATCAAATAAACAAGTTAACTCATTCTAATCAAAATAAATCATTATATCATGGAGAACTACCTCATAGAGTAGGAAATGTGACCTCTAGATTATACACTCTTAGTCAACGCACATGACTAACCAAGGCTAAGAATCTCGAGCCTCATACACTCTTATTCAACACATGACTAATCAGGGATATGCCAGGGCCATTCTCCTATAGCTATTGGTCAACACACATGACCCTATGGGATAATGTCTACAGAATGTTTGCTCGATTATGGAACCAGGGAGAAACGCCAACGTTTAGTAACATTAAAGAAAGATTTCCAATTTTTAAAGAAGGACCTCATAATGTCAGGATTTCATTGGAGATTGACAATGTAAATCAATTTGGTGAGCTAATGTGTTTTTACTCAGCGTGTCCTATTTTTTTAATAAACAATAAGCTTCCTCCTTGGATGTCACTAAATAGGGAGCACATAATATTGACACTAATTTTTATAGGTATTTATTTACAATATTTGTTTGAATATATCATTTCATTTGTCTTGTTCATTGCATGATGAATTATTATATATATACAAGCTAGGTAGTATTTATATGTATTTTCAACTAATTAGGTAAGTACCAAGTTATAGATATGAATGTATTTATTGAGCCTCTTGTTGACGAGATAGTAAATTTATGGGCTAGCATCAATATGTATGACATCTCTAAACCAATAGGGAAAAATCAATTTCAATTCCATGGAATACTTATGTGGACAATTAATGATGCCCTAGGGATAACACATTTTTGTGGTATGTAACATACTATTGCACTTTGATAGTATATATTTTTATGAAAATATCATGCATGTTTTTTAAATATAAATTCCCTGGTATATAACTAATATGTTTGAAATTTATCCATATCTTGTAGGTCTTTAAACAAAGGATAAATTTGCATGTCCAATTTTGGTCCTAGGATGAAATCTCGTGGTTCAAGAGGTTTAGGAAAGGAGGTGTTTCATGAGTATAGGAGCTTCCTCCCTAAGGACCATAAGTATTGAACTACCAAAGAACATATTTTCAATGGGAAATAAGAGACTGGAATAAGACCATGCAGATTTAATTCTTTTATAGGCTTGAGATAAATAAATCAATAAAGAGTAACACCATTAATCATAGAATTAGTTTCCAAGACTGTGGAGTAATGCTTTCCTTATGACAATTCGTTGTCACATGATTCCAGTGTGATTTTCCCATATCACCAAATGTGGCTTGTCTCTATCCCTAAGCTATTAACTCATAGGACCTAAACCCCCTTTACCCCCACGTACTTAACCTCCTAACATTTAAGCCCTTAAGCCCTTAACCCTCTAAAACACTAAACCCATAAACCCTCTAACCCCCTAAATCCCTAAACCCTAACCATATATTCCATACTAAACTTATACTATATACCATATATAATATATATGGTATGTATCATATATATAATATATGATATATACCATATATGCCATACATTAAACCATCGATCTCATCTTTTTCATTCTGCACATAGGTTTGAGTGCATTCGTCATTTGGGGAGTAGGTGGGAGAACTTTTGAGCCCACAACATTCCTGATTCCTAGGTGTGAGCAAGTTTGAGCCCACAATTTTCTTCATTCTGTGAGAAAATTCAATGCCACAACATTTCTCATTTTGTGAGTAAGTTCGATCCCACATACATAATTATGCAAGTAGGTCAAGATCACATTCCTTATTCCACAAGAATTTGAGCAAGACAACCCCACATTTCTCATTCCTCATTCGAGCAGGTTGATCCCACATTCTTCATTCCGCAACCACTTTGATCCCACATTCCTCATTTCATCAAGTATATCAATCCCGCATTCTATTGAGTAGGTTAAAACCACTCTATAGATAATTACTCTAAGGAGATAAATACGACCCCACTAAGGAAACCAGAGGACCCCATGAGAGAGAAATTGAGACAAAGGATAAAATTACGACCTCAAGGAGGCCAATATAGACTCACAATGTATGTCATTTTAGTAAGTGACTCATTTTTTACTATAAAAAATAATATCAATTAAATCATTGTTTAGATTAGGAAAATTTACATTTGATAAACCTTATGATTCTTAATGGTAAACAAATTCTCTCCCTTTCCTCATAACCCTTCCTAATGGCGAATATAGGCATCATAACCATTTCCTCCCATATTGGTTGAACTCTTGTCATCGGAGTAAATGTAGGTCTATCACCTCGAGGAGAGTGCACATATGAAGTATGTGAGCTAGGTTTTGAATATCACATCGGGTCTTTACTATGCCCTCCTATATCCTAATTAGTAGGTTCTTTAAGTTCCAAACCAACATAATATTTAAATCATAGAATGATGAGAACATGGACGTAGAAATTAATGCAAGAGGAAAGTTGGATAGTGGAACAATTCCAAGGGTTTTTACCACTAAATGAAAAAAAAACCCTACTTCCAATAAAATTGTCTCTTCATACCTTGGGATCTTGGAGAGTGTTAGAAACCCATCAAAGGTTGTTAGGAAGGAGTATACGTATTTTGAATTGCCTCGTATTATACTTCCACAAAGTATTGCAAAACTAACATCAACAATATTGTAGGCCCAATCACACTTAAGGTATTCTTAGGTGTGGAATGCTTTCCAAAACTACCATGATATTATTTTATCCCTTCTCTTATTAATTTATTTAAGGACTCTCTTTTAAGATACAACCTTGTCATTCTTGTACAAGGATTATGGTGAACCATGTATTGTCCCCAATTATGTGTTCTCTTCCTCAAATAGTGGATATGACTTTTGGAGTGTGTTTGTATGATCATGGGGAGGTATTAATAAATTATTCAATGTCAGTTGGTCAAAAAACAACACTAAAATGTGACGTTGAGTAATTATCTTAAAATAAGGCATTATAAAGTGACTTGGGAAAATATTACATGACGACTTGATAATGTCACATTATAATAATTTATTTACTGGGGTCCTAAAAGTGAATTTGGATTTATAAGCCACATTAATTAAAACTTGAGCTAGAAAAAGGTAAAAGTGGCAAAAAGGGAAAAATGAGTTTAAAAGAGGAAATCGACCTAATTCCCATTCATTAATTCTATTATCCTCTTGAAAAAATGTTTTAGATTTCTCTTAAATCTTGTGTCACTTGGGACAAAAACCCTAGGAGAAGAAAATGATTTCAGTGGTGAAACCATTCACCCTAGTTGATTTTGGGAAGAGATCACTCATGTTTCTTCATTGGATTTGATGGTTTCCAAATAATACCCATTATTCCCTATTGATCTAAAGTGTTTTCTTGGTTTCTTCCAGTGGTTTTCGAAGAAGGGTGTTTCATTGAGAAGTTATCTTATTCATTGTTGGGGGTCGGGTTTAGTGTCAAGGGACAATCCCTTCCTATCTGTGGTCTATTGATTAGTGTGGAGGACACATTTCTCAGTATTTCCATTTATTTTTGTAGCTTGTTGTGGAGAAAAAAGGAGTCACCAAGTGCTGAGCACATTTACTTCTCACGAGTAGTAGATAGATTCCCCCTTTCCTTGAGTTCATGGGTCAACTGCTGATGAAGAGATCTTGCATCCCTCTTTGGGAGATGGTGCATTTTATGTTGAGATGCTAAGGCATTGGTAATGAGTATTGAGTATTTAATGTGTCTCAAAGATAAACTTTTGTGTGCCTATTCTATGTTAATGTGATTTTAAATGAGACCCGAGTTTTATTAAGTGAATCAATAGTCAAAATAATGAGTTTCACATAATTGTTTGATGAAATAATGGAACCATATAACCATTGAATTGAGTCCCAAGAATTACAAAGAGCTTACAACAATATATTGTTAGTGCATCACATGTGTTTGACAAAAAATATCAAATTAACTACACAAATAGGTCAAAATTAATTGGGTAGTATCCTACAACCGAGTGCATATGAAGTGATTGTCAAATGTTTGCAACCAAGATTCACCACACTTAATCAAAAGTTGGATTTGTCTTTGAAACATAACCTACAAAATTTTATAGTAGTTTTTCACCAAGTGTTCAAATTAAGTCGTGAACCACTTTATCCAAAAAATTTAGCTCAAATCTACTGGAATTATTACAGTGGTATCATAGACGTGCATCCTTCCATCTTGAGGGGTTAACATGAAATTTATTATGGATAGCTTGTTGAGTGACTAACACTCATCTACTTCAGTCTCAATAGTTTGTTCATTGGGAACGATGAAGTCTAATAAGGAACTCATGGTAGAAATGTTGCAAGTCCTTCAACGATATCCGAAGGATCTAACAACATTGTTAGATAATTTTGAGTGGAACCCCAGTTACCAATGACCAAGAAAGTGGATACAAACAAATAGGGTTCTTTGAGTGCAATAATTCAAGAAGAAAGAACAAATAAACTTATAAGACAAAATGCTTTCTTCTAATTCAAAGGAACCCGGGAGCCTAATCACTAATGCATTAGTAAAAATGTGCAGGTGCTAAAGGAAGACCACAAAGTCACAAAAGGAAAGGTTGGAAAAGGGAAACAAAAATATTGTCCAATTACCTTTCTAGACATTTTAGGAGAAGAGTATTCTAATGTTGAGCCCGTTGAAAATTCTAGTATTCTCATGCCATCATTTCAGAAGGTTTTGGAAGGGGTGATTGTTTCTGATGGTATTGATGCTTCTAAAAATGAGAATGAAGTTGAATATTCATGCATTTCTTCTATTAAAAATGAGTACATTGATGTTTAGGAGATTGCAGAATCTGATTTTACTAAGGCTGCAAAGGAAGTTTGGACAAACAAGAAAGATGATAGAACTAACACAAATTTATTCTAGCTGAATGACATTGTGTTTTGTAATGAAAAAGAATCAGTTATTGCTAAAGTTAAGGGATACAAAAGTCTCTATGTTGGTGATTTAGAAATTATTATTGATAAGCCTTGTGAAGAGATGGTTTTCCTAGATGAAACAATGTTTGATCATAATTATATCCCACCTTTTGAAGGTCACATGGTATCATCTAGTGAGTCATTTGGTTTTGATGAGGCTAGTGTTATGACATAGGAAAGCAAATCGAAAATTTATATGAATATGATATCTCCCATGAGTCCCACCAATTGACAAGGAAGTTGAAGGTAAGACAATACATTATCATTGTAGCCATAAATTGTTTTGATGATACTCATAAATTGGTGGTGAATTGTTTTTGTAAGTAAGAGTATCCGAGTATACATGGGAATTTTATAGGAGAAATTTCCCTTATAGATTTTCAAGCAGTCAGAGAAGAATTGGTGGTTATGAAATATAATTAGCTACACCATCTTTTAGATAGAGATCATCTTCTTATGCTTAATGAGATTTATTTTGATGTGCTTGTTGTTGTATTTGTAACTTCTGAAGATATTCTGATGTATATTATCATTTTATGTTGTTGTACCCCCATTGGGTATGTGTGTTGCCCCTTTACGATATGTCATCATTGTGTATGGTCACTGAGGTAAACCATCCATTGTAAGTTGAGGAAATAGTCCCCAGGTTAAATAAAGTAAAATGTATTTATGTGTATTCTTAGGCAGGTAGGCCCCGTAAGTAACTTGGGTGACCTAGTGGTTGAGTTAACTAACTCAAAGGAGGAATATAAATAGAGAGGCTCCCTCCTCATTCGACACACACATCACTTTCTCTCTCATGTGCGCTTTAGGAGAGAGAGGAAGAGGAGGGACAAAGAGCTGCTGCATAGATATTGTTCTTGGGTTATTTTATCTTGTCCTCTTATCTTTGTGACAGAACTATTCTGAGGAAGTTTGCGGGGTTTTCTCCTTTATGGTTTCCTCAATGAAAATATCTGTGTCTTGTGTATCTTATGTATCTTTGATATATTTCTGTGCTTGCCATTCTTTTAGATAAATATCCTAAGTAAATTAACTTAGAAAAACTAACATGGTATCAGATCCACCCTGAAAGAAGGCACTGTGCAACCAAAATACAGCTACTGGAAATTAGGGTTTCATGCTTGAAAAACCTAGAAGACTGAATTTAGTCATGTTAGCACTTTCGCTATAAATCGATATTGGAGAAGGAACAAAAACCAAACATTTTACAGTCCGAAGAGGAATTATTTTTGTACCTTGTTTAAATTTTCAGCTTCATATTCGCTATACTTCAGGAGATATGGTTCTGCCAAATCAGGGTTCCAGCCTCCTCCAGAATACAGTCATAAACATGTGATCTAGGGAGAATTTCTATATCTCGGGCTAGGAAGGTCCAAAAAAAATGCACAAGATTTTCTAGATAGGGAATGGGCTATATTTTATGTGGTACGTGCTTCAGACCCAGAATGTGAAACAGTGACATGTGGAATTCTGTACAAGTTCGCTATGCTGAACAGTCCCCAAAATAGTCACCTTGGGAAAATCAACATAAGTACCACTTGGAGAATCCATTTCTTCTCTAACACATGTGGTTGGAAAGAATATATATCATTATATCTTAGTGTGAAGTTTCATAATGTAAGGAGCCAAAAATTAGGAGATAAAGCAGAGGCAATATCAGACAATTCTGCAGTAGAAATTGGAAAACTAGGGATTCCTGTTTCGAGAGATTCCCGCCACTGTTCTCATAAAAGGAGTACATTGGAAAACTTGTCTTGAATAGGCCCATATTTATGTCCAATCATAAGTATGAAATTCCAAGTTTTAAAAATTAGGGTTTTTTTTGACAAACCCTAGATCAGCGAGCTCTGGAACCAGGTCAGACATCTTAAATCGGTAAGATCTAAATATTTTGTATTTACATATGAGGTTCTCATTTAAAAATGAATAATCACACCCATATTGATGACAATATTGGTGAAGCTAATAAATTATGAGCATGGAAGTATAGGACCTCCGTGATCCTTGAAGAGAATGACTTGGATTCGTATTTCAGTAAGGAAGTTCTAAGAGCCCGAGGGAGATGAGGCTAAGGTCTGATCCAAGAGAATTATTGTAGATTATATTAAATATCATCTTATATCTCATGTTGCATCCTTGAAGACACCAAAATGAAGTGTTCAATGCTATGGGAAAGTGATCAAAGAAGAAGAAGATATTGTTATAACCACCTTGAATGGCCTCCCAAGATCACGAAATTAATTCATTTGAGGAATGTGTTCCAGAAGGAAGTTGATTACCTTCAAAAGACTCTGGGAAGAGTGCACACAAGAATAAGCTCGTCTCATAATAAGAGAAGAGAATATGGGAGCAATCAAATATCAAGCTCTCACAATTCAAAGAAGATTGGTCAAGCGATGAGGAATATGAAGGACTCAACTCATGAAGAATCTCTTATCCATCTCAGCATTTGAATAAGAAATGATGCAGTTGAAGCTAAAGGCTCAAGAAGGAGTCTACCCACCAAACAAATAAAGATAAGTATTCAATTGTCATTTCATGATATTGTTTGGTTGTGCACTTGTTTATATTCAGTTGATGTATTATGCATGCTTGAGTGTTTGCATTTATACTATTGAATTGCACATAATGGGAAAGAAGTCAATGATGTTGCACAACATTCCATTTATCTAGATTAAAACCTCTTTACTGACATATTGGGAGTAGTACACACTCTTAATTACATTGGGGTAGAAGGAATCTAGAAGTTACTGTATGTGTATGAGATATGAATGAATGATGTAGCATTGGATAAAATAGTTGCATGGCTTTATGAAATATATTTGTAACTATTAATATGTTTTGGAAATTATGATATGTTTCTAATCATGCATGTAAACTTGACTTGTAGATCATTCTGAAGAACAAGTAATTACAGTTCAGAAGAGGAACCTGAAGCTTCCCGGGTCAGAGACAGAGTGGCGAAAGAAAGAGACTCAGAATAATATAAAGAGAACGACAGATCCACCTCAAGAAATGAATACCATATTGGGCATGAGAAATAATCCAAGATGAAGAATAGCAATAGGCATCAAACACACTCCAGTTATGTGACACTGTTGAGTGACATCATTGATGCAAAGCCTTCCAACTATGAAGAAGTAGCCAAGAAGAAAGGGAAGGAGAATATGATCAAAGAGTACCATTTGATTAAGAGGTATGATGTCTAGGATGTGGTTTGAATACCTGAAGGGAAGTCCGTAGTGTCTTTCATATGGATCTACAAGATATAGGATGCAACAGATGGCAACATCAAGGGATACAAGGCAAGAGCCATAGCACGAGGCTTCTCACAAATAGAAGGCATAAACTATGAGGAGAAATTTTCACCAGTTGTGAGGTACACTTAATTAGATCCATACATGCAGGTATGTGATGGGAGATACACCATATGACATCAAGAAAACATTCTTGAATGGTGTATTCAAGGAGGAAGTGTACATAGATCAGCCACTGAGAGTTGAGACACATGACATAAAGACTCCTATGTGCAAATTAAAGAAGGAATTGTACAACACACACAATTATATGAGGAATTTGATGATCACCTAGAGTGATGGATATCTTAACCTTTTCTACAAGGTTAAAGATGAAATCCTTTGGAGGATGACAAGCTCACAAATGGCTGCGAGAAGAACTTTTCAACAAAGATCAAGATAGAGGATCCTAGTATCCAGTGACACTAGATGGATACATAGAGGATCAATAGCAGAAGAAGCTACTTGTCACTTCAATACAGAATGTTTCAACACATAGAGTATGAAAGGTAGAGGGAGAATGATGCTCAGCCTCAGAGGGAGTGACTGTAGAATATCCTTAAGCTCAACATGGTACAATAGGATGGACAACTTACTAATGGACCTAGTATTTAATGAGAGTAAAGAGGGTCCCAACCTTTGCTTCAAGGTTGAAGATGGAAGACCAATGATGCTCCTGCTATATGTCGATGGCGTATTACTGACAGGTGAAGAGGAACTCATTAAAGATGCAAGAAGGAGGCTTGCTACAGAGTTCAAGATGAAATAACTAGGGATGATACACTACTTCTTAGGTGTGGAGATGTGGTAGAATGCAGATGGGATTTTCCTTGGTCAAGGAAAGTATGCAGTGGAGATTTTGAAGAAATTCAGAATACTGGACCTCAAGGTGATAGCCACACCTATGGAATTGAATTTGAAGATACCATGTGATGCTTCATTAGAGACGGTTGATACCACGATGTATCATCAACTGATTAGCTCATTGATGTACTTAACAAACACGAGACCAGACATATGCTTTGCTGTGAATACTTTGAGCCAGTTTCTAACAGATCGAAGGCAAGTTCACCTGGTTGGTGTAAATCATATATTGAGGTACCCAAAGGGTACAATTGATTATGGGCTCAGATATGATGCAAGTCAAAAGGTTAACCTGTAGGGTCATTTTGATTCAGACTGGGCTGGCATTGCCATATATAGGAAGAGCACCTCGGGGTGTCGCTTTATTATGGGATCAGGTATGATCTTTTGGTTTAGCAGGAAGCAATCATGCATGGCACTGAGTATAGTCGAAGTAGATTATGTCATAGCTTGTTTGACCAATATTGAGGCAATATGGCTTAGGAAGCTACTTTCTGATTTGTTTGATATCCATTTAGAGGCAACTCATATCTTCTGTGACAACCAAAGTTGTGTAAAGCTTCCTAAGAACCCAATGTTTCATGACAATTCGAAGCACTTTGAGATCAAGTACCACTATATTAGGGATATGGTGCAGAGAGGAGTAGTGAAGCTCTAGTATTTTGCGACGGACGAGCAGATAGACATTGTGTTGACCAAGCCATTAAATAGAGTGAAGTTTGAATAATTCAGAGAGAATATTGGTGTACTGTAGATCGAGGTTCCCTCCAAGGGGAGGTGATAAGTCTGAAAGACATAGATGCATGAGAGAATTTCTCACATGGTGGTAGGTGTGTCCTCCCATGGTGTAGATGTAAGGGCTCTGGTTGTTTCAATATGGTTGAGATGTGTACATCTGGGCTATGCTCCATGTGACGATGAGATGATATGAATATGGTGAGATGGTATTAGGGGATTCAAGTTTTGCAAGAGGCATCTAATCAATCCTAGGAAATTGGTGCAGGTGGGGTGATCACAACCAAGCCCAACCAACACTTCCAGGATCTGGTGGCTCCTACACTTAACAGGATTGCCAAATTTACCCTAATGGCCAAATTCTGCGCTAAAATTGCCTCCCCGCAATTTTTTCTCCATAATAACCTTTTCACAACTCTGTTTTCGCAACAGAGTTTCCTTAGTCGGATTGCAAGATGCAGGATATTGAACACCCAACATTGCGCTCTGCAACTTTCTTTCTGCAACAACCTTCTCTAAATCAGGTTGCGAGATGCGGGATGCCGAATTCCCAAAGTTTCTCCTCGAAAATTCTTTCCCGAAATTATTCCCCCGCAATTTTCCTAGTCGTAAGATCTTTTCGGCCTTCACTCCGGCCGTCGATCTTCTTCTTGACGTGAACCTCTTAGATCTCTGCAGATCTATTAACTTCCTTGCAATTTTTGTTGCAAGATTATTCTGGACCGTCAGATATTGATCTGCGGACTCAGTCTCCACCGTTCGTTCTTTGCAAAAACTTGTTAAGGAAGAAAACATGCGGGTTGCACCGATTGATCATGAAATTGATCAATCCAGCCTTTAATATTCCTGATTCTTTAGCCTAACACTCTTATGCATGCATCTACACTCTACTTCAACTATTCAAGCATGAAATTGATGCATGAATTCAAGAAGTTCACATAAATACACAACGTTAAGGAAAACACTGAAGTCGGATCTACAGAGATACACAGTTCAACACAACACATGCATAAAGGCTTACAACCCTACAAACAAACAGTTAATCATTTTATTAAGCAACAAAGGAAAATACACATGGCTTGGATCTTTCTCCTTTTGATTCTTCAAAATAATTACAAGTAGGGATCAGACACAGGTATGTCCTCTTCTCTGTAACTTGGAATTCTAAACGCTGAAGAGCAGAACCCCTTCTACATCTCTAAACTATCTATTTAACCTAAAACTATGAACTCCTCTGTTGAGTGGTCCTGCAACTGAAAACAAATGACTACATAGAATGATGAGAAACGTCCCTGTCTCAAACAAATAGTCGGATGCTTAATCTTCACACATGGAGTCATGATACGCAATCCTTCCTACAACTAATAAAATCCGACTCAACAAAATAAAAAAATAAAAATATGCCACAGCATGTGACCAACTCATCACATTGCTGGCATGCCATGATGCTCCTACATCAGACTCACAAGGTGGAAAAATTATGAACCCTTGTTCATTAGATCAGTTACAGTGAAACCCTTGGATTCCAACTCTGCAATGCTCATCCAAGTAGAATCCTCTGTCGATCGTTTTTTCCATTTGACCAAATACTCCAGATAGTCCTTCCTCATACTCTTTGTCACTCTAGTGTTCATAATGGCCTCAAATTCCAATGGTTGTGTCATAAGCATTTTCCTCACCCATTGTAAGTCTTTAGTAAGATCTTCACCTTTTGCAAAGGTTCCAGTATCACCTGTAGAGGCAAGGTAAAGACGAAAGGTAGCATTTGCAGAGTTATGGTAACGACGACAGAAGGCTCATACACAGCACGAAACAATAGACACGTAAACCCTTCACATAGAGGAACTTAGAATGGCTTAAACGAGGCCTGTATTCAATGTTTAAGGAATGACAACAAAGCCGTGTGGCCATGAGCTTGCAGCTCATCCACTCCACAACAGAGACAAGAAGATTAAGGAAAATGTGAATTTTTAGGGTTTTAGTATAGTTTTATATTGAACCCTAAGTCAAAAAAACCTAACCAACAAGCATCGACCATGTGGCTTTGGATATATTTGTGAAATGTGGGTTTGTATTATAGTTCAAGATCTCTTTGGAGCAGCTTGCATACAATAGAATTTTATAACAAAACTATGGTTAAAAACCTTTGTCATAACTCACAATATCGTGACATTATAAATGTGCATTTTATAACCTAAAGATTCATATAGTAAGGTAATAGTTACATACACCAGGGTTTACATTATGTTCTATAATCTTAGAAATGGGTAAAAAATTATGCAAATAATTCTTCAACTTTATTTGCATAATAAACAACAATTTAGGAGAAACCATAGAATTGTAAAAGACCTTGTAAACGGCTTAATATTTTATGTTTGTGTGCTTGCAAACCTAAGATGATGTTTAGCTTGATTTCGTTAGTCTAGGTATCAAACTTAGATTCGTATATCCCCATTATGATATTAAGATAATACGAAGGTTAAATCGGATAGATTTTATAGAAAATTATCCTTTTATTCTTACACAAAAAGTAGTAATACTATAGTTTGAAGATATTAAATTTGTATCATTGCATCTCTAGTTCGTAAGTACTAGTACAATTAGTAAACTATATTATGCACTAGGTCTTATTTCCATGTGTGAATGTTAGTCAATGTACTTCATGACTATACCTATATTTTAGGTTTTCCTAAGTTTATTTAACTCGTTTATTGCTGAAAACAAATACTCTTGAATTACCTCAGTATCAAGGAATAAAACATAAAAGGGATGTGCTATACAATTACCTTTCACTAGAATTACATACAAGAGCTAAAATGATAATAGACTGATAAAAATTGGATGAATGAGTTATAGTTGAAGCGAATGGAATAAAAACTTGACTATGTTCAGTTTACTAGACACTTATGTTACCAGAAAACTAATTAA
>LPNX010170788.1:627758-638361 GCA_001517045.1 Pseudotsuga menziesii
TATATGTTTTGAACCTATTTATATCTGATTTAATTTCTGATCTGATATTATTTGGTTCATATTTTAAAATCCAAAATCCTTCAATCATGCTTGTAGCTGCTCTCACTAATTCCGGTGTGAAAAATCAAGTACCGCACTTTCTCTTCAAAACCGTTGATGGGGATTTGGTGTTAGTTTCCTCATATGAGGTTGATGATATTTTATTATGTGATTCATTATATATTTTAGAATCTATATCAGAATATGGAGCTCAAGCATTCTCTCTCAATAGTCCCAGTGCTTCTTTACCATTGATCACATGCTCATCTCCTCACAGAACTAGTAAAGAGGAAGATTTTCTGCATCCGCCTGGACATCTGCTCCTAACACTTGGGGCTGTTCTTACCACTCATGGTTTGCTGTTCGTGGATGCAACGTATAAGTTTCTTGAGTGCTCCTCACATTCTCTGAATTCTCAAGAACCTTTTCTCACTTTTCAGTTGACTTCAGTTGCTCTACATGGGTCCAGTCTTCATCCGGCAGTTGTCTATATTTCTGATTTAGTTGAGCATATCATTCTTCTTCCAAAGAGGAAGATTCCTCTAGACATAATGATGGATAGGTTCACATGCTAGGCCCCAATATACCTGTGCATAGAAGAACCAGATTGATCCTGATTCTACCTGCTTAATTATAGGGGGGGATTTTTTCCCATGTGGTTTTTTCCCCAGCACCTTGTTTTTGAGCAGTTAATTTACTTTACTTGATGTAATGGGTGACCTATGGTCTTAGTTACCAGGGACCACAATTTGTCCAAGTTAGCATTCAAGGGGGGTGTTAGGATTATTAATCCTCCCTTGTCCAAATTTGGTCATATGTCTAAATTGGGAGTCATGTCTAAATCGGGAGTCCATCCAGTCTATTTATAGTCATTAAAACCATTGGGTCCACTTGACCTAATTGGGACACATGTTTCAGTTACTAAAGTGTGGGGAACACTAATTGAGGCTCACTGCCACTTATTGCACTTGATTACATAAGTTTAGGAGCCTCCTAGATCAATCCCTACAATTTAGGAAGCCACTGGGAGTGCTGAAACCAACCAAGGTCAGTTCACTTCAGTTAATGACTAGTCAAGCTAAGTTAGGAGTCAGTTACATTCAGTTCTAGTCCTCTACATTCAGTTAGCACTAGGTTTAATTGACTAAACACATGTGGGGCGAATTTCTCACCTACCACTGTCAGTTAACCTTAGTCAACACTGAATGTAACACTTTAGTTGTGTTTTAGAGCTACGATGAACTTCGGTTATGGTTTAGACAAGGTCAGTTAACCACTGAGTCCTCCGATAGTGATTTAGACAAGGTCTTGGTTACCTACAGTCAAGTAGAGTCTAATCAATTCAAACTTCCTCATGTGGATTCGAATTGCTTGTGGATATTAAAGCCATTGTACTTCATTGTACTTATATATCTAATTACTCTTTGATTAATGAAAAGAATTCAGAGCTGCAAGCCATTTTTGCACTGTTTCATTCTTCAATAACTGAGTAAATTGTGTGATCTATCATGTGAGTTGTGTGTTTGTCCACAGATCTATGTGCTCAATTTAATAGTATGGAACATGATGCTTGGTCTTATTCAAACTCATATTTTCCACCATCTCTATGGAAACAAGATTATCAGTACACCCACTGTTAATCACCATCTTACAACACTTCCCTTGGACTTTACATGTAGTCTTGAACATCAAATTTCTTTGAGCAGGATCTACGTGCTCCTTCTCCTGTTTCAACAAGACCTTGTTCATCATCAATGAATCTCCTGTCTATGGAAATAATTCCTCTACAATTGTCTATTCTTGCTACTTCTCATTCTGATATACATAGGCTCCCCTCTGTCCTACGTCCTCTTTCCCTAGACATTCAAATGACTTATGCCCCAACTGATTGCTTTTGTAGCACCTAACAACAGCTTCTTTGCCTCTTCCTCTACCTCTAACTCCTTGGTAAGGTCCTCTTCTTCTAGAATTATCTCCTCTACCATGATTCTCTTGCTGGCTAGAGTTATTGGAATCTCCTCTCTACGACCCAAATCTTCCTCTTCTAGTTGCTTTCCCTCTTCCTCTGGCTGAACCACGACCTCTATTGAAGCTCTACTTCCTTGCTGTCTTTTCTTCTACCCTTAAAGCACATTGATACACCTCCTCCATTTTTCTAGGTGATATCATGTTGATATCTTGTTGGATATCCATCCTTATACCATTTACATATCTCTCATCCTTCTCTGCTGATTCTTCAACATATCCAACCCTTAAGTTTACTTTGTAAAACTCTTTAGTGTACTCTCGTACTGTTAACAATATTTGCCTAAGGTTCTATACCTGCCTATACAAAATCAACTGGTAATACTTGAGAAAGAACTTAGCCCTCATATTTGCTACCATTCTATTCCATCTCCTTATCGACGGCTTATTCTTCCTTCGTCTTTCTGCTTGCACACTATCCCACCACAAGGATGCATTCCCTTTCAATCTTGTCACAACCAGTTTAACTCTCTTGTCTTCTTATACCTCATCGTACTCAAAGTAATTATCTAGATCATTGATCCAGTCAATGAGATGCTCCGTGACGAGACTTCCATCATAGGTAAGCAACTCCGGTCTGGGCCTTGAAGTCACTCCCAGAATAGATCTGAAATATCTTAACTCTGGTGTTTCCTGCATAGGTGTAGATTCTTCTATTTGTTCTTCATCCTCGGGTTCAATTACATCTCCTTCTTCTGGGTCTCTTCGTATGTCTGTCTCCATAGCTTCCATACATGCTATTAACTCTCTCATTTCCTCTAGAACTTCTTCGTTCCCTCCTGGTCGACCTCTGTCATGACCTCTCACTCTTCCTATGCGTGCAACCATATTCTCACACTAAGCCTCTACAATAACAGTTCTCTTTCACACTGTTACAACTTACCTCACCAAGCCTCTTCTCATCCCTTGGTATTTTGGCAATGCTGGTCCTCTATCTAGAACCTCTTGAGCACTCTTCTTTTCTCTCTACAGGATTCTACAACTATGATTCTCTCTTTCACGAGCTTCTCCTTGCTCCTTCAGAAATTCTACCCACAACCTCAACTGTGGAATTTATCAACAGGAAATCTCTTCCCTCTTTGATACCAAAATTGGTGTAGGTGGGTCGATCAAAACCAACCCCAACGAACACTTCCAATATATGGTGGGTCCTACACTTAGCAGGAATGCCAAATTTATCCTAATGGAAAAATTCTGCACTAAAATTGCCTCCTCGCAATTTTGCTTCTACAATCGCCTTTCCACAACTCTATTTCTGCAACAGAGTTTCATAGTTGGGTTGCGGGAAGTGGGATCTCGAACACCCAACATTGCACTCTGTAACTTTCTTTTCGTAATGGACTTGCCACAACCAGGTTATGGGATGTAGGATGCCAACTTCCCAAAGTTGCTCCCCGAAACTTCCTTCTTGAAATTCTCCCCCCGCAATTTTCCTAGCTGTTAGATCTTTTCGTCCTTCACTTCGACCTTCGATCTTCTTCTTGACATGGAACTCTCAGACATCTGTGGATCTATTTACTTCCTCGTAAATTCTGTTGCGGGATTCTTTGAGACCGTTAGATATTGATCCATGGACTCAATCTCCATCGTTCATTCTCTTTAAAAACTTGTTAAGACTGAAAACTTGTGGGTTGTGCCAATTAATCATGAAATTGATCAATCTAGCTTGCAATCTTCTTGATTCTTTATCCTAACACTCTTATGCATGCATCTACCCTCTACTTCAACTATTGAAGCATGAAATTGATGCGTGAATTCAACAACTTCACAGAAATACACAACGTTTAGGAAAACACCGAAGTCATCTCTGAACAGATACACAGTTCAACACAGCACATGCATAAAGGATAACAACCCTACAAACAAATGGTTAATCCTTTTATTAAGCAACAAAGTAAAATGCACATGGCTTGGATCTCTTTCCTTTCGATTCTTCAAAATAATTACAAGTAGGGATTAGACATAGGCCTGCCCTCTTCTCTGCAACTTGAAATTCTAAACGTTGAAGAGTAGAACCCCCTCTACATCTCTAAACTGTCTATTTAACCTAAAACTATGACCGCCTCTATTAAGTGGTCCTACAACTGAAAACACATGACTACATAGAATGATGAGAAATTCCCTTGACTCAAACAAACAGTCAGATGCTTGATCTCCACGCAGGGAGTCATGATACGCAATCCTTCCTACGGCTAACAAAATATGACTCAGCAAAATAAACAAATAAAAAATATGCCACAGCATGTGACCAACTCATCACATTGATGGCATGCTATGATGCTCCTGCATCAGAGATGCTTCAGGTTTGGAAAGGCATTTAATCAGTCCTGTGATGCTCCTTCAGGTTTCACAAAGGCATATAATCAATCCTGGGGGATATTTTAAGTTTTGCAGAGGCATATAATTAGTCCTGGGATGTGCCTTCAGGTTTTGCAGAGGACTGTAATAAGTCTTGGGATATCATTCAGGTTTTGTAGAGGCATATAATCAGTCCTAGGATCCTCCTTTAGGTTTTTCAGAGGCATGTAATTAGTCTTGGGAGATCCTTCAAGTTTTGCAGAGGCATATAATCAGTCCTGGGATGCTCCTTCAAGTTTTGCAGAGGTATATAATCAGTACCAGGAGATCCTTCAGGTTTTACAGAGGCATATAATTAGTCCTAGGATGATCCTCCAGGTTTTGTAGAGGCATGTAATCAATCCTAGGATTATCCTTCATGTTTTTTAGAGGAAAATAATCAGTCCTGGGATGCTCCTTCAAGTTTTCAAGAGGCATATAATCAGTCTTAGGATATCCTTCAGGTTTTGCAGAGGCATATAATCAGTCCTGGGGTGCTCCTTTAGGTTTGGCAGAGACAATGTAATAAGCCCTGAGCTATACCTACTTGATGGCTTAAATACCTAGATGAGGTCTAGGCCTACATCCAATATGAAAAAGGGCTACCCCTGTAGAAATTTCCTATGATGAATAGATGTGACAGATTGGAAAATATGAGAACAATGGAAGCAACGATGATGATGACTCAATGACGATGACCAGATGTGTTGATGACTATGGCGAGAGAATACCTTCCTAGTAAAGAGGGAGTGTTGTTGTATTTGTAACTTTGGAAGATATTCTGATGTATATTATCATTGTATGTTGTTTTCCCCCATTGGGGATGTGTGTTACCCCTTTATAGGATTCCATCATTGTGTATGGTCACTGAGGTAAACTCTCCATTGTAAGTAGGGGAAATAGTCTCTAGGTTAAATAAACTAAAATGTATTTATGCGTATTCTTAGGTAGGTTGACCCCACAAGTAACCTGGGTGACCTAGTGGTTGAGTTAACTAACTCAACAGAAGAATATAAAGAGACAGGATTCCTCTTCATTCGACACACCCTTCACTTTCTCTCTCATGTGCGCTTGTTGGGTGTTATATCGTCTAGATTAATTCACCTAATATTTAATTATCGGCCGGGGTGGGTAGGCTTAGAGTTGACACAAAATATATGTGAAGCTAGAGGAGTTCCTATGGTTTCGTGGAAATATTTTAACAAACAAAAGATCGAAAGATCTTTCAAAATGAAAAACCAAGTCAAACTCCTAAGAATTCAACTATTAAGGTAATTGAACCAGAACATAACATTAAAGTAAATAATTGATAATTCAATTTATAAGCAAATAAATTTAAACTGAAAAATATACAATCAACAACTAACTTTTCAAATAGGAAACTAGGGTGCAAGGAAGACCTAACTGTTAGCACTGGAAATGAGCCCAAAGGTTGCGGAAGGCCCGCTCCCGGGTAACAGCAGAACCACTTTCGAAGAGAGAACTGGCCTTCTACTCTTCCGAGAGGGATCTCTCACCAAATGTCAATAATGCCAAATATATATACAAGTGAAACTATAAATTGTTTGTAATATTGGTTGAAACAAAACACCGAACCATTGGGTGATGGAGTCAAGATATACGAAAGAAATAAATAGAACCTATGTAAGTGATTTCAATGCTGGGGCAAGGTAGCCATTCGATCACAGTCGTGTTGATTTTTGTACCTAGGCAGATGTTCCCTAGGTGACTTTAATTTTTGCCTAAAGTCACTTTAAGAGGGAAAAAGGTGACCCTCACATTAATTGTCACTTAATGAGACTTTATGACTATAAAGTCACTTTTTGATAAATTTAAGTGGGTGAGTGATTTTATTTATGAGAAATAAATAAAAGTGATTTTCACTCTCATTTCATCTTAGCCATTGATTTGATTCTTTCTCCACCGTTGGATTAAGAAACTCACTTAGGGAAAACAAAAGGGTTGAGGGAGGCAAAGAGACTTCACTTGTTCATTTTCAGGGTGAAGAAGAGAGAGCTGAGAGAGAGGTCGAATAGCTGAGAAGGGGCACGATTTTCTAGGTGAAAGGACAGCCATTAATGCACAGAAATCGAGGAGCTTAACCTGCTGAAAGGACGGCACATAAATCGAGGAGTACGTCATTCATTTATTGAAGAGGTACGGCTGCATTAATTGCTGGTTAAATCGTGGTACGGCCTGTACGGCTGCATTTAATTTCCCAGCATAGATTTCGAGGTGGTACGGCCCAGCATTTAAGGGCATGAATTTCAAGGAGGTACAGCAGCAATAAATGCTGTACGGACATCACGATTTTCGAGGCATTTAAGACCTGTACGGCCGCTGTACGGATTGCTGTACGGACGGGTTTTGTTCAGCACGAATTTCCAGAATTGGTACTGTTTTGTACTGCTGGTTTTTGGCACATAAATCGAGAAAAATGGACTGCTGAACATTTTTCCAGACTGCTGGTGGAGATAAGTTGTATTTGCATCATTAAATTTCTGTCCTGCAAATTTGCTGAAGAAATAATTAAATCTCTCCTCTCTGACTGGTTTTCCCCGTGGGGGTTTTTCCAGGGCTGATTAGCCAAAAATCTTTGAGTAAATTTTTATGGTGTGCATGCATTTGTTTTCAGCCTGTTAGTGTTTTTCTGCGTGTTTAAATTGTTCAGAATTTTTTTTATAAGTAGCTTCAAGCCTATGCAAAACCGGCTGAAGTGAAACACACAAAATTGTTCATTAAACCAGCAAGCAGTTAAACTCAGTTTTTCAACATGGTATCAGAGCAAAGGGGGCAGAAACAGTGATTTTTGCAGACACACAGAAATTTGCAGCGTTCAGAAATTTTTGTGATTTTACTTCTGTTAGTGAACAACACTTTGTTGGGTTGTTGCTGAGATGGCTACGGGACTTATATTGGAGGATAGGCTGGATGGGACAGGGAATTTTGTGCCGTGGAAGGCTAGGATTTTGCTGTTACTTGAAGAGAATGAGTTATGGCCAGAGATAGTGAGGAACACTACTGCAAACCCCATAACCATTCTTGCATCTACAGATGCAGCAGCCCTTACTGCCTTCAATAAGAAGGACTGCAAAGCCAGAAGGATTATTCTTGATGCCGTGAAAGATCACATCATTCCTCACATTTCTAGGAAGGACAGGGCTCACAAGATGTGGTCAGCCCTGATCACCTTGTATGAGAGTTCTAATGAGAACCGGAAAATGGTTCTCAGAGAAAAACTCAAGAGTATAAGGATGAATGGAGGTGAGGGGGTCACAGCTTACCTGACCAGGATTTCTGCTGTAAAGGATGAACTTGCAGCAATGGGGGAGGTGGTTTCCCCTACAGAGCTTGTGCGGACAGCGGTGAACGGGGCTTCAAAGTCCTGGAGTGCTTTTGTGCAGGCCATTGTGGGTAGGGAGAACCTCCCTGACTGGGAGAGGTTATGGGATGACTTTGTACAGGAGGAGACCAGGAGGGGTGTCGTGCAGGGTAGTACTTCTCAGAGAGGAGCTGATGATGAGGATGTGGCTTTGGCAGCCAAGGGGAAGAAGAAGAAGGGCCCCAAGAAGGGTGGGGCCAAGCAGCAGCAGCAGGGTCAGCAGAGTGGACAGAAGAAGGACTTGAGTAAAATCAAGTGCTATGCTTGTCAGGCGTTTGGACACTATGCCTCTCAGTGTCCAAGCAAGAAGAAGAAGAAGGGGCAGGGACAGCAGACTGCAGCCTCAGTTGAGGCTGATGAGTTCAGTGTTGCATTTCAGAGGGAGTTTTCCCTTTATGCTGGACAGACTGAGACAGAGAGAGTCACATTACCAGCATAGATATGGATCATGACAGGGAGCATTCCTTGTTGGCAGGACATGAGGGGAGCCCATCCACCTCTTCTACTTGGTACATTGACAGTGGAGGCACGAGCCACATGACAGGAGCTCGAGGGGTGTTCTCAGAGTTGTCAGAGTCAGGTAGGGATGTGGAGGTTGTCCTTGGGGACAACACCGTTGTGAGAGCTGTTGGTAGGGGTACCATCACATTTCAGAGGGAGTCCATGAGTCCCATGACTCTGCGAGATGTGTTGTATGTTCTGGGGCTGAAAAAGAACCTTGTATCAGTTTCCACTATTGAGGACAGGGGGCTTGGGGTGTGCTTTTCGGATGGGAGAGTACAGGTATATCCCAAGACCACAGGTATGTCCGGTGCCATGGACATTGGTGTCAGGTGTGGGAAGATGTACAAGTTATTATTTCAGCCACAGTGTGCTTTGGCACATAGCAGCAGCAGCGAGCTTTGTGAGCTCTGGCATCGGAGGATGGCTCACTTACATTACCCAGCTCTGAGATTGTTGATATGTATGGTTACAGAGTTACCCGAGTTCAGCACAGAGTAGAGTGATGTATGCAGAGGGTGTGCTTTGGGAAAGTACACCAAGACTGCTTTTCCAAGCAGTGACACTAGAGCTGCCGGGGTGCTTGATTTGATCCATTCTGATATTTGCGATCCCATGTCATCACGTTCTTTAACAGGCTTCGAGTACTATATCAGCTTCATAGATGACTACTCCAGGAAGACCTGGATCTACTTCTTGAGGAGCAAGAAGTCTGAGCTTGTATTGAGAGTCTTCCAAGGGTTCAAAGTCCTTGTGGAGAAGCAGACAGGTAGACAGATCCGGACATTGAGGTCGGACAATGGGGGTGAGTATACCTCCAAGGAGTTCGGCGCATTCTGTACACAAGAGGGAATTCAGAGACAACTGACGGTTCCTTATACTCCTGAGCAGAATGGAGTAGTGGAAAGGAAGAACAGGTCTATTGTGGCAGCAGCCAGGGCTATGCTCCATGATCAGGGATTGCCATTCTTTCTTTGGGCTGAGGCATGTAGTACTGCAGTATACCTGCAGAACAGGAGTCCTCACAGGGCTGTGGGGAGCAAGACTCCTGAGGAGATGTATTCGGGCAAGAAGCCTGAGGTGAGCCATTTCCGCATATTTGGCTCTTTCACTTACTCTCACGTCCCTTCTGACAAGAGGACGAAGTTTGATCCCACCGCTGAGAGAGGTATTTTTGTGGGATACGATGAGACTTCGAAGGCTTATCGGATTTAATTACCTTGTTCGCGGAAAGTTGTTGTCCGCCGGGAAGTAAAGTTTGATGAGGAGAGAGCCTTCCGGAAGTCCAGAGAGTTAGAGCAGGGAGAGGCACCAGCTCCCACACCTCAGTTAGTGCAGGCTTCTTCGATACAGATTACAGGTCCGCAGGTTTCTGGAGGGACTGGATCACAGAGTACAAGTACAGGGTCTACAGGTTCAGTGGTTCAGGTGATTGGCTCTTCAGGGACAGTGTCTGGGACAGGTACAGTGACAGGTGCAGGTTCAGGTACAGGTACAGGTTTGAGTCCTCAGGTGACAGCATCAGCAGGCACAGGATCTTCGGTTACTGGTCCTCTGGGTTTAGGACATTCTGGTACCGGGACTTCTTCAGATGAGGAGGAGCAGCCTTCAAGGAAGAGGAAGCCTGAGTGGCTTCAGGAGACCTTGAAGGATGCTGAGGCAGTTGGTAGACCCCGGGAGAGGATCAGGGCAGTAGTGGAGCCTGAGAGGCTTGGTGTGGTCAGGGATGATATGGCTCTTGTTGCATGATTTCGTGACTCTGAGCCATCGACATTTGAGGAGGCTTCCCAGCATTCAGTTTGGAGAGATGCCATGATGGAAGAGTACCATTCCATCATGAAGAATGATGCATGGGAGATTGTACCGAGACCGGAGGGGAAGTCAGTTGTGACTTCTAGATGGCTTTACAAGGTAAAGCATGCTGCAGATGGCAGCATAGAGAAGTACAAGGCTAGATTTGTGGCTCGAGGATTCTCACAGGTCGAGGGAGTCGATTATGATGAGACTTTTGCCGCAGTTGCACGATATTCTTCCATCAGAGCAGTGATTTCTATAGCAGCAGAGATGGGTTGGAGGATCCACCAGATGGATGTGAAGACCGTATTTCTCAATGGTCTTCTGCAGGAGGAAGTCTATCTAGAGCAGCCACAGGGATTCGAGATACATGGGAGGGATTCTCATGTATGCAGGTTGAAGAAAGCTTTGTACGGGCTTAAGAAAGCTCCTAGAGCTTGGTACTCCAGGATAGATGAGTATCTGACATCGATGGGATTTCAGAAGAGTGAGGCGGATCCCAACCTTTACTTCATTGTGGTTGGG
>LPNX010170819.1:0-59440 GCA_001517045.1 Pseudotsuga menziesii
TTTGTAAATGTGTATTCTTAAGTTAATAGTTTATAATTGCAATAATCTCATATAAGCCAACAAGGCATGAAATAAATTATTGACTTTTATTTGCGTATATTTATTAATAAGAGGAGTTTATCAATGCAATATGTAATTTTTGAAATAAAGCCCCATATAATTAAAGTTGCAATTGTTTAAAAACACAAAATTTATTGCTAATGAGTGCTAAGTGGTATTAAGGGTAGTACGTGATTGATCATAAGTGAGTGACATTGAACTATAAGAAATTTGATTTCTCAATTCATTTTTTTTGTAAGTTTGTATTACTAACTCAATTACGATTAACTGAAATAATCTCTTGCAGGCCAACAATGCACGAGATATGTTCTATCTTTTATCTTCTTATATGCATTAAATGAATGTATAAATGTGGTATGTAAATTTTGGAATAAAATACAATGTAAAACCATATAATTAATTGATAATGAGTACTAAGTGGACTATTTAGACTCATTCGATATGTGCCATAAATAAATTCAGAAGAGCATGGGGTCATATATAAAGTTCAGCTAAAAGATTTGAAAAATATGTTTCAACATCTATTTCTTCGACATTTAAAAATCTTATCATTTTCTTTGCCTTTTGGTGAAAGTAATTGTCGGCCATGATTTCTTAATTCGATTTCTTCACATTTTCATTGTGTATGTATAATGTTGTACCTAACAACTATCCCAATTTTTACGAATTTATAGTTATTATTTGGTTCGACATCAATACATTTCTTATAATTTATTTTATGTTAATTTAATATTGTGATTTCCTTCCAATCATGCTATATTATAATATTTTATTTAACAATAAAAATATTTAATATGATACTTTGTTCACTTCAAATATAGATAGAGATCTTCTTGTAATAAAACATGCAATTATGTGTGCAACTTAACTTCATTAATCCTACATTTTATATCTTCATGAATATTTTTTCTCACGATTCAACAAATTACAGATTTTCATATACTCCTCCTAATTTATGGCATACCGAACTAGTTATAAATGATACAACATTTCATTTTTTATGATTGTATATTAAAAACACTTGGAGTAAATAAAATTTGTGATCAATAAAAACATTCTTTCTAGGATTAGTTTTCCAATTTTAATGGAATATTTATTTAATGCATAATTTTTACAAATTAAATGAAATAAATAAAATGTTTACAAAAAAATTCAATGTCATAGAAGTCCTTGTAATAGAATTTTTCTAGATTTCTTGAAATATGTGTTTATATGATTATTTTTATTGTCATGATGCGTGGTTTGGTGTGGGATTTCAGGAAACTCAATTGCCCAAATCAATTATTCGATGACAAAGTCTGAGTATGAAAATCACAACGGAGACACTATGTCAATGTAGACATAGTCCCTTGTTCCATTAGGGGGGGGCAGAGGAATTACGCACCATTTATCCCCGAAACCCGGAGTCATAGGAGGGTTGTGCTACAACACGCTCCCTAAGGTGTGTGATGATGACTAGCCGATTCTTGTTAGGGAAGCTTGGTCAACGGAGTCGACACTTCCAGTTACGGGTTCTAACTAGAGGTAGGTCATGTAGTTGACGCTCTAGGGTAGTCCAACAGAGGAAGAATAGGATGTGGAAGCTAGTTATGAATTATATAAAACGAAGTAGGTAGATAGGAATGTTGTGGAATTTTTAGAAGGGAAAATGATTAACTATGAGTCGAAACCATTTTCTTGATTCTTGTGTTGCATTTTAGTATATTATGTATGTTTCATAGCTTATTATGATATGAGTTAGTAATTAGACATTGTGAATTCTGGTTAATGTATGCGTCAACAAATAGTAACTTGTGTGATTATGTGTGATGTGTTGTTGAGTGCTACTAGTATATCTACACGAGATATGCAAGCATTAGATACACTTACATAGATCACATGCATATGTTGTATGAATTATATAATACACCGTCAAAACACGACTTGGACACATATGGTTGTGAATGATTACATTATACATAATATTGCCTATCTTAGTTATGAAATGAAAGGTTAATTAATTGTGATTAGGATTAAATATTAATTATGGTCAATAAAGGTGAAATAATAGTAACGATAATTAGTAATGTTAATAATACTGGTGTTAACTTAACTGTTGATTAAAATGTTGGGTTACTGAATGCTAAATAAGTATTAATGATTTTATTTAGTTCAAGATCTTGGTTCATCAATAATAATGGTGTAATAATGTTGATTAGTGCTAATGAGATTATTATTAACTGTGTATTAAGAATGTTACTTAGTGTTAATAAGGTTGATTAGTGCTAATGATATTATTATTAACTTGATTAATGCATATTAATTAAATATTAAATTGTAATTAAGGTTGATTATGAATATAAAAGCAGATAAATTAAATGACATTAGTGATTGGAAGAGATTTTGTTCAATGATAATTAATTATCAACTACCCACAAATTAAAATTGAATATTCATTTGTTAAAATTAATTAATAACTTATCATATCAAAATTGTTGTTGAAATGTAATTGTATGGCAAGTCTCTTGTCAAAGTACGTGTGGAGTAAAAATTTGGAAATTGTATATTATTTAATAAAAGTTGTGACTAAACTAATATTATAATGACGTAGTGGATCCTCATCCATTAAAAGGTAATTAATGTTACATGTGATCGTATAACCCAAATATTAAACTAGAATAACTATTGGTTAATTAATGAACAAGTGATTAATAAGTGATATTTCTTGGTTAATTGTTTTGGATGTGATCCTTGTCTCGAGGAGGAGTTGGTTGGACTTAATCACTGACATGGTAGACGAGAAGGGAGTGAGATCATTAATGGAGGGATAAGGGTTGTAATGAAGGGAGTTATAGTTGGACAAGAGAAGGATATAGGGGGGATATTTTGGGAAAAGGAGGAGGGGGGGATTATTTTGGGAAAAAATAGAGGAGAATTGTTTTTCGAGGGTGATGGGAAATACTTTCACTGGTTTGACTGTACTCAGTTTTTGGGCTTGGGGGTCAAAGAACTGAGTTCTTGGAGCTAGGAAGTCAACGAGACTTTCCTAGTTTGCAGGGTGGCATACTCATTTGGTTAGTTGATCTTCCTAAGTATTTTGCATTTATTTCTCTAGGACAAGATGCAAGGGACAAGGAGCTTGGAAAAACTACTATCATAGATATATTTTGATATTTTGGCATTTCACTTACTGTTTCAATCTTAGAATTAAGAGTTGATTAATCATCTCGGGTTAATATGCAGGAAATCATTTGTAAAAATATAAATAAGAATTTTTCTTCAATATGTTGCGTGTAATTGATTTCTACTTCAATATGTTATTAGTAATTGATTTCTACTCCAATATGCTCATTAGTAATTGATTTCTACTTGAAAGAAAAAAAGGAAATAAAATAAAATCATTGATACAAATTGAAAGATGGTTTAAATTAAGGACCCAAAAAGGTCATCTACAACCGTCTTACATTCCAATACATATGCACACACTCAAAACACATATTAGTAGCGCTACTAAAAAATATCATCATAAATAATCAATTTCATCCATTTCCATTCGTTAAGAAATATCTATTCAAAATTATAAAAACACCTTGTCCATTTAATTCATAACATAGGGTATTCAACAACTTCATTTTTCCACCTCTCTGAATCGTTATACATAATGCATAGGTCACCATAATCATTCATATGTGCTATTCAATCACTAGAATGTTCAGAGTAATAATCATACTTCATTCATATATGCTAGTCAGTTGGCAATTATAGTCATAATATCGATCATAGTTTGCTAGTCAACCTTAGCAATTTATTCAAGGAAACACATAAACACATTTATTCTAGATTATATAGTCAGGTCACTTCAAGAAGTTCCCTAAAATTTTATCAGTCAAACTTAGTAAGAGGTGGGCATTACATACACGCCCTCTTATATAAACTTCGTCTCGAAGTTAATTTTTCTTGTACATTTTGAGCCAGTTTTACTTCCTTTTCATAATCAAGTCTTTATTCCATTCTATTCTATTTTCATCAAATATAAATGGCCATAATCACTAGTGGCTCTACAATAAATTAAATTAACAATTTATAAAACATAATCTCAAACTTTAATTAATACATTAACATGACTCCCATTGTAAATTGACAAATACAATTAACCTATGCTTTTTTCCTTATGCCCCAGTGGAACATCTAAGGGTAATCCCAATGCGAGATGTCTCTGACAAGCATTTGGTGGTCTACAAAAGTTGTAGTTTATTAAAAACTTGTCACCAGGAGAAAAAAATACGTATTGCATGTACAACGAAAAATATTGAATCTATCATTTTCATTAATAAATCTTGGTAATTGAAGTGTTCCTCAAATGAACAATTTGCAGAAAATAAAGAGCACCTAGAAATATTTATGAAATCAACAATATTCCCATGAGTGCATGGATGGCCATCTATATATAACAGGTCTTATTGTTATTTTTCTTAGAAACATAACCATTTATGTGCATACTATACATGGCAATGTTATTCTTGTATTTAACAATATTCAAGTAATCATACTGACAATAGATAGGACAAGAAAATGACATAAGTTTTATCGATTTTTTGGGAGGAACAAGTACATGTGAAAGGATAAACAACCCAAGATTTGTAGAATAAATATTAGACTTCGCAATCATAAAATGATTACCACAAAAGGAGAATTTGGTCCCAGCATGAGGCACAGGTAGAGAAGATGACCAAGCGCCATGCAAAGCATTGTTGTAAGAAGTTTGATATTTACTTTTCAAATTCATAGGAAGGGAGAAATCATTGCTACCCTCCAACAATGGACTAACATTGGTGTGTACTTAAATAATTTTGTTCTCAACTCATGCAAATTTTTGGACCTTCTAATAGAGACAGTTTGGTTGAAATTCAAATCATACTTTGGATCAATAGAACTTTAAGCTGACTGAACATAAGAAAAGGGGTTCATCAATTTAGGATGATACATAGTTGTTTTGGCTTCCAATTTTTTCTAAAAAGAGCATAGGTAAGAGTTCATGCATGTCTTTTATATATCACCTATTGGATTCTTTACTACAGTAGGGGGTATTAAACCATCAAAATTGGGTAATCTATCATTGATGTAATGGGTAAGTGTGACAATCCAAGGGTCATCCTTCAACCCTTGACATTTTGAACAACCACAAACTACTGGGGTGTCATAAAATATTTCTATATCATGATGAATTACCATCAATGAACCTGGATTGTGGCTTGAAGACGACATGTTACAATTTGTGGGGTAAAGTGGTTGCCAATTTTCATCTACGAACTACTTGTGGTGTCTTTTTCTTGATAAGATATTATGACATTTTGGAACTGGTGGAATGTATTGTACATTCGAACTCGAACATAAATCAAGATATTGCAATAAATAATAAATTGATATAATTTCATATTCATATGGACAAGTAACATAAATTCAAATAACTAGTCAAAATATAAATAAAACTTGAACTTATTGGGGATGGAAAGGGAGCTCGTCGAAATTTGAACACGATGGGATCTCAAGAATTGTCTGTTTGATACCACAATTTTTTCTCCCTGCATTTGATCCCAATGAAAAATCAATATACATCTCTACAATCCAAAAAAATTTCAAGAACTATATTCCAATCTAACTTCCAATATAGGTTGGAAACCATTATGTAAGAGCCACGAGAGCATAATTTATGTAAATATTTTGCATCAAATATACATGGGCATAAATACTAGTGGCTCTACAAAAACCCAACATTAAATTTTTTCAGCGGTGCGTCTATTCCAATATACACGCATCGGTGCGCTTAAATAGACTAAACGCACCAGTGTGCAACAACGATAAATGCACCGTGAAAATAATGTCCGCAAAATATCCCTTAAGAGAACATATCCACTACATTTGGTAGATGATATTTATACATGAATTATACACAATTATTCTAACCAGCGTGTGTCATAAACACAACCACACCAATGCATTACATATATACGTGCACCGATGAACGAGAATTTTTTCAACTAATAGAATGTCGATGCATAATAATAATAAACACACTGTGAAAGATCTTTCATAAAATCTCCGGCAGTAGAATATATCTGCTACATTTGGTAGCATATATTTATACATGCATTCTTACAATTGTTTTCATTCTGGTGAGTTTATTAAATACAATTGCACCGGTCTGCGTCATAAGTATACATGCACCAACTGATCATATTTATTTAGTGATGGTATATCGATGTGTCTTATGGATTAATGCACCAATGTGTTATAGAAAGGGGTGCATTGAACTTCAGAAAGTTCAATATTAAAAACAAAATCACACAAGCTATTTTTTTCCCTAAACTGAAAAAATGGCGATGATTTTAAGTTCGAAAAAGTAATTCAAAAGTGTGTTTAAAAGTAAAAAACTGAACATTAATTCATTCTTTTTTCAAAAGATTCCAGGAGAGAGATTTGGAACGGGGACTTATGTAGAAGGTCTTTGGAGCAACTAGATTATTCTAAAGATTGAAATTTATCAGGTATGTTGAATGAGACAAAACCCCAAAGAATAAAAATTTCATGGAAATATTATTGTTGATGTTATTATCTTATTTAGAAATTACGTATATTTAGAAAAAAAATTCATACATACCTTCAATGTTGCAACCCTTCTCTTCTCTTTTCTTCTTCTCATTTGTTGTGGCTGTAAAATTTTAGGCTAGGTTTTAAATCCCTCGACTGTTTCACAAAATTATGATTTCAGCTTTTAGAGATTTTAGATTTGTTGAATTTGTGAATATATATAGAAATATTTTGGTAAGATGGGTTCATTATTTGGATAGAATTTGTAACCATGTAGGCCCTAAAAACATTATTATTATTATTATTATTATTTGGAAAAAACAAATGCATCAAATTTGGTGTGTTTCGATTTCCCAAACGCACCAGTGCATGTATTGGTATGGCACACCACTAGTGACATATGAAACAAAACATTTTTTTGTTTTTTCAATTGTTGGTTGTCTGTTATCGATGTGTTTATACAAAGTAACACTAATAATGGAAAAAATTCCGTTTTTTATTTCCATAAAATGATAAATATTTTTTGGTCATTCACGGGAAATAAAAAATGCACCGATGATTGGTCCTTATCTCATATGGACTAGTGTTGGAAGCTAATAGAAGGGGCAAATAATTTTACAATACTATGAGGGATACAGTGGAAATAACGTAAAGACATACTTTTCAATTAAAATATAGAAACCAATCAAAAGATTCAAAAAATAATATCATATGTAAACTACAAGAGGCGTTCTTAGAGAAATGGTCAATGAGACTTGTCAGACTTGCAATAAAAAAAGCATACAACAACCAAAAAGATTCATTGAAAAGGTAATATTCCTAAACATGTCTATGTAGAATTGATATGTATGTATAAATATTACAAAGCATCATTCTTTTAATAATTTTAATTCCACTTCATTATTTATTTTTCATATCAACATAAAAAAAATTAATGCATTCATTTTTTATTTCCAAGAAGATTATGAATGAGGTGATATGTGAAATGTGTTGGTAGGTGTGTCCAAAAAAGTGTACAAAGAGATGGTCAAGGAAATATACATAATTGCATTGCAAGAGAATCCATCTCAAAATCAACGTGCTTCAAATGTATGAAATCATTGATTCTTATGATTATGTAAATCTAATTAATTAATTCATCATTAAATATTCATTTTCAATTGTTTTGTTAATGCAGAAAAGAAAACAAAATGGAACTCAATCGACGCACAAGATAGGACAGAAACAAAGAAAGGGGTTGATAGCAAAGTTTGAGAGTATTTCTTATTTCCTTATAAGAAATTAAGATTTTGTAGTGGTTGTGATTTGTATATTTGATTTTTTTTGTTTTCACTGCCGGGTGTCTTCAAACACATTTTAACATATAAAGAGGAACCAACAGATGAATTGATTGGCATTGGGTTAATAAAGGTTTGTGAGCATATGTTGGTGTATCAAAAAATAATTGTGGATTTTGTAAGTATCTATATTTTTTACTTCTCTCATTTTATAATTTAAGAAATCCTTTATATTAAATCTATGATTAATCGTGGCAGGGCATAAAACTTGCAGGAAACAAAGTATGAACTGGAGCCAACATAAGACTTTTCGATGGATGGCATGAGACATGGTTTTGAAAGAATGTGCAGCATTCAGGACTCAGTTATTACTATGCAGGTACGTTTCTTTTCAATTTACATTCATGTATACTATCTATTTTATTTCTTATTTTTTCCAGAAATCTAGATACATTCAATAGACTTTATTTTTATGTTTGCAGATAGAAGCTGAACTAAAAGAGGAAAACAATTGTCACGTCCCCATGCCTCCGGCCGGCAAGGAGGACGCGACTACAAGCTTAAACCACCCGGGCTAAGAGCCCATGAACATGTACAGGTATAAAATTTCTGAAATAGAATGCTTAAACAAAAATTGAACTAAAATATGCACACAGAATTGTTTATCATGCACAGATGCAATTTAATCCTCATACACAGCGGAAAACAACAGCATTCATACATGCATGTATTCATTTAACATGTTCATAAATTTCATTAACAGAAATTAAAATTGCAGAAGTAAAATGGATAAAATCACTTATCTTATGATGAGCTTGATCCACAACCAGCTACGTCGCTGCAATGTTCCACCCAACCATAGGCTAGCGTGCTCCTTAATCTCTCAGCAGCACTGCCACCCCTGAGCTGGGCATGATTCTCCAAGGAATAAGGGAACTAGCAAGCTTACGCATAGCCAGGGATATACAAAAACACAGCCAAGCCAACACAGTTGGGTTTATCAGGCCATTAAGGAGCTGGAGAAGGCAAATTTCTAAGCTGGTGAGCTCATTGCAGAGCCAAGAACACCTACACTAGGACTATCCTGACCTATAAAACACCCAAAAACACCCAACACAAGGAATCAGTCCCTTCTCTACTACACAGTCCCTCAGGCCCTGCATTCCCTTCCAGTGCTATTCAGGGGTGATGGAGAAGAAGGTCATCCCTCTAGCTCTGTCTGTGTGGTTTCCAGCCACCAGGTTTATCAAGCAAATCTAAGCCAACATCCCTGCCCCTCCCACAGTCTGAAGACCAACCATTGCACTCAGGCAATTAAGTTAGCTGTCACAGCTTAAACAGGGAAAACGATTTCTGATTCGTTCTTGGCCCTCTAATGGCCAAAACGACTCCCAATAATCGAATTACACAGTCCCAACTAAACAGTAAACATGGGGGAAGAACAACAGTTCCAATCTCAGCATAAAAATGACGAAAAATTACACAACCATACCGGTCTGTAAGGAGAACATACAGCTAAGGACGTGAATGGCTATTTTCAGGAAATCGTGGGTGAAAACGCATAGCTCTCAGCTCGCTATATCAGCTGGAAACTGGGAAAATTTCCTATGCGTGAGGAAGCAATCTGACCCAGTGAGGAAAGGAACAGACAATGGAGGTCCTGCGTGAGGAAAAACAGCTCCGTTTTTGCCCGTGGATGAACAAACAACAGGAAGGACGCGGAATTTCAATGCGTGGGTGTTCAACAACTTGTGGAGAGAGGAAAATGTCTGCATGAGACCAAACCTCCCAGAGCCTATGCATGGATGATCAAACAACCAAGAGGACGCCCAAAATGGAAGTGCGTGAGTAGCAGCAATGTCGCGGGTGAGAGAGGTATGGCCTGCGTGAGTGTTTTCTTCCATTCTGAAGTCAACTGCTATGGGTGGAGTGTGCGTGGAGGCAAGGACTGACAGTCCTACCACCCCACTCCCAAAATCAATAACTGCCTCAACTAACAGCAGCAGTTATTAATGAGAGTGGTAGGGATAAAAACAAGGTAAGAAGACACATGGGTATTTTCCCTCATTGGCCAAAGTTGGACAAATTCCCCCACATCCCTATCCTTGGAAAAATCATGCCCCTTTCGATTTAGTTGCCGCGATTGTAGCTGGTCGGGTTCACTTAATTAATTATAGATGCATATTTACATGATGACCAACATAATATATGTCGCATGCCCCGATATACCATCGGTGACAAATTTAAATCCAACACATAGCATAACTGATCAATGGTGGGGCCTTGGCCTTTAGCTCCACACCATGATCATTTACAATATATACGTCATATACATCTAATGTAACAGGGTCAAAACCGGGACATTACAACAATCGATCCAATCAACAAGAAATTTGGAAAAGTAACCCAAGTGATGCAAGTGGCTCGAGCACCAATAGCAGTTCGAGCGAAGAATGATGATCCATATTTAATTTTTATGTTAATGCAAGTTTTTGTAACTTTCTATATATTTTGAAATAATTGACTATGAAAATAAGATATTTTGTATTAATATGTACTGAACATTCTATCTAAATTGAAAAAAAATGGGTTACCAATAAGTGTAACAATTAAATGCATGTTGAGATTTTGATTATTGTTATCTCTATGTTTTCCTATTTTGTATCAAAAAGGCAATGTTATTGATGTATAATAAAACAATTTTTTTATTCAAGTGCATTCTTCAATGTTATTGTAAAATGTTACATATGAAACGGTACATTGGTAATTAAATGTATGGATTATTAAAAATTATAATTGATGTTTGCATCTATAATATTTCAATTTCAAATAAATAATGTAATTAAATATATATTTCACTACAATGCCAGTAGTCATTATTCAAAAAATCATATGTAGTGCTTTTGATAATTAATGTTTCTCTGGTGCCTCTACCCAAATACTAATAAATTTCACAAACACAATCATTGAAATTGATATATTTGGTTGTAATTTCAGTAACCATTGTTTAAAGAATCATATTCAGTGCTTTTGATAATCAATGACGCACCGATGCGTATACCCTATTTAGGTGCGCTAGTAGTCCCTAACAATTTAAACGCACTAGTGCAGTTATGTTAATTAAACACATAATTGAAATTTAAAATAGAGACTCTTACTTGGAAGACAGTGTCACCAATGTGTTTTCATGTGTCTTGTGCACCGGTGCATATCATTGGTTTATACACATTGGTGCATATCAAGTGTATAGGCACAAGTGCCTATCATTGGTTAATATGCACCAATGTGCTCATATCAAATGACCATGTGACAAAGGCTACAAGGAACCTACAAAATCACTTCAAACCTTCCTCGGACCAGTTTAACTACATATAAAGCATTGATATTCAAAATGACATGAAACCCTAATATCATAAAAATAAACATATGATCAAAAAATGAGACATACAAAGTGATTTGGAAAGGGAATAAAATTAAATATTCATTAATTAATGAGAGAAGTAAAAGATATACCTTCTCCCCATTCAAGTCACCTAATGAAACCTTTGATCTGGATCATCTGCTTCTCTCCTACAAGAATCCCAACCTCTAAGATTTGCAACAATGGTAGATGGAAGCTAGGGCATAGGTGAGGTGGATCAGAGTCCAAATTATGACATCATAAAATACTCAAGGATCAGTCTTCTCCATGGTCCCCTCTCCCTCTATTATTAATCAAATCTTTATTAATAAATGAAGTAGTTACAATTGAGGAGGCGGTTAAAAAACAACCCAAACCACCCAAATTTTGAGATTTGTATATTTTTTTATCATTTCTGAGGGTACACTCTAGTACAACACTAAAAACCTATGTGTAAAAGGAAAAATGCTAGTACAACATTAGCAAACTGCGTTTTTGTGAAAAAATGCATTTTTTAGGGTTTTTCCAATGGTTTTTAGGAGTTGGTTTCATCTAAAAATTTGTTCATTAGCCTCCTAAGTATCCAATAGACCAAAAAAGAGCTGAAAAGGTGCTACATAAGTCCAAAATATGACCCTTCCATCCATTAATGTCCTCTAGGTGACTAACCGTAGCCTTGATGAAGTGTTGTCATGCGACCAAACATGTAAGTGTCGTCACGGATGGAGAAGTACCAATTTTGGATATAACATATGCCCCCCATTGTATGAGGTTAAAGGGTAAGATTATAGCTTATATACAATATAAATAAGGGACGGTTGGATCATGGAATCAAAGAAACTGCAAAATACAAAATGCTAGGCTCAAACGAAGGTACCTAAAAGAGAGATAAATGTTAGACAAATTGATCTCTGGAGCATACATGTCCATATACAAATGATCACTAGAAATATATCAGGTGTATCCAACATGTGTATAATTGATGTAACTATCATGGTTGCACAATATGAAAAAAGGATCCTGGTAAAATCTAAAGGAATCATGACCATAGATGAACAACGTGGATCCATGCTTAATAATTGATCATAGCCATAAGAATACAATGTGGATCTATTTCTTAGAAATGTCATATGAGATGTGACAAGGTCTTGTGCAACTAAGGAAATAGAAAAATATGATGATGTTAATTTTGGCCCAAGCTATTAAATACAAACCTCCTTGAGGTACGAATCCTAACCATGTGAATAGAGGAGCTGAAGTCGAGCATGGAGGAAACCATTTGATTACCAGTCATAGATGAAAATTGTTAAGAAACACAAGGGAACCCACCAGTAATGAAAATAATCCCCAATGTACCTAGTACATTAATATAACATGTGTGAATAAATTGTCATGAAGTTGAACACCTGAAGAATCCATTGAGTAGGGAACATTAAGGTATTCCTGCTACCCAATAGTGAGGGAAACTTTCATTGATGAATGCAATCCCCAAGGTACTGTCATAAACTCTAGATATAATTACCAGATCAAGATGAGTTTAGGTCGACAGGAAGAGATCCATTAGAAGGAAGGAATTAAGGTTTCCTCCATCATCCAACACGAGAAAAATCAAAGACTGATTTGATTTGAAACTGGGACAAAGTTTTGCAACAAGGAACACTGAAGATTTTATGTAATGAGTTGATACTAGGAAGTGGTCGACACAGAAGGTTAAGGAAGCTGCAGAAATCCTTACAAGGGTTTTATCCTTGAATAGTGAGCATGACACAATAGTAACTCAAGCAACTTTTAGACACAAATGAGACCAGCGATACAAATATGCAATCAAGAATACAATGAAATATTCTCCATATGATTGGAAGAGTAACCAAATGGAGGAGTAATAACTCTAATATCATGCTTAAACCCAAAGCAAAAAACTATAACCCAATTGTTGTTAGACTCAAAATTGGTGCTTTTTTCAATGAGACAAGACTTACTGCCATGATATAAAAAGATATTTGAACATATTTACCTTCCATTTATCTTTTTAAGTACCCTTCTTGTATAATTTTAATGAGTCCAAGAAAGAAAACTCGAGACCTTCTTCATTTTTAAGTAAGCTCAAAGAAGAGAGAGAATAATGCTTGATAAATAATTGATCCGTGGATTTTACAAGCCTGAAATAGTGGATGATTGGTGGTGTTTTCATAATTTGAGAGTCTTAAAATGATAAAGGAGACTCCAAGGGGGAATTTTTTCGTAAAGTTAGTCTCTAGAGTCTGAAAAAGTATAAAACAATCTAGAGGAGAACTCTCTTACTTCAAGAGAACTAAGGTATTCATTTTTCATAGTTAGTCAAAAAGGTCCAAAAAAGGGTTAAATTATCACCACATCGATGCTTATTTGGAAACAAGCGTAAATCCTTAGTTTAACAATGATGAAAGAAAGCAATATCACTATGGTATTTCCATTAATTTGCGAGTATGGGGAAACCAACAATAAACTCGATGATTTTTTCCTGAAGTTTTAGCGAGCATGACAATGTCATAAAGAATGATTGGAATATTTTTCATGGTTTAATCCAGAGCACAAGAAAGATCAGCTCAAAGGGGTTCCTTTTTCATAATTTTAGTCTCTCGGGCCCGAAAAAGAGAAAGCCTATACATAGGAATACTCTTTTAGTTACAATGAACTAGAGTATTCCTTTTTTGTAAGTAATCCACATGGTCCATAAAAGGGTTAAAATTATACCAATGTGGATGTTCATTTAAGTCCTTTAATGAGTTTGAAAAGACAAGCGAGCTCATCAACCTTGTCATGTTTAAGGAGTCCGAGAATATCTTAAAGGTAACTCCATATACCTTTCTCAAAAAGTTTTCACAAGCCTGAAAAAGTTAGATCATGGCCTCCTTATTGTTTTTAAGGAGCATGAAGTAAATCTAGAACAATGTTATTAAGGTGAGGACATGAGTGTCAGAGGAATGGAAAACTAGTTACAAGTGCAAGGAATAGACCTAAGCATAGTGAAAGGAACACTAGAAAGATAAGGACACTCGGGGAACGTCTCCTCCAGGTAAAGGGTGTCAGGTTGAAAAAACAATATGATAAAAGGTTGAGGGGAAATGAGAATAGAGATGAAGGATTTTACAACGAGCTAAAACCATCAAAGCTAGTATAGGGCTCATAAGCGTGAGGAGAGTATATGAAAACGTGCTTACAACTTGAAAAAAAAGAGCGGTACCAATAAGAAACCATGAATCTAACTAAGAATCATGTCTCCAAGGAAGAACTGTACCAAGATCATATTTAGAAGAAGATATATGATACAAGTCACTTTGGTAGAAACATTTGCAACTTCGCCATATTCAACAAGGGGAATATTCAAGGAAGAGTTAACAAATGAATACTTTATAGTGCCAAGTCCTGAGGATTTATAATCAATCAGATCAACCTCAAAAGGAAATCTATGGTTGACATAGATGATGGAGTCGGCAAGAAAACATTTAATACTATGGGAGTAAAAAATTATACAAGAAAATTCAAACTCATCAGGATCACTGACTTGCTTCTTGATGGGAGAGTCCAAAGTATCAACAGTGCTAACATATGAGGATCGATCATGAGAAATATTAGACTAAAAATCAAGTCAAGGATGGATATAACTACAACTAAGTCAACATAAAAAATAAGGTCAGGCTACATCATAGACTCTATGAAGACTTCATCTGAAGGAAGTATACCATCCCAGATAGAATGCATGTCTAAAAATTCAGTTGAATTAATAGGGTGAAGAGCAGGATCCAAAGTCACCATTGGATAAATCACCTAGTCAACTGTTGGGACCAGGTCCCAAGAAGGTAAGCATGTACATGAAGGCTTCTTATTAGTTGCAATTGGACACAAGGGATATGAGGCCACATAATTCATCCATGTTGGGGTAGTGCCTACCAAAACACTAATAATTGGAAAAGGATATACTTGGTCTAAATTCAGGTAGTGAGAGGGATCAACAAATGCCAACTAATCAACAATGACAATGTTTTCATTATGAGGAATATACATCACATGAAAGAGCGTATACAACACAAATTTCATAACATAGTTCATAATCACACCCAAGGATCATATTAAAGTCCAAGAGGTCCTCTATAACCATAAAATTAACTAATACAGTCTTCCCACCAAAAGTAACATGTGTTTGAGAAAGAAATCCCAAAGTTTTACTAGGTCATCTATCAAAGTCCAATAGCTGATTAACAGTCGACAAAAGGTTGGGAGACCCCATACCTCTTTAAGCATGCACAGATAGAATACTAACAGAGCATCCTTCATCTGCAATACAACAAGCAATCATGTAGTGTTCAACTTGGACCTTTATCTAAAAGGGTGCAACCGAAGGAAGGTGTGGATCAACTAGATTAGCCCAATCAAAGGAAACGATTTCAAGGATTGGGGAGGCTTCATTCAAAGTAAAGTCAGTGTTGTCTATAATGTTTTGAACTAGAAGTGAAGAAAACATTACTAGTATACAACTCAATCTCCAAGGAATAATGGGATTAATCAAATATTGCATTGATTAAAACACTTAATGCAGGTCACTCTCTAAAAGAATACTAGGATTGACCCAAGATTGCATTGGTTCAACTACTTAATGCGATTCAATATCTAAAGGAAGAGTGGGATTGACAAAATATTTCATTGTTTCAACCACTTGATCAACTGAAGGTTGAATAGGTTGTTGAAGAGCATGATATCCTTGAGACTCAGACCATACTCTTCCTACCTGTGCAATAGCAGGGCACATATGGGTAAGGTGATATCCCTCACAAATATTATAAGGAAACTTAAGCTTGTGTCTTAAACTATTGATTTTCTCAACAGTATCAACATGACTTGCATTGGTTGACTATTTTCCATGAGCATGACCTACAGAGGCTAGCTAGTTTCCCCCAGCATGACCTCCAGAGGTTGGGTGGCTTCCCCCAGCATGAAATACAATGGCTAGGTGGATGGGCCCAACTTCACTTGTATAGGTTAGGTTTTCTTCCCCAACGTGACCTCCAGAGGCTGGATAGTTGCGCTAAACACGACTTGTAGAGGTTGGTTGAATACCCCCGCTATGACCTGTAGAGGATGGGTGGTTTTCCCCCTAATTTCATGTCTTCTTCTTATTCTTCCTTGTTTTATTCCTTTTAGACTACTAGTTACTAGTATCATAACTTTCAACACATGATTTAGAAGGACGAGGATAGGTTGCTACTGGTGAAGTGGGAGCATTGTTTTGATACCCTTGATATAAGATGCTTGCTTGAGAAGCATTAGGAGCATTTAGGGTAGTCGGAATGAAAAAAACCGAACCGGTATCCTAAGGGTGAATCCAGGAATATTTAGAGTGGCCATAAAGGGAACACCAAAATTCCTAGAAAATGGAAAAGCACAAGAAGCCTCTTGGATGGGGATCTCTTGGATGGTGCCCACAAGGATACTAGCCATATTTTCTGACTCAACAAGAATGAAAAATATGAGGTCGACTAGAAAATGATAAAACAATGAGCACACCACTAGAAAAAATTCATAAGTATCCAGACCATGCACACAAAGATACCTTCCAAAGGAGAGTATGGAATAATGAGGGCTCATAACTAACCAATTAAGGGAGAAGGATATTTACCGAGGGTCCATAACATAATCACTTTGGGGAAAGTGTTTCAATCACCAAACACTTTTCAAAATACCTACAAGGGGTTTCCTCCCACGTCTTCCCTAGGTACAGTGGAAATATCCTTCTACTATCACCTATGTAAATCCCTATAGATCAAGATACTAAGCCTACCAAAATCACAAAGAAGGTCAAGAAAAAGAGTCAACAGTCTAGCTGATGCGCATGGGAAACATAGCTAATCCCGAAACTCAAACGGTGCCAAGAACCAAATGGGGAGATAAGGAGGTACTAAGTGAGTCCCAAAACACGTAACAACTTTGGTGTATGCTCAACTAAGTATTGGAAGGGTATTTATGCAACTCAGTCTCGCACAACCTCGTGCTTCACTCCTGTGTGAGAGGAGATTTCTAGTTTATCTCTTTGTAAGGTTGTATTTCCTAAAAATAATGGCCACTGTGTTTGAGTTTAATATTTTTGGGTAGTTAAGAGACAACCCTAACCCAAAACACTATCCTAGACTAGTGTTTGTTGTCCCTAGAAAGAAACCCTTACTAATATATTTTAGATTATTAGTGTTCTTTTTAAGGGTTATTGATTACTCAAAAGATAGTGGTGATGAAACTAATTATTTTTTTAATTGAAAGAGGAAACAACATGGAAAATTCAAAAGAGGTTCAAAATGCAAATCTTTTACTTCTCTTTTATTTCCAAAACTGAAAATGGAGGCCACAAAAGCCTTCTCTTTTTCTATTTTCAAAAAACAGAGATATGCAATGCACCTAAGCCTAATTACCCTAGCCCAAATGCATATAAAGAAAATACTTGTTCCTTAAAATTTTTCTTTTAACAAGGAAAAATAAAATAAACTATAAGCAAGTTCATGCATATGATGTAAAAAAAGCAAATGAGATTATGTACTATGTCTACAAAACAGACCCTGAAATTCCCTAAAGTATGACAATACCTCTCTTGCAAGGAGGAATTGCATAAGATACCAATCCAACCACTTTGGCATAAGGAAATTGATTAACACAACTAAATAATACAAGGATTAGATGAATTTTAAGTTCAGGTTATACCTACTAACAGAGGCTGATAAACATTAGACAAACAAGGTCATGTCAAGCAAGGAGGTGAGGAATAGAGAAAGAGACAAGGCCAAAATATTCAAAAAGGGTTTTAAAATAAATTTAAGATCACTCTCAAGAGGATACACCACATACAAGTGGTATTACAAAGACTTGAGAATATCATATACCCAAAAAGCATGAAACAAACCCCCCCAAAAAGGGCCAAAAAGTGAAAAAATCAGTGAAAAGGGAAAAATGTTGGTGTAGTATAGTGCTAGTAATGTGTGACACGCGGGTTGTACTACTATGCACTTATGTGTCTTATGAAAAAATATAGTGTGTAGTGTAATACCAATGCATGGGTGGTGAAAGGTGCAAAAAATATGAAAACACCTCCAAAATAGGAGGGAGGATATCTATAAAGACTCATAGTTTATTCCTAAGTTGAAATCAAGACTTAGACCTCAAATTACACTTGAGAAATGGACAAGGAGACCCCAAAGCAGACAAATTTCTCCGCAATGGAGTCCCCATTTCTGTTGTTAGGTAATTTATCATATGGATGAGGTTGAGGCGACCAACATACTAGGGGTTTACAAACTGATATAGAAAGTTATGCATGTACATAACAAAGAAAAAGTTCAGGGGTTAGGAGGGTTCATACCTTATGAAATTAAGGTTGATCAAATTTTTGCTCCTATCCCTCCTCTTACTCTCCAACCAAGGAACATGCAAGAACACTTCAAACCTTCCTCAAACCAATTTGACTAGTACAACACTGAAAAACCTAAACCTAGTATAACACTAAAAACCTATGTTTGCAACTGCCTCCTATCCACCCAAAACCTATTATAACACCCAAACCTAGTATACCACCCAAAATTTTGTTCCTATCCCTCCTCTTGCTCTCCAAGCAAGGAACCTGCAAGAACACTTCAAACCTTCCTCAAACCAATTTTACTAGTACAACACTAAAAAACCTAAACCTAGTACAATACTGAAAACCTATGTTTGCAAAAGGAAAAACTCTAGTACAAAACTAGAAACCTGTGTTTTTTGTGAAAAAAATGTGTTTTTAGGGATTTTTCAAGGGTTTTCAAGAGTTTGTTTGGTCTAAAAACTTGTTCCTTATCCTCCTAGGTATCCAATGGACCATAAAAGAGGTAAAAAGGTGCTATAGAATTCCCAAATATGGCCCTTCCATAAATTAATTTCCTTTGGGTGACTAACAATAGCCTTCATGAAGCATCGTCATGTGGCCAAACATGTAAGTGTCATCACGAATGAAGAAGTGCCAGTTTTTTCTATCACAGATCCCTAAATCGAATGACATCAAGACACGAATCAATTTTTTAATAGTCATTACAAGAAATGATTGAGGTCAATAAGAGGTAGATTAGTCATGTGTTTTGGAGGCATGGTCACTCTCCCTAGCCTTCTCACATAATATGTGTCTCTACATTATTTCTCCCTTCAACGTATTTTCCTTATTAATCCCTTTTCCATATCTGAGTAACACACTCGACGCTCTAATATGCTTTGGACAGGTCTCACTACCTACAATTCAAGCGATGCATCAATCTTTATGGTATGCTCCGCGTGGGAGGAAAGGGAGGAAGGGTAGAGTTGTTAGCAATTTTCATTAGCGAGAAGAAGGGAGGAAGGGAAGTATGGTTACTATTGTTCATGAGTGGGAGGAAGGGAAGTGTGGTCAATGCGAGAGGGGTTGAGACAAGTTATAATCATATGTTTTAAGTTTATTTTTTGTTTATTTTATATTATATTATGTGTGTGTATACACACACACACTAAAAAATTAAATTAAATTAAAAAAAAAATATTAAACATTCCTTGATGATGTTGTCAAGTCCCACTCGCATAGTTAGTATTCGAGGAGTTTCACTTGTTAGGTGTCCTAGGTTTGAAAACTCGGCAATGGTGTTGTTGATGTAATTGTAAATTTGGAATGTATTCACTTGTATTTCTTATGTATTGTAACCCGATGATTATTCTGGGATGTATTGTAATGTATTTGAGTCATGTCATACCCTGATGATCATTCCAGGAAGTTTCTATAATGAGAAAGTCATGTCAAGTCATTGTGGGTAACCCTCCTATTGGTCAAGGGTTAAAGTCCCAACAGTTGTGGGGCCCTTGGGTTATTAGACTATCCTAGTGAATTTGACCCTAGGTGAGTCATTGTAAGTTGGGGCAATAGTCCCCACCATTTTGTTACCCTCCTATTGGTCAGAGGAGGCAAAGTCCCCACAAGTGGTGGGGCACTAGGGTTATTAGACACTCCTAGAGATGTCGGCTTTAGTAAGTAATTGTTAAGTGAGGACGACATGTTGGAGTGCACTTCAAGGGAACGAAAGAATATAAATAGAGAGTGATCCTCTCTATTTATCTCACTTGCAACACTCACACTCACTCATTGGGGCGCATGAGTGAGAGAGGAGAAGCTCTCTTAGTGTGAGAGAGAGAGACTGCTACTGTTGGGAGATCATCTTACTGTTTTGGGATTTTATTGTTTTGGTGTTCATTCTATCTCTGAGGAAGTTACGAGGTTTTCTCATTTATGGTTTCCCCGAGGAAAACTCTTTGTGTCTCTTGTCTCTTGTGATGTGCTTATGTTTTATTGTTGTGCTTGTTATTCTCTCAGTGAAAAGATCCTAAGATCATAATGCTAGCTTATATGATGAAAAACTAACATGGTATCAAAGCTAACCTGAGAAGAAGACATTGTGCAGCTGCAGAATCTAGGGATTCTTACTTTTTGGGTCTCTCTCCACAATCCATCAGCAAAAGTATGCTAGGCTGACTCTCCATTGAAGGGCGCATCTTTCTGTCGAAGCGGAATTCAATTTCGAGCATTTTCAGTTTTCGATGCAGAAATTAGGGCTTTCTACAGAAGAGGAATTTTTGAGTGGGCCCAGCATAGGATTTTTATCCTCATCAAAACCGAATTTTAGAGACCTGGATCAAGAAATTTGGTTGGCTGAAACTCCAGGAAATTCAAACCCTAGTTTGACCCCGAGCTAGAAAAACCCTAAATACTAAAACGGCTAAGTTTTGGTACATTCGCTATATCCCAAGATTGGCGTAGTTTCAGGAGCTGAAAATTTCAGGGGCCGAATCTAAAATAGTGATGAATACTATTTCCAAAATTCATCCTCCGATTCGCTATATTCTGGGAGATATGATCTCTCAACGTTAGGGTTCTAGCATCTTCTAGAATTCATCCCTAAACAGGACACCTGGGGAGAATTGCAATATCTTGTGGTACAGAGGTCCAAATGGAATTACTGAAGATTTTCCAAAAATCTCATGGACTTTACTGTCGGTGGTCTGAATATCAGACTCAGAAGATGAGACAGTGACATGTGGCATGTTGTACAACTTCTCTATTCAGAACAGTCCTGTAATAGGTCACCTTGTAAAAAGGATCATAAATACCAAATGGTGAAACCAATTATGATGAAACCTATGGTTTTGGATCAGGGACATGCGAGGTTACCTCAGTGCGCAATTTCATACATAGAGGAGTAGTAATTACATAGATATCACAGAAACAGTAACAGGCATATCTGCAGAAGAAATTGGAAAATTAGGCCTTCCAGTTCTGGGAGCTTCCCTCCACTGTTTTAAGAAAAGGAGTACATTGGACAACTCCATTTGAAGAGATATATATGTCTATCCAATCAGATTTGAAATATTCCAAGTTTTGAAAATTAGGGTTTCTGTGACAAACCCTAGGTCAGCCAGCTCCAGAACCAGGACGGACACCTCAAATCGGTAAGATCTAATCTTTTGCTATTTCCATTTGAGGTTCTCATTTCGAAGTGATATATAACATCATCTTGATGATAAGCTTGGTGAAGTTGAAAACTTCCAAGTATGGAAGGATATGATCTCCCTAAAGAAATGAATTGGACACCTACATGAGTAGAGAGGTTCTAGTTCCAAAGGGAGATGAGGCTCAAAGCCTTACTCAAGAAGAACTTGGTCAAGGCCAAGAAGATCATTGCTGATTCAGTCATGAATCAACTTGTATTAAAAGTGTCTCCCCAAAGACACCGAAGATGTTTTATTCCCTGGACAAGCTATTTCAAGGGAAGAACATAAATCAGAATATGACCTTGAGAAAATAGTTGAAGGAAGTGAAGATCCAAAATGCAGAGACCATGTAGTCATACTGTACAAGGGTCTCTCAAATCAAAGAACAACTTGAAGCGGTAAGTGAAGAATGCAGAAGCAGTGATGGCCACCTTGAATGGCCTCCCATGATCATGGGATTCATTCATTCAAGGAATGTGTGCCAGAAGGAAGTGATTAATTTCTATAGACTCTGGGAAGAAGAAGAAGCTCGACTCGTAAGAAGAGAAGAGAAGATGGGAGCAATTGAAGTTCAAGATCTCATCATCCAAGCAATGAGGAATATGAAGAACTCAACTCTTGAAGAACCTCTTATCCTCCTTAGCATTTGGATAAGAAATGATGCTATTATGAATGAAGAAGATGATGAAGCTGAAGACTCAAGAAGGAGTCTACCCACAAAACAAATAAAGATAAGTATTCAATTGTCATTTCATTGTTTTGTTATGCATTTGTTTATATTCAGTTAATGTATTATGCATGATAGGATGTTTGCATTAATGACAGTATACTACTAATATGCATGTGATGGGTAAGTAGCTCATGGTGCTATACAACTCTCCATTGCTACTTATATAGAATGAAACCTCTTTGCTGACATATTGGATTAGTGCACAATCTCAATGTTGTCCTGGTAGAGATGGAAGGCATCTACAAAGTTTTAGTGAGATATGGATGAATGTTGTATTGGCTAAAGTAGTTGCATGATCTTGCCAGTATAAATATTCCTTATGAAATATTTCTAACCATACAAATGCATTTGACTTGTAGGAAAGACTGCATACATAATCGCCTGCAAGCAAAGAAGAATGAGACTTGTTCCAGAAAACAAGTAATGACATTTCAAAATGAAGAATAATATTACGAGTGCAGTGACATCATTGATGCAGAACCTTCCAGCCACCAAGAAGAAAGGGAAGACCAGTTCAAGAAGAATGATGTCAGATCGCAGTATCGAGACCTGAAGAAAAGTTCATAATTCCATCATGCAGTAGATGGAAACATCGTGGGATAGAAAGCAAGATTCATAGCACGAGGCTTCTCATGAAAAGAAGGCATAGACTACAAAGAGACATTTGCAGCCTGTAAGAATTGAAACACATACATGATGAGATTGATGAAGATCTTAACCTTTGCGACAAGGTTGAAGATGAAATTCTATACACTAGATGGATACATAGAATATTAGTAGCATATGAAGCTACTTGTCACTCCAGTACAGAATGTTTTCAGTGCATATAGCATGTAAGACAGAGGGAGTATGATGCTCCGCTTTAGAGGGAGTGACTGCAGAAGATCCTAAGGTTCGACATGGTACGACAGGATGGATAGATTACTGATGACTCTAGGCTTTACCAAGAGTAAAGAAGATTCCAACCTTTACTACAAGGTTGAGGATGGCAACCCAATGATGCTTCTACTGCATGTAGATGATCTATTTGTGATAGGTATGGATGGGTTAATTGTTGATATGAAGAGAAATCCTGCTGCTAAGTCCGAGATGAAGGAATTTGGGATGATGCATTACTTTCTAGGTATGGAAGTGTGGCAGAGTATGGATGGAATATTCCTTGGAAAAGGGAAGTATGTAGTAGAGATCCTGAAGAGGTTTGGTATGATGGACTGCAAGACTATGGCCACACCTATGGCATCGAACCTGAAGCTATTGAGTAATGCTTCATCAGAGTTGGTTGATGCTACAATGTATCGTCAGATGATTGGGTCATTGATGTACCTGACGAACACGAGACCAGACATTTGCTTTGCTGTGAACACCTTGAGCCAGTACTTGACAGATTCGAGAAGTGTTCACTTGATTGCTACAAAGCATGTTCTAAGGTACCTGAAGGGTACAGTTGATTATGGGCTCAAGTACGATGTGAATCAAAAGATTAACTTGGAAGGTTATGTTGATTCAGATTGGGCAGGTAGTGCCATCGACAGAAAGAGTACTTCAGGATGTTGCTTCAGTATGGGATCAGGTGTGATCTCTCGGTTTAGCAGGAATCAATCCTGTGTGGCACTGAGTACAGCTGAAGCAGAGTATGTCGCAGCTTGTTCAACTAGTTGTGAGGCAGTATGGCTACGGAAGCTACTGTCTGATATATTTGATCTCCAGTTGGATGCTACTTGTATACATTGTGACAACCAAAGTTGTGTGAAGTTCTCAGAGAATCCAGTGTTCCATGACAAGTTGAAGCATATCGAGATCAAGTATCACTATATCAGGGATATGGTGCAGAGGGGAGCAGTGAAGCTCCAGTATGTTGCAACGGAGGAACATATAGCTAATGTATTAACGAAGCCATTGGCTAGGCTAAATTTCGAGTACTTCAGGGAGAAGCTTGGTGTTTTCCAGATCGAGGTTTCCTCCAAGTGAAAGTGATGAGACCCATAGCCATTCTGACATGGTGAGAGGATTGGTTCCTTCCATGGTCAGATATAAGGGCTGAGCCATTCTATCATGGTGAGAGGATTGGTTCCTTCCATGTCAGATATGAGTGTTGGCCATTCTGTCGAATAGGATAGATGTAAGGGCAATTTCCATTCAAGGAATGGAGGAACCTGGTCAGTTACCAGGAACACTCAGTCTAGGACTGAGTAGCCATTCTAATGTGATAGAAGGATGTGTTCCCACTTGATCAGATGTAAGGGTTGAACCATTCTATCATGGCTAAAGGATTAAGTTCCTTCCATGTCAGATGTGAGTGTTGGCCATTACGACGAGTAGGTTGGATGTAAGGGCAACTACCATTCTCTAGGAGAATGGAGGCACCTGGTCAGTTACCAGGTAGCTCAGTCGAGGAGGACTGGGGGGCATTCTGATATGATTGCTGGGATGTGTTCCCTCATGATCAGATATGAGTGCAATCCCTTCCATCACTGTGAGCAGGATGTGTTCCCGCCTACATGGATGTAAGTGCAGAGCCTTTCTGATGCGACTGAGGGATGTGTTCCCACATGGTCAGATGTAAGTGCATAGCCTTTCTGATGCGACTGAGGGATGTGTTCCCACATGCTCAGATGTAAGTGCAGATCCTTTCTAATGTGACTGAGGAATGTGTTCCCACATGCTCAGATGTAAGTGCAGAGCCTTTCTGATGCGACTAAGGGATGTGTTCCCATGTGCTCATATGTAAGTGCAGAGCCTTTCTGATGTGACTGAGGGATGTGTTCCCATGTGCTCAGATGTAAGTGTAGAGCTTTCTAATGCGACTGAGGGATGTGTTCCCACGTACTCAGATGTAAGTACAGTAGCCTTTCTGATGTGGCTGAGGGATGTGTTCCCACGTACTCATATATAAGTGCAGAGCCTTTTTTATGTGACTAAGGGATGTGTTCCCACATACTCAGATGTAAGTGTAGTGGCCTTTCCATAGATGATAGTAGTTTGGGTTCCTATCATGCTAGTGGTTGTAAGTGCTGAGCCGTTTCATAGATGATAGTAGTTTGAGTTCCTATCATGCTGGTGAATGTGAGTGCTAGGCCTTTTTGATATGATTATAGGATTGGTTCCTACATGGTCAGATGTGAGTGCTGGGCGTGCCTTTCTGACAAGTAGGTCAGATGTAAGTGCTGGGGGAAGACCTACATGGAGGCTAGGACTACAACCAACATGAAAAAGGGCTAGCTCTGTAGAACTTCCTGTGACGAGAAGAATCATGAGATAGCACCGGTGATGATGATCCAGATCAAGTGATGATCTAGATTCAGTGATGATGATCCAGATCGAGTGATGATCCAGATCCAGTGATGATGATCAAGATCCAAATGAAGATGACTTACATATGAAGATGACTTGAAGATGACGAAGACCTGATGATGACCTAGATGATACAGAGAAGAAGACATGTGCTGATACATTGTGTCGAGAGAATACCTTCCTAGTTAAGAGGGAGTGTTGATGTAATTGTAACTTCAGAATGTATTCACTTGTATTTCTTATGTATTGTAACCCGATGTTTATTCCAGGATGTATTGTAATTTATTTGAGTCATGTCATACCCCGATGATCATTCCAGGAAGTTTCTATAATGAGAAAGTTATGTCAAGTCATTGTGGGTAACCCTCCTATTGGTTAAGGGTTAAAGTCCCCATAGTTGTGGGGCCCTTGGGTTATTAGACTATCCTAGTGAATTTGATCCTAGGTGATTCATTGTAAGTCGGGGCAATAGTCCCCACCATTGTGTTACCCTCCTATTGGTTAGAGGAGGCAAATTCCCCACAAGTGGTGGGGCACTAGGGTTATTAGACACTCCTATAGATGTCGGCTCTAGTAAGTAATTGTTAAGTGAGGCCGACATGTTGGAGTGCACTTCAAGTGAATGAAAGAATATAAATAGAGATTGAGCCTCTCTATTTATCTCACTTGCAACACTCACACTCACTCATTGGGGAGCATGAGTGAGAGAGGAGAAGCTCTCTCAGTGAGAGAGGAGAAGCTCTCTCAGTGAGAGAGAGAGATACTTCTGCTGTTGGGAGATCATCTTACTGTATTTTGCTTTTACTATTTTGGTGCTGATTCTATCTCTGAGGAAGTTGCGAGGTTTTATCCTTTATGGTTTCCCCGAGGAAAACTCTTTGTGTCTCTTGTCTCTTGTGATGTGCTTATGTTTTATTGCTATGCTTGTTATTCTCTCAGTGAAAAGATCCTAAGATCATAATTCTAGCTTATATGATGAAAAAATAACATGTGTGAGGAGATAGAAAAAATATTCAGCCATGCTAAGGGTTGGGGTGTCTCATGCCAGGTGTGATCCTTTGGTTGTGGTTTATTATACCACACACCACTCTTGCAAGTTAGGGAGATTCATGCAAATAAAAAATCATTCCTTGACAGTGTTAGTGATGATAACAATTATGACTTTAGTGACGACAACAATGTTAGAGATGATGACGATGAGGACGACTACATTATCATTGTCTCTGTCACTATCATGGCCATCATTTTCATCATAGAAATGGTCATAATTGGCATCATCATCATCGCCATCGTCATCATAGAGATGGTCATCAGTGGCAGCATCATCATCATCTAAGTAACTAACAAACCCTTAACCATAATTGACAATATTAATTAACCTTAACCATGGTTGACATGATTTGACCATATTGATGACCTAAATCATATTCAATATAATTTCTTGAACATATTAAGTACTACATTGATATGTTAATTTCCCTTAGCTCATTGAACCACCAATGTCCTACCTTCTTATCCTCAAATCCATTTGAAATGTATCCCAATGATCATATAACTCACAAGCCTCATAACCTAGTCAGCTTTATCCATCATTGACCATATTAACCATTGTTACTCACTATTGACCATCATTGGCCATTATTGTCTATAGTTCATAACCTTTATTCATGGTTGACTAGTTTTGAACTTGTGTACAATGGTAGACCACCTGTAGTCAATGGTTGACCGTCGTTCATTGAGGTTTATCTAGTAACCCACTTACCCATAATCCTCTAATTGATATTGTCCTATGTTGGAAAATGTTAACTATTAGTCAGCATTAGTCGCTTGGCACAACCAAATTCCTAACCCTAGCCCACATATTATCCCACTAATCACATAATTCAATTCAAATGAAAATTAAATTATCCCATCATGATTAGAGTGGAAGTAGCATAACAATTGGATTTAAAGGGATTGGAACCAATAAATCATTTCAAGACATGTTACGTTTACCCTCTACCCACATACAAACATCTCAATTCCAATGATAAACTATAGACATCGAAATTTCAATGTATATCGAGAATAAATTCAAAAATAGAAAGGAATTTTCCACAAGATGTGTGAGTTCTGCTTTTAGTCGAAAAATACGTCATAATTCACATCCAAATGTAGTAGTGTTTGATGTTATTTGCATAAGTAATATGTTATGTGTGTTTTTAGTTTTAGGGTTTATTGTGACAATATGTGCATTCTACAACCTAGTAGGGGGTATGTGTAACTCCTTCCATGCTTTGGTTTATAATCTTCTCAAATAAAAATAAAAAATAACAGAAAATAATTTGAATATACCTAAAAAATGGCGGGCTTGATAAAAATAAAATAAATATCAAAACATAATAAAAATATGTCGGCTTGATAAGCAAATTAATTTTTGAGTATATATATACCAGAATAAACAAAACATTTATCAAATTAATCAAAGAAATAGATCGTAAATAAATAATTAAAATATGTCACCTTGATAAGTGAATTAATTTTTGATTATATATATACCAAAATAAACCAAACATTTATCAAATTATTTAAAGAAATAGATCATAAATAGTTTATTTATTTACCAAGCGATTGGTAAATAGTAAACTTGATATCTACGCTTAAATATCCAAATATACAAAGTGTATGCCAATGTATGGAAGAAAAATACAATACCTACTCTACAAATTACATGATCACTATAATTACCAACAAATAGAAAAGTGTGCAGGTGTATCTAATAGAAAAGCGCAAGATCACTTACTCTATAATATATATGTTATTTGATATTTGTATCATTTCACTTCATTATTATAATTTTTTTTAATGACTAAACATTATTTCTATGTTATTATTCAACTTCTTATTGACATAGATATATATTTGCATTGTATGCAAATATTTTGAATATACCAAACTATATGCCAATAATTTGAACATACCAAAAAATTTGTACGCTTGATAAAAGTAAAATAAATATCAAATCATAATAAATATATGTAGGCTTGATAAGCAAATTAAGTTTTTATTATATATATACAAAAATAAACCAAACATTTATCAAATTAATCAAAGAAATAGATCGTAAATAAATAGTAAAAATATGTAGGTTTGATAAGCGAATTAATTTATGAGTATAGATATACCAAAATAAGCCAAAGATTTATCAAATTAATCAACTAAATAGATGGTAAATAATTTATTTATTTACGAAGCACTTGGTAAATAAATAAACTTGATTCAAACATATGTTTAAATTACACAACCAATAGTTCTAAGCTTCCATGAATTAAGATATATGATTAATAGAATTTATTTTAAAAAAAGAAATAAATCGTAAATAAAGTATCTATGACTTAAATATCCAAATATCCAAAGTGTATGCCAATGCATGGAAGAAAAATACAATACCTACTATACAGATTACATGATCACTCTAATTTTCAACAAATATAAACAAATAGAAAAGATGTATCTAATAGAAAAATTGAAGAAGAAAGATTATGATTAGTTACTTTGTAATATATATGTTATGTGATATCTTTATCATTTCACTTTATTATTATACAACTTCTTAATGACTAAACATTCTTCATGTGTTATTATTCAAATTCTTATTGGCATTGATGTATGCTTAAATATCCAAATATCCAAACTGTATGCCAATAATTTGAATTTACCAAAAAATTGGTGGGATTTATAAAAATAAAATAAATATCAAACAATAATAATAAAATGTCAATTAATCTAGTAAAAAATGATGGCTTGATAAGCAAATTAATTTTTGAGTGTATACATACCAAAATAAACCAAACATTTATCAAAATAATCAAATAAATAGATCATAAATAAACAATAAAAATATGTGGGATTGATAAGGAAATTAATTGTTGATTATATACATACCAAAATAAAACAAACATTCAAAGATAAGTTTAAATTCCACACTACCCATAGGTCTAGGATTCCATGAATTAAGAGATATGATTAATAGAATTTATTTTAAAAAAATAGAATGTAAATAAATGGCTTAAATATCCAAATATCCAAACTGTATTCCAATGCATAGAAGAAAAATTCCATACCTACTCTACATATTACATGATCACTCTAGTTTCCAACAAATAGAAAAGTGTGTTGGTGTATCTAATAGAAAAGATGAAGAAGACATATTAAGATAATTTACTCTTTAATATATATGTTATTTAATATCTTTATCATTTCACTTTATTATATTACAACTTCTTAATGATTAAACATTATTTTTGTGTTATTATATTACAACTTCTTAATGTTATTAAACATTATTCAACTTCTTATTGACATAAATAAATATTTGCATTGTATGTAAATATTTTGAATATACCAAACTGTATGCCAATAATTTGAATATACCAAAAAATTGGTCGGTTTGATAAAAATAAAATAAATATCAAAACATAATAAAAATATGTCGCCTTGATAAGAAAATTATTTTTTGAGTATATATATACCAAAATAAACCAAGCATTTATCAAGTTAATAAAAGAAATGGATCGTAAATAAATAATAAAAATATGTTTTCTTAAAAGCAAATTAATTTTTGAGTATATATATACCAAAATAAACCAAACATTTATCAAATTAATCAAAGAAATAGAGAATTAATTTTTGAGTATATATATACCAAAATAAACCAAAAATTTATAGATATGTAACATTATTGGATGGGGAAATTGGTTTTGGGAGATCAGGATATGGGACATCATCATCTATATCAGATTCTTGATCTTGTGGAGCTAGGGTTTGCGACAGCCATCGGCTTGCTCGCGTCGGCTACCTGCTAGGGATTTTCAGCCTCAGGCTCTACGGACATGGATCCCCCTAATCCCTACCCTGGTGGTTTTGAAGAGAGTTTTCTTCGTATTGTGGCCTCTCAAGCACCACATTCATCCAGTATCCCCTCCTCCTCTCACTTTGTGAAACATTCAGAAATCCCTGAGGTTAATTTATCCTCAGCCGCATCCAAATGGAAAGTAGTCACATTGTATGAGAAAGGTCTGATCGGTTTGTTCACAAGTCTTTGACCTTCACCTAGATTTGTGGGTGTTTGTCTTAGAAAAAACTGGAGACCCCTCATAGAAGGGGAAGTGCAGCAAATATTTTGCGGCAAAGGGTATTTTGTCTTCATCTTTGAGAAAAAAGAGGATCGAGACCTTATTTTAAAAAATGGACCATATTTTATGGGCCCAAGAGGTATGTACCTTAACAAATGGGACCTTTCTTTTGACCTTGAAAAATATATCCCCAAGGCTTTCCCAGTTTGGGTCAAACTCCCCCATCTTCCTCTCCACTTCTGGAATGACGAGGACTTCTGATCAATAGGAAATACCCTGGGAAAATATATCGATAAATCGGATCCCAAAGCCCCCTTGTTCTCCTATGCAAGAATCTATGTAGAGGTTGATCTGGAGAAAGGGATCCCTTAAGCCATCAACCTATCCATTAACGAATGGAATCATTTGCAGATGGTTGAATATGAGAAAATCCCCTTTAAATGCAAGTATTTTCATGAATATGGGAATTTTTCTAAGTCTTTCCATAAAACACCAGAGAAAACCAACACTAGTGAGGACCCGAAAGAAGGCTGGAATGTAGCAAGCAGAAGAAAGGGCGATAAAGTAGCACCATTGCAGCGTCACACCCCTACGAAAAATAATGCATCTGGAAACAAGTTTCAAGTGTTGGAAAATGAAGAAATAGAAGCTATGGAACCTGTTGAAGAAGAGGTAGAGACTATCCCCCAAGAGGAAGAAACCCCAAAAGATGCACCCACTCTAAAGAAAAACGACCCACTGGTTCAAGACATTCCCGCTCATTCCCATCCTAAAGTAAGACCTGAATCCTCTACAAATATTGGAGTCTCATTCACTCGATCAAAGGAAAAAGAAAACACGGAGGAAACCTATGAAAATTACAATGAAGATCAAGAACCCCAATCCAAAAGGGGAAGGAAATACAACAAGAAAATTAGAGAACAGGAAGCTACAAGAGATAGAGTGAAAGGAAAGCAGTCTAACCTAGACTTCCTGGTTAACAACTCTTAGGCCAAAAAATATCTTCTAAGCACCAAAGAAGAAAAAAAGGAGAAGGAAAGGGCACTCCATCAGCATAGAAAATAATGAAACTGGTCTCCTGGAATTGTCGAGGACTAGGAGGTTCCCAAAAAATAGAATTTATCAAAAGAATAAAATCAATGGAATCAACCTCCATCCTCCTCATCCAGGAGACTAAAAATATTGCTAAAGACAATCTTTCTACTATCAAAAAAATCTAGGCAAAAGGTGAAGGGAAAGCCATCAGTGTGAATGGTGCCTTGGGAGGTCTTCTCACTTGGTGGGACGAGGAGAAATTCAAAATGTTCTAAGCTATTGAAAATAAGAAATGGCTCTTTGTAGATCTTGAAAATAAGGAAAATAAGGAAGTTATTTTGGTCAGGAACATCTATGGACCCACTGTTCAGGCTTAGAAAGAGGCCTTTTGGAACTCCTTGGAAGACCAATGTGAAGGGAAAAAACAAACTCCATGTTTCATTGCTAGAGATTTCAATGTCACCATATTGGTAGATAAGCATAGGGGGGGATCCAAAATAAGAGACCTGTTCAAAGAAATATTGGAATACTTGACCTTTCTATGGGGCTTAACACATATGAAATAGAAAATTGGAAATTTCACTTGGAACAACAAAAGGCTTGGTCCAGGACACATCGCAACAAGACTGGACAAAGTGCTGGTTAGTACACACCTCTTTAAGAACTTATCCTTTCCAGAATCCAAACGTCTCTTATTGGCTGTCTCGGATCACAAGCCTATATTATTTTTTCTTTCCTTGGTGGGGAATCTCAGGCATCTTCCTTTCTGGTTCAATCATCTTTGGTTGGATTTGGAGGGTGTCTGGGACATTATTTGCAATGATTGGAATTTCTTTATTCCAGGTTCTCCCGCCTTTATCTGGGAGCAGAGGATAAGAAAGGTTAAAGTTGCACTCAAGAATTGGGCTACTAAGCATTCTCAGGAACCCAAGCTAAGGAAGCTCGAACTTATCAAGAAGATGGAAACTCTGCAAGAGAGGATGGAGCAAGCAGAGATAAGCAAGGAACTTCTCCTCCATGAGATTGAGCTTGAGAAAAAATTGCAAATCGTCATCAGGAACGAGGAAGAAATTTGGAGATTGTGGTCCATAAATTTCTAGCTCTTGGGCGGCGGCCAAAATACCAAGTTCTTCCATAATCAATGCAAATACCATCAGAAGAGGAACACGACAAGGGAGCTAAAGAAGGAAGATGGAACCTCTATTACAGATCAAACGTAGATCATATCTGAGGTAAGAAGTTTCTTTGAAAATCTTTACAATGATGAAGAGGAAGTTTCGCAAGGAGACATGGGGGAAATGGTCAAGGATATCCCCTCTCTTGTCATCCTTGAGGATTGCAAAGTTATGGAATCCCCAATCACTAAAAAGGAAATAAAAAAGTCCATTTGGACTCTTCACCCTGATAAAGCCCCTGGACCAGATGGCTTCACAATCTGCTTCTATAGGATGTGATGGAAAATAATAAAAAAAGATCTGTTGTGCCTCATCTCTTGGATGTCCAAATTGAAAATGGGAGGGGCAACCAACTCCAATTTCCTAGCCCTTATCCCTAAAGAGCCCAACCCCTCCTCTATTAAAAATTTTAGACCAATCTCCATTTGCAACGCTTCTTATAATATTTTCTCCAAGGTCCTGCCTCTTAGGCTCAAAACCATCATTCCCTCCGTAATATCTCCTAATCAGGGTGGTTTCATCTTTGGACTCCATATAAGTCACAACATACTTCTTTTCCAAGAGCTATTCACTCAAGCATGAAAAAGTGAGAAGTGGGAATGGCCATTAAGCTCGACTTAGCCAATTCTTTTGACCGTTTAAGACATGAATCCATCTTCTTGATTCTAGAAAAGTTTCATTTACCTCCAATATTTATAAATCAAATACAAGCCTACATAAGCTCCCCTTGGATAGCTCACCTAAAGAATGGTAGGTCCTTTGATTTCTTCAAAGCCAAAAGCGGAATTATGAAGGGTTTCCCCCTATCCCCCTTCATCTACATCCTAGTCGCTGACTCTCTAAGTAGAAGATTAAACATGCTCCTAGAGGAGGGACAACTTCTAGGCATCTCCTTTAAACCTAGGGTTCAAGAAATCAACCATGCCCTCTTCACTGATGACACCATCATAGTGGGCAATGCTTCCCCTTAGATTGCTAGGAATTTCCTTAGGTCCCTTGATCTTTTTCTCCGTTCAACAGGAAGTAAGGCGAATTTCGGTAAATGTCACCTTTATGGGTGGAATAACAATGTCCCCACCCTAAGAAAAATTTCTCAGATTCTTAACATCCAAGTAAATTGTGAATGGACTCACTTCAAATACTTGGGAATCCCTATCACTAAAAATTTCTTTTCTTCTACTATGTGGAACCCCATTATTCAAAATATCAAAAGCAAGATTCACTTCTTGGGCTCTAGATTGCTCAATATAGTAGGGAAAACCACTCTTATTCATTTAATTCTATCCTCTTACCCCATCTACACAAGATTGATGATCTTGGCCCCCAAGACAGTCTCGAACAACATTTTCATGGAAATAAGAATATTCTTTTGGAGGGGAGGTAAAGTTCAGAAAAAAAAAGTTTCATCTAGTAAATTGGGCTATTGTTAAGGCCCCTAAACACAAAGGGGGACTGGGCATTAGAGATCTAGAGAAAATGAATAAAGCCTTAGGAGCTAATATGGTATGGAGAATGGCAACAGAAAGTAAGGAATGATGGAAATAGGTCATAGAAAAAATACATAAGGAATCCCAGGTCCAAAATTCTAAATCACCCTTGGGAAGGAAAGGGCACTTTCATTTCGCAGCTTTGTAAAACCTCTCTAAGACTGATTCAATCTGACTTCTACTGGATTCCTGGTAATGGAAATAAGATTAAAATTTGGGCTGATAGAATTCTGGGGCATCACCCTCTATCCACCATCTAGGGTCTGGAGGACCTTTCCAAATGGGCTAGCGATAGTGGCATTTCTACTCTCTTCAACCTATCTACTTGGGACTAGAATGGTAACTGGAAAGGGTGGAGATCGCTTCATCCAAATGCCCATCTGAAATATGATGTCGATCTCTTACATCTTCTCCTTCATCATCTTTCTCATATTAGCAAGACCTCCAGAGACGTCATCGGAAGGGGAAACAAAGGTAACTATATTGTTAAGGAAGGATTCTAGCTGCTTCAAACTGACGCAACCATTGCTACTTCAAATTTATGGAGAAAGGTATGGCATCCAGATTGCATCCCCAAAGTTAATTATTTCATCTAGTTGTTAAGGCATAATAAGTTTCTCATCGCTGGCAACCTGAGCAAAAGAGGAATTGAAGGGCCCTCTTGTTGTGCTCTTTGCAATTCTAATTCAAAGACCGCCGCTCATATTTTCCTTCAGTGTAGCGTCTCTCTTCAAGTTTGGAGGTCGATACTTTTTCCCTTATGTCCCCATTTTAGACCTCTGGATTATATTGGACAGCTCCTCGTGGATTGGAACAATCTTTTCCTAGGCTCTCTCAGGAAGAAACCCATTCTAAAGTGGCTGTGGAACACTATACCTAAAAATTTATGTTGGCAGATTTGGTTGGTAGGGAATAGAACAATTTTCAAAGGTGAAAAAGTGGTTATAAATTGGATAGTCTCTAAATCTATTGGTATGACAACAGAAAAATTGACTTCAAGAGGGATTGGTCTCCAAGGCTTCGAGAACTTATCTGCTTAAAATTTTAGATGGTACAGTAGTTTCCTTAAGAGGAGTTCCCTTTAGTTCAAAACTTATTTTCCCACTCAGCCCTGGGAAATAAGAAAAATCTCTGATGATTTTTCTAGATGGCTTCAAGAGCAGAAATCATTCTCCTTATTCTTTGATGGTTCTTAAAAAGGAAATCCTAGGGAGGCAGGTGCAAGGGAGGGGGGGGGGTCATCCTTGACCCAAGAGGACAAACATTAAAAAATTTTGCTGGGGGATTGGGACACAAGACAAATAATGAGGCTGAGTGGATGGAAATTCTATAGGCTCTATAAATTGTAGACAATAGAGACATCACTAGATTTCTAGTCTTTGGGGACTTGTGACATGTTATCCTTAAAATGACATCTCACTACATAACAGGTTCCATTTATTGCAAGAGGCTATATGACAGGATCTCTCAGCTTCCTCTCCCAGCTAACATTGACTATTTTCACATCTTAAGAATGAATAATGCTCAGGAAGATGCTCTAGAAAATACAGGCGCCTCTCTCCTACAAGGTCTCATCTCTATTAATAATGAATAAGCTAGACCAAAACCCATTCCTTAACTCAATCCATGGGGATTTAACCTCAATTCTAAGTCTTGGGAACATTTTTTAAGAAACGGTTCAATGTGGAAATGGTTTTGTTTATAAGTGATAGCTTATCCTATTCCCAATGGGGCATGTGGCCTTCTCCATCGACCCTCCTTATTCCACATCCATGGCTATTTAAGGCAGTCCCATCCAGCCTTAAAGAACTATCCAGTTCTCACACTTTCACCCACACCCCCATGCGTATGATGGATTTTCGTTGGGGATTAAACCTCCCTTCATCTCCTTCGCTCCTGCCATTCCTTTTCTTGTAAGATTTTGGTCTGTCTGTTGGCAATGTGCAATATTCCCCGCTCTTAGATGAAGGACTCTTACCTGTAGGTCTCTTAGGCCTGTCTCATTTATCCCATCAATATTTGGATTTGGAAAACACCTAGTATTTGAATCCTTCATCCCTTTGGTTCTCTATGTTTTGTAATTTAGGTGAGGCCTGGAGCCCTACGCAATCTATGTGTTCAGCTCTCTCCTCAGGTGACAATTTCAGTCAGTTTGGGTTCGTTGATGACTTGAGGAGTTGTTTTTCATTTATGTTTTCAGGTGAAGGTGTGGGCAGGCTCTCAACCGTAACTGTTGGTCCTTTGTTGGGTTCAGGGGACTCTCTGAATGAGCCTTACCCTCTCTCTCTCATGCCTGTAGTAGCACTCTCAGGCTTGACTTCAGGAAGAATTGTCACAACAAAATTTCGTCGCTTATATTAAGAATGGATTGTAGATGAATTGACCGTGTCGAGAGAAGCATTAAGGAAGGATTCGATGACCTAAAACCAAATATCCAACACTTGTCAGACTTTGTGGCCATTGGAATTTCAGATAATAGGGATACTGCTGAGTTAAAAATATAGTGGAGGATGTATGTTATATCTCTTATCAGATAAGTTGTCATGACTTAAGAATATATGACAATGAGATGAATTTTAATGAAATCATAGGCAAAGTCGATTGCATACAAGAGGACATCTAGAACCTACTGCAGCTGAATCATGGAAGCCACGTACAGGAAAATACAAGAGTAGTGGCTTAGAAAATGGAAGAGGATTTCGTCACCCAGCCTATGGGGTTTCCATGAAAATAGAAATGATTTCCTTTTAACCTTATGTTTTTTTGCATACTCTTAAATCAACAACTTATCTGTGTTTATACTACGTCTGTAAATATTCAAAACAATATCTCTTTTAGTGGCTTTAGAAGGCTCTCTTCATGGCTTATTTTTGTTCCTGCATCTACCTTACTTATAGAATCCTATATCTGTTGTAATTTTGTACTGAATGGTTGTGCACAGCCTCTTTAATATACTCCTTTTCAAGTTTCTGTTAAAAAAAAAACATTAATCAAATTAATGAAAGAAATAGATAGTAAATAGTTGATTTATTTACAAGGGCTTGGTAAATAAATAAACTTGATTTAAACATATGTTTAAATTCCATATTTCTCATAGGTCTACGCTTCCATGAATTAAGACATATGATTAATAGAATTTATTAAAAAAAGTAAAAAGACAGATCGTAAATAAATTATCTAAGGCTTAAATATCCAAACTGTATGCCAATGCATGGAAGAAAAATACAATAACTACTCTATAAATTACATGATCACTCTAATTTCTAGCAAATAGAAAAGTGTGCAGGTGTATCTAATTGAAAATTTGAAGAAGAAATATTAACATATATATTACTCTGTGATATATATGTTATTTGGTATCTTTATCATTTCACTTCATTATCATACAACTTCCTTAATGACTAAACATTCTTTGAGTGTTATTATTCAAGTTCTTATTGACATTGATATATGTTTAAATGTTTAAATATCAAAATATCCAAGTTATATGTCAATTATTTGAATATACAAAAAAATTGGTGGGCTTGATAAAAATAAAATATCAAAACATAATAAAAATATGTCCGCTTGATAAGCTAATTAATTTTTGAGTATATACATATATATATCAAAATAAACAAAACATTTATCAAATTAATCAAATAAATAGACCATAAATAAATAATAAAATATATGTCATCTTATTAATTTTTTAGTATATATATACCAAAATAAACCAAACATTTATCAAATTAATCAAAGAAATAGATCGTAAATAGTTTATTTATTTACCAAGTGCTTGGTAAATAAATAAACTTGATTCAAACATATGTTTAAATTCCACACTGCGCATAGATCTATGCTTCCATGAATTAAAAGATATGATTAAAAGGAATTATTCATATTCTTCATGGAGTTATTTACTATCTTGCTAGACCTATTTTCCATGGTGCACTTATGTCAACAATATTGCTTCCTACTCCCCCATGCTCCCACGCCCACAACTACAACCAGAATAGATCCATATTAAAGGTGCCTCTACCAAGCACCCAGAGGGATCGAATCTCTCGAGGTGCGAACTGTTTGTCTGCATTTTCACTCTAAAAAGGGGTTTGCACCTCGATAGATCTGATCCCTATTGATGCTTGATAGAGCCACCTTTAAGATGCTTGATAGATCCACCTTTAAGATGAATCTATGTTGGTTAATAAATATTGGCACATAAGAAAATTACTAACAAATTCTCCAGCTGGGAAAGTAATATGTGTTCTTCCCTCCATGTACGGGTGGAAGTAGAATCGTGGGGTTAAGATCATTGCAAGAACCTGGAGTCAAAAGGAACTTTTTGAACTCTAATAAACTAGTCTAGAACGTTTTGGTGGATCATTTGATCAGTTCTTTGCTTCATAATTTATATTTGGATTCATGGGTTGGCTGAAGGTGTATCTCCTCTTATTTGTTTTATCCCGGTGAATGCCACAAAGGTTGTGACCATGGATCCCGCATGCATGAACATTGTGATTATTTTTCGAAATGGCAGAGCATCATTGGAAGCAATATTTCAATGCATGATGATGATCGTCAGCATGGTTACAAGCTCCAACATTTAAATTTCTATTTTGAGAACTAGATGGGTGAGATCAAACTACCAAAAACCTCTCAGGATGGTCTTACAAACGGTTGTGTATTATGGATGGTAAAGAAATATCTTGTGCAAACATCAGATGCTAATATGAATCTCTTAAGTAAGGAATTGCACGATAAAAACCACATGCAAGCGATATTAATAGTTGTCAGCATCCATCTAAGAAATGCATTGAATGGTCTTAATATATACATTGTAGAAATCATGATCCCTAGCAATATATGGTGAACCTATGAGCACTATGATGGGTTGAGTCCTATTAACTAGGGTTTAATGGTGCAAGACAATGGGTGCATTGTCGATTAAGCCATGGATTTATCAGCCATGGAATGTTGTTGCAGAATGATTTTTGCCCAAGTCCCGGAAGGGCCATGTCTAGTCACAAAACAAAAAATGGCCACTAAGAGTGTTCAAAAAATATTTGAGTTTCAAATGGCACCTACAATAATAATTGTTTTGATATGCATTCCCTGCATGAAGAAAATTTTACCATCGATTAGATGCCAATGACAACATAACGTTGGTAGTACTAGCATTTGAAAATTTTAAAATATGACCCCATAGTTCATCAACCCCTTTCTAAAAGTTATCTTGAGAATGTTGTTGATGTCTCCATAAGGTAGATTTTATATTTTGAGTGAGGTTCAACTTTACAACATGCCTAATGAATTCATTAGGTCTCCTAAAAAAGTATTACTAGAAGGACTCCAATGTTCGAATCTCCAAGGGGGGGACTTCAACAACATTATCTTTTCCTAGGAAGAATAACCCAGGGAATTGACTATAGAGTTCAATATAGAGGTTATGGAATGGATTCTCGTGACAACCAATAAGGAAAACCAAAATTCCTATGGTGAAAGGGAGGAAGAAGGTCTTATCCCACCTGAAAAAATATGCTTATGAGAGTTGCAATATTTCTATAAAATCTCTCCTTGTATGGTAGAGTTAAATGTGGTCTTATTATCATTATGAGTTGCGGTACATGCTCCTTCCAAGATGGAGGTGAAAGAGAATTATGGCGTGACAAAGGAATCTCACACTTCCCAAATGAGCCAAGTTATTATGGAAATATCGTATTAATTTGTGGAAGTATAGAAGGATCCTAACCATAAGTTGTGACCTTTCCTTGTGGTTGCGGGTAGTTAGGGGAGTGGCCATCATTAGTTGTGAAAATTCGTGTGAATGGATGGTTGCGAAATGTGTTGGATGGATTATAAAACCATTTATTTCTCCTTTGAATTATGATTATATCTCTGCAATATTGTCACCTATTTTAATGGTGATTGAAGGAATGTTCTATGTGTTGTAATGTTGTCAAAGCGGAAAAAGGTTGCGTTGTGGAACCTGGACTCTATGGTTTTATTTGAGAGTTGAGGAAATCAGGGAGATAGCTGCTGAAACCTACTTTGAATGCACCCTATGTAGTAATGTTTATATGTATGGATAAGTCTAAGGTTCAGCTTCGTAAAAGAGCAGAAACACCTTTCTTTTAAGGTGATTAATTATTTCTTCCAAATATGTAATGTAAGTGATGATATTAGTTTTGTGCACTTAGACTTTGTATAGAGGTGAGTTTGTCAAGCTACAGTTGTTGTGGGTTAATATTTATTGATGAGTGGGACACCATGGTTTTATCATACCTTTATTCGAATGTGATACTTTAGACTTGTTTTACATTAGATGGATTTAATGAGTGTGGATATTGGGATTCACGAACTGACTAGTTATGCTATCTTCTTGGTAGGAGGATTTGTATTCGGTAGTTGTGGAAAGCGATGGTGGAAATATTCTTTGAGTAGTGGATTTTTTGATGGTTAAATGGGTAATTATGGACCGTAGTATTTATGTGAGTAGCAAATATGTGGATGTGAGTAGTATTAATAGTTATGAGTGTGGTCGGGATGAAGACGAGCTATGAGGTGGAAAATTCTAGAGGAAAGCATTAGGCCGTGAGGATGAGATAATGTAGGATTTTGTGGATACCATAGGCGAGTATTTGAGGAGTTGAGGATGTTATGAATGGTAAGAGAAAGCATGAGGGATCACTTACATGAGATAGCATCCAAGAATATGGTGATCATGAGTTGTGGATAGACGACATGTTCATGTTGCAAAAGACAATTGGTCAGATTCAACATCGTATACAACCTTAATCCTATAAAACATGATGGAATCCCAGATAGTATTTAAGGAATTCTAGTAATATGGGTTTATGACCATAGGTAGATCCATGATACAATTTTTCATGATGATGAGGAGAAGGATTCATAGTTATGAGAAGGTTGTGCTAGAGTTAAGACGTAGGAAAATAGTGAGGTTGCAGAACTTTGAGATAGTTTCATGTGTATGTGATTCCATATGGTATATATCTTCCTAGTTGGCATGAGAGTGAGTCAATGGATAGTGGTGGGGGCCTATTGGGGCCTATTGGGGCCTAGTTGTAGATGGATTCACGTAAGTTTCTTATTTTAATGGTCATTAATTAATTAGTGGGATACTGGGTTGTTATGTATTTATGGAGAAACGAGATTAAATATTATTTCATTATAAAGGGGGTTAGTGGAATAATTACCCACCCCCATTTGACATGGTATAAATAAGAGGTTATGATAGCTCATTAGCATCAAGAAAGAGAGATTTTTGGGCTAGGAAAGGAGCACAAGGAAGAAGTTCGCGCACAAGCAAAAGAAGGTACGTCGTGCACGTGACAGGAAGAAAGGAATGAAGGAAGGTCACAAAGGAAGCAAAGGGACCAATGCAGACAGAAAGGAAGGTAGTAAGGAAGGTCGCAAAGGAAGCAAAGGGACCAGCACAGATAGAAAGGAGATGTGTGCGACAGAGGAAAGCCAATCATACAGGCGTATAGGTGATAGCGATCGAAAAGCGACAAGTGACGATCGTGGTCGCTAAAGACAGCGTAATCCTGCGGCAACGCATGTATGGAAGAATATTTAAGTCAGGTCGATAGTGCCTTGTGTCATTCCATGATAGCCTATTCTAATGGATGATCATGACCTGTAACTGATGAACAGTATGTAGTCGACCCTGCATGGTCCGATAGAAGATATAAATAAGAAGAACCCGTTCTATATAAGGGTTGGTCATTAGTCGTTGGTGGGTTTTGGTTGTTCTTGGTCATTCATTGGTCCTCCAGAGATAAGGACACCATTTTTGCTGTATTTTGAGTTAGAGTTGACCAAAAAGAAGATTTAGAGAGGAGTCTAGTAGCAGTAGGAGGCTGTTGAGCTACGGATCTTGCAGATGTGTGTGTAGATCGCTAGGAATAGGAGGAATCTGCAGCTCAGTGAGTAGATAGTAAATAAAAGATTCGATCCAAGCTGTGTGCAGATCAGTAGGAGTAGATAGAATAATAAACCAGAGAGCATGAGAGTAGGAAGTCTAAGTCATAAAGGCATATCACAAGATCTGTCTGTGAGTCATAGACTGCAAGGTGCTATATCCAATTCTCATGCTAGATGAAGAGCACCTTGGTGGTTTTTCCCATATGGGTTTCCACGTTATTCCTTATGTTCAGTGATTGATTAATGTTGTATGTGGATGTGAATGTCTGTTATTTGCTTATTGTGTGATTGACGAGATATTGTTGAATGCATGGCACTATAATGTTAACTAGTGAATGAATAAGTTGCCAAAGAATTGTTGGAATATGCAAGCAAGTCGTGGTTAATTCCTTAAGTTAAACATAAGTCATGAATGGTCTATTAGTTCAAGAAATCAATTATGTTGCACCAGTTGCGCCATTTTTTATGGTTAAGGACCAGGTCGTGTTGCACATGTTGGCATACATTTGTGCTCAGTCGCACAGGAACCGCCAAGCCACCCAAGTTGCCTTCGTCGAGTGCCTTGGTCGTGCAGCAAGGGACTATAATCCTTTCCAACTGCAAAAACATGGTTCAAGCAGTTATCCATTAGATATCTCGGGTGAGACCGTGCCTGCCTCGCAGGTGCTGCCGACGGAGTTACTTTGTCAGGCCAATGTCTTAGTGTTTATTGTTGGTATTGTGGTGTTGTTGAACTGTGGGTCGAGACAGGAAGGTGAAAGAATCCAACATAGATTGAGTAGTTTTCCATATCTATATTTGATTGTAAGGGTTGCAGGTGCATAATAGAGGATAGTAGGAGTGGTTTCTACAACTCCCTTTCCCATGGTGGGTAAGGGAGGGAAATGTAATCAGTTTTCATGAGTTGAATAAAAAAGATCTAAGTTTCTTTTTTCATGATGTGTATTCTTTTGGTACTCTTATGGTTGTTGTTAGTTACGAAAGTATGATTGTTGTATTTTATGTTTGTTTTTAGTTTTAGAGTTTATTAATAAATGTTTGCACATGAGAAAATTGATAATACTAGTAGGGTGTCATAAAACATATCTAGTTCATGGTGAATTACCATTTCCCAAAAATGGATACTAGAAGATGGCATGTTATATTAGGTGGGGTAAGCTGGCTCTCCATGTTCATCTACCATCTTTATATGATATCTTTCACTAGTATAAGAGCTTGCAGCATCTTTGCATTGGTGGAATACCCTATGCATACGAACTCAATCCTAAATCATGATCCTACACAATTTATTGCAAATGCAAATGTAACATAAATTCAATCAAATGACCAAAATATAAATAAAGTATAGACTTACTAAAAATGGAAAGGGAGATCTTAGTGAACTTGGGATGATATAGAATTCAGAATCTAAAGGATTTTCCATTTGATATTATCACAATTTTCCACTACATTTGAGCAAAAATCAAAAGCCATGCATGTTTGCATTCTTAAAAAAAAGTTTGGGAAGCATTTAACATTCCAACTTTAAAAAAAAATGGAAGGTCATTTTTAAGTAAATGGTGTGTCTGGTCTATATTCACACGCTAATATGTTTAGTTTTAATAGATGCACACATGATATAGATTTTAATTGACACTGGAATAATATTGACACTAAAACCATTGCAAAGGAAAACCTCTAGAAATAACTAATTGCAGAAGTTAGCACTTTTATTTTCATTAAAAATGGTTATTGTGATGTAGTTAGGGCAATATGGTGCACCGACACACTTAAATAAGATAGGTGTACCACGAACCAAAAAGATGCATATTTTTCATCAATACATAAAAAAATAAAAATAAAAATACAGAGGGAGTTTCATTTTGTAAAAGTTACTCAAATAAAACCTTAAACAATTATCCACTATTGTTCCAAAAGTTAGCAAGGAGGCTCATCCAAGATATTTACCATGTAAGAGATTGGATTAGACGGATATTTTAAGGGATGAATTTATTATGGTTCACTATGGGAATCACATAAATTTGTATAAGAGGAATTTTATGTATGTAATTTAATTATCTTCATCTCAATAATTTTTCCCGTAGTAGATTAAAAAATTCCCATTTTTTTGTTTTGATATTCATATTTATTGTTTAGTTCCACAAAATAGAAAGATTTTTAGACTCACATTTAACACCCCAACCCTTATCTTTGTTTTTTCTTCCCTTTTGTTTTATGTTGTTGTAAACCCCATCTTTGTTGTTGTTTCCTTTTGTTTTATATTGTTGTAAGCCATATAAGAAAGGGTTTAGTTTCTTTACCCTTTGACGATGCATTGAAAGGAAGGTTACTTGTAGTTCATATGTGTGAATTTATTTCTTAGTAAAAATGTATATCGTAGATAAACAAATGTGACTGAACCAGAAAATTTATTCAAACACAGATGTGTATCGAAGTTGTCTTTGCACACTGTATTTTGAAGAATGCTCTTACGTAGACACACATATGCATATCAGAATCGTTTTATCATACTTTGAGAAATTGTCTTGCGTATATCATAAGAATTCATCAATTGTAGAACTTGAAGGAAATATATTTCTCTATCTGTCATACAATCACATTTCATATCAGGGAGGTTGGACGGGGCAAGGAGAAGGGGGTCGTATCCTCCTTTCAGTCGAAGCTGGAAAATACAATAAGGGTGCAACAACGTCCTTTATATGGGTGTAGATAAACCTCAGGGGATAACAAAATGAAGTTGTATGGTTGTAGATAAAACTTAGGGGATGGGTTCTAGATAACAAACTTAAGTTGTAACTTTCACACCTCGAGAGTGCAATTCTTCTGTAGATCAGATCCTGAATCCACAAGCCACAGTTCGTGTGCCTAGACTAATATCTGTTCAGGTCAATGCTTGCAGATCATGAGTTGAAGCTTACATAGATATAAGTTGTTGCAGGTCAGTGCTAGCAAACCACAAATTGTGCTTGGGACCAATTTAACATATGAAATGAGTCAAAGATAATGTTCGAAGACTATAATCTCCCATTGATGTAACTATTAATATACATATATATTTATAGAAATACATTTGTTCTCAAGTAAATGTGTGTTGTTTTGATTATTGTTGTGATTGTTATAAAGTTTCTAAATCTGCAAAAAATTGCATAAATTGTACATATCTGCACAATTATTGAGGTACTCTCCCTCTTAGTAATAAACTAATACCAATAGTTGGTATATGAGCGGGTTTCTTTAGTAACCAAAGTAACATCTAGAAGACTAATCCATTGCATATATGGATAATCAATAAGGTTTTTCCACCTACAAGGATCCAATATTTGATAGTTCAAACTATACCTTATGGAAAATAAGAATGGAAGTCTATCCACAGTCACTTGGCATGGACGCTTGGAAATCAGTAGAGGACATATATGAATTTCCAAAATATGAAAATGAATCATAAAAAGACGGTGATATTTCAACCTCCAGAACAGCTCATGTTGATCCTGAAAATAGAACACAATATGAATGGAATGTGTGAGGGAAGAACGTTGTTTTATGTGGATTAGCAATGCTGAGTTCATTAAGGTAATGTAGTGCATGTCATGTATTTGTAACTTAGGAATATATTCTGATGTATATTATCATTGTATGTTGTTTTATCCCCATTATAAATGTGTTTTCCTCCTTTTGAGATGTCATTATTGTGTATGGACCTTGACGTACAGTCTCTATTGTAAGTCGAGGAAATAATCCCTAGTGTATGATCATGTAATGTATTTTTGGAGTCTCTCTAGGAGAATTCAGCCTTGTTAGGCTAAGAGGTTATCCCCATTCATGTAATAGGTTAGTCACTTGGAAGGTATAAATAGGGAGGTGCCCTCCCTCATTTTACACACACTCATTCAACTTCACATGAGGGGAGAGAGAGAGAGAGAGGAGGAGGAGGAGGAGAAATATATAGTTGCAGAAGACTTCTTCTTATTGGTTTTGATCATCTTGTGATACACTCTTTGTGGCGAAACTATTCTAAGGAAGTTTGTGGGGTTTTCTCCTTGGTGGTTTCCCTGGTAAAAATATTTGTTTCTTGTGTATCTACTATAACTTGTGTATCTTGTTGTATTTGTTATTATTTCAGAAAAAGATACTAATAAATATATTTACATTAATAAAATAACATGGTATTGGAGCCTCTTTGAAAGAAGGCACTGTGCAACAGTGGAAACTAGGGATTCCTAGTTCAAGGTATTCTCTCCACATGTCGTCAAGAAAATAGGGCTAGGATAACTTGCCTCAGTGGGGCACATATTTTGGTGGAAGCATAATCATATTTGAAGAATTTTCATTCTTGACCCTGACATTGGTGTCAGAAGAAACTATGGAATCAAGTTTCGTAGGATTCCCACTTCAGTCTTCAGAAAAATACCTTGTTGAGCAACTCGCCTCAAGGAGGCACATCTTTTTGTCCAAACAGAATTCCCAAACTCCAAGTTTGGAAAATTAGGGTTTCTTTGAAAAACCCTAGGTCAACCAGCTCTAGAACAAGGTTGAACACCTCAAATTAGTAAGATATAAATCTTTGTTATTTCCATTTGAGGTTCTCATTTGAAAAGATAACTCACCATACTTAGATTGAGGATAAGCTTGGAGTGGATGATAACTTCTTAGCATGGAAGTACATAATATCCATGATCCTTGAAGAGAATTATTTGGATCAGTACATCAGTGGATAATTTCCAGAGCTAGAGGGAGATGACACTAAGACTACTCATAAGAAGAAATTGGTTAAGTCCAAGACAATCATTGCAGATTCTATTAAGGATCACCTCATCCCCCATGTGTCATCATTCAAGACAATGGAGGAACTATATTATGCTTTGATAGAGATGTTCAAAGCAAAGAAAGTCAATTGGATGATGACATTGAGAAACCAACTGAAAAATGTGAAGATACAGAACTTAGAGACTATACATTCCTACTTCATAAGGGTTGCTCAAATAAAGGAACAACTTGAAGTAGTTGAAGAAAATGTAGAAGAAGGAGATATTGTGATAACTACCTTGAATGGCCTCCCAATATCATCAGATTCATTCATTCAAGGAATCTGTGTAAGAAAGAAGTTGATCTCTTTCATCTGAATCTAAGAAGAATGAACACAAGAAGAAGCCTGACTCATAACAAGAGAAGAGAATATGGGAGCAACTGAAGATCAAGCTCTCACCATTCACACTAGAAAGAACTATAAGAAGATGAAGAACCATCATCACAACAAAACAAAGGACAAGAAAAAAATAAGTTCAGAATAGATCCTTCCAATGTTCGATGCTATACTTGTGATGAAAAGGGACACTTTGCAAGAGACTATGCCAAGAACAAGAACTCCTTCAACAAGAATAAGAGACGTCATGTTCATACCACCGAAGATGATGAACCAACAAACAAAAGATTCAAAAGAGAGAAGGATGATTTAGATGAAGAGTATGTGTTGATCTTAGCACTCACGGGCACTATCTCACACGGAAGAAATGATTGGCTTCTAGATAGTGGGGTATCTAAACAGATGAAGAGATACAAAGAATCGTTCATCAATATGTTTGAGCATGAATCACCTCATAAGGTGAAACTTGGGGATGATTATCAATACCCCATAAGAGGGAGTGGAGAATATTCATCTAATCTAGACTCCAAAAAATCTTTAAAGATGAAGGATGTACTATACATTCCATGATTGAAGAAGAATCTTCTCTCCATCTCTGCACTAGATGTAAATGGAATGAGAGTTTCATTTGTTGATGGCCAAGTTATAATGTGGCCTAATGGAAAGACAATAGAGGATGCAACAGTGATTTGAGAACTAGATAGAGGTGAGGGGAAGATATGTCACTGACTACTTCTCTTTTAGGAGTTTGATTTTGAAATAATTGTGAATCTAGGTCGCTTGAATGCTAGCCCCAATCATTTATCCAGGATCAAGACAGGTGAAGAGCCGACAAACATTGAGGAGGGACTGTTGGATGCACAGTTGTTCAAAGTTGATGTCGCAGATGATTATTATGAGAAAATAATTCAGTTTTTGGTGATGGGAGTTGCGCCCATAGAGTTTTCAACAAGTCAAAATAAGAAGCTAGTATTCAAGGCCTCGGACTTCCAGTTGATTTCTGGGCAGTTATACAAGCTTGGACACGATGAAATCTTGCAGCGATGTGTCTTACCACATGAACAGGGGTAGATATTAGCAGAAGCCCATGTAGGAGTTACTGGGGGGACACTATGGGGGGTGTGCAATGGAAATGAAGGTGCTTCATGCCGGTATTTGGTGTCCTATGTTACATAATGATGAAACATACTATGTGCGGACCTACGATGTCTGTCAACGCACTGGGAAGCCATCACAGTGAGATGAGATGCCGCTAGTTCCATAGGTAAATTTTAAACCTTTTGATAAATGGGTTGTGGATTTTTTGGTTCCAATCAACCCACCAGGGAAAATAATTGATGCACGATACATAATCATAGCAATAGACTACTTGACAACATGGGTCGAGGTTGCACTAGTCGTAGATTGTAATACTCCGATAGGAGCAAGATTTCTCTTTGATAACATTGTGACACGCTTTGTATTCCCAAGGATTCTAATGAGCGACCAAGGAATCCATTTTATCAATCACACAGTAAGAGCGCTGATGGAGGAGCTATGGATATAGCATAAGAAAATTACACCCTATCATCCACAAGAAAATGGGACTATAGAAGCATTCAACAAGATATTGGAGCATGCACTTACAAAGGTATGTAATGCTAACCGAGATGACCAGGATTTGAATATTCCAGCGGTGCTATGGGAATATGGCACCACTTGTAAAATATTGACAGGGAAAACACCGTTTAAGTTGGTACATTAGTAAGAGGTAGCCATGCCTATGGAGTAAATTCTTCCTAGTTTGTGTATTGCAGCAACACTAGGCGTGGATGATGAAGCCATGCTAGAAGAATAAAATGAAGATCATGACATGGCAGAACGACAAGATGCTATAGAAACACTTCACAGGAAGGAATCCCACAAGAGGAAACCAAAATGGGAACAGTATCTCATACAAGAAGCAAAAAGATATGGATCTCTTGAAGGGATGCATAGAGAAAGGAAAAGACCAAATGCTTACAATAGATATGTCATCCTATTATGTGACATCATTAACAAGTAACCTTCCACCTATGAAGAGGTTGTAGAAAATAAAGAATGGAAGGATTCCATGATCAAGGAGTATCAGCAAATTATGAAAAATGATGTCTGGGATATAGTTCTGAGACTGGAAAGGAATTCCATTATGACTTCGAAGTGGATCTACAAGATCAAGCATGTTGCAGATGGAAGCATCGAGAAATACAAAGAAATATTTGTAGCACAAGGATTCTCACAAAAAGAAGGCATAGACTATGAGGATACATTTTCACCACTAGTGAGGTACACTTCCATTAGATCTATATTTGCATTGGCTGCAGTTATGAAATGCAAGATACACTTGATGGATGTCAATACAACGTTCTTGAATGGTGTAGTTGAGGAGGAAGTGTATGTAACTAGGATTCGAGATACATGATAGGAAGACTCATGTATGCAAATTGAAGAAGGCCTTGTATTGATTGAAAAAAGTACCCAAGACATGCTACAACATGATGGATAGATTCCTAATGAGCTTAGGCTTTAGTAAGAGTAAAGCGGACTCCAACCTTTACTTCAAGGTTGAAGGAAGAAGACCAATGATTCTCCTATTGTATGTCAATGACTTGTTCCTGATGAGAGAGGATGAACTTATTGAAGATGCAAATAGGAGACTTGATACTAAGTTAAAGATGAAATACCCAGGTATGACGCACTACTTCTTAGGCCTGGAGGTGTGGAATAGTGCAGATGGCATTTTCCTTGATTTAGGAAAATATAAATTGGAAATTATAAAGAGATTCAGAATGTTGGAATGTAAGGCGATAGCCATACCTATGGCATCGAACTTGAAGCTTCTGTGTGATATTTCATTAGAGACAGTTGATGCCACAATGTATCATCAGATGATTAGCTCATTAATGTATATGATGAATATGATACCATACATCTGATTTACTATGAACACAATGAGCCAGTTCTTGACGAATCCGAGACATGTTCACTTGATTGTTGCAAAGAATGTATTAAGGTACCTAAAGGGTATAGTGGATTATGGGCTCAAGAATGTAGCGAATCAGAATATTAACCTGCATGGTTCTGTTGATTCAGATTGGGCAGGTAGAGCCACGGATCAAAAGGGAATATCGATTTGCTACTTCAGTTTGGGATCTAGCATGATCTCTTGGTTTAATAGGAAGTAGTCCTGCGTGGCACTGAGTATAGTCGAGGAAGAGTATGTTTTCTCTTGCTCGGCTAGTTATGAGGAAGTATGGATACAAAATCTACTGTATGATTTGTTTGATCTCCAGTTCGAAGAAACTTGTATATTCTGCGACAATCATAGTTGTGTAAGGCTATTGAAGAACCCATTGTTCCATGACAAGTCGAAGCACATCGAGTTCAAGTTCCACTATATTAGGTATATGGTGCAGAGACAAGCAAGAAATCTCCAGTACATGGAAACAGATGAGTAAATAATCAATGTACTTTCCAATCCTCTGAAAAGAATGAATTTCAAGTAATTCAGATAAATATTTGGTGTGATCCAGAATGAGACCCATCCAAAGAGGCAGTGATGATTTCTAGTATATATAGAGATATAGGTTATCCGAGTATAAAAGTCCTGGTGAAGTTCATTGGTTTCTCGGATGTAATCAGTCATGTAATTTTTCTTCAGATGTAATCTATCATGGTGAAGCTCATAAGTTATCCTTAGAAGTAATCAGTCTCGATATGTAACAGATACTATAAGACACAGATGCATGAGATCTCACATGGGAAATGAGACAGGTTGTCTAAGAGGAAAATATCTTGGTGTAGTACGTTTCTTGGACATAATGAGTCCCGTAGGTTGTCCTTGAATGTAATCAGTCCTAGCAAATATTGTAGGTTATGAAGGTGATGATAAAGTTAGAATGGAAAAATTGCAAACATTATATGTGCAGTTTGAAACTCCCAAAATGAGGAAGAAGAAGATGTTTCCTCATATTTCCAGAGAGTGAATGAGATAGTGAAATCCATAACATGGATTGGAGCTACAATTAAAGAGAAGTATGTTGTTCAAAATATCATGAGAACACTTCCCACATGCTTCAATCCAAAAGTGTCAGTTCTTGAAGACATAAGTGATTTGGATGATCTAAGCAAGGATGAATGATTCAATCCAAAAGTGTCAGTTCTTGAAGACGTAAGTGATTTGGATGATCTAACCAAGGATGAATGATATGGGATACTCACAGCATACGAAATGAGAACTAAACCTAAAAATGTATCCCAAAAATTAGTTGCATTCAAAGTAACAAGAAATCCCAAATCTGACAAAAATGAATGCAGGAATATAGTTCATCCATCATAAAAAGAAGAATACAACTTCATGAGAATACTGAAGAGAGGAAAAGGTAAGTACAAGGTAAAACTTCCTTTTCAATTTTTTAAGTGTGGTAGAATTGGATATTTTGCTTCCAAGTTCACTTATGATAATTGAGAAAGTTAAAGTGAGGAAGAATCGCAATATCAAGAAAATAGAGGCAAGCATCAACAAAACAAAGATGAAAAAAAGAATAAATTCCATAAACAAAAGAAGAGCCTATCCATCGAAGAAAATAGCGCTTCAAATGAAGAAGAGAGTGAAAACCCAATATATGTATTATCATTTCCCTAATTCAGAATGAGAGTACATCGTAAGGAAAATATTCAACCAAAGGAGCTCATGTAAGTATATCCAAAATAGAGAAGGAGTGGACATACAAGGGAATTTATTTTACATATACACAATCCAAGTAAAACAAAAAATCAAGAGGCTCAAAAAAAAATTTCAATATTGAAACAGTTGTTGATAACTAAAACTATGTAAATGAGGTCAAATGAACAACGTCAAATCTTGAGAAACCTATTTTCTCTTAAGGATGTTCAAAGTTTGCACATGAAGTCAATCTTTTTGTTAACTGGGAAGGTTAACTAATCAGTGCATTGGATGACCTAAAGAATTCAAGGAAGTAAACAAGATTCTAAAGGAACAAATTGAAACAACAGAAGAACTAATCAAGAATAATGGAGATATTCATGAAGACTTGAATAAACAATTAATAATAAAAGACAAAGAATTACAATATGCAAAAGAAAAAATCAAAGAATTTGAAGAAAACTAGTGTGTGATTGAGAAGTCTTGGAGGGGGTCAGATAGGGTAAATGAATTATTACAAAAACATATTGCAATAAAATAATCATATGTCAGTGCAATTCGGGAAACGACTGTAGCAAATATAGATGCAAAAACGCAAAAGAAGTTCAACAACAACACAATCATCTTAGATGAAATTCTAAGTCGTCAACGATCTCCAGAAGACAATATCAGTATTGGATTTGTGATAAATGATACTGAATTATGAGACAAAGAACAACCTAGCCTCACCCGTCATGATAAATTTCATAGAAAACCTTCGAGGAATGGGAAACTCAAATACATGATGGCTCCCAAACACAACAATACAATCATATGTTGGAGATGTTGGACACATAGCGAAATATTTTCACACTATAAAGTGTTATGCATGTGATAAGTATGGCCACAAGTATTCACGATGTTTTCTTAAAAAATCAGGCTGGCACAAGAAGAAACGAACAAATGTGCGCCAAAGTGATTTCAAAGAAAATGAGCCTCATAAGCACGTAAATAGTATGCACAACAAAAACACCAAGAATATATCGATAAGAAGGGTATCTCAGGAGAATGTTGTAAATAAAAACAACGATTGCAAAAAATATGTGATAAGTGATTGCTTCTCACACTACTTCATAAGGGGTATGCAAAATCCTTGAGTCAAAAACATGTTTGAATAAAAAACTCAAGGATTGACAAAGTAAGTGAACACTTAGTAAAATTATTTGAAGAATTGTTACTTTATAGTGTGATATGTGTTGTTATTATTATGAAAATTAGCCATGAACAAGTGTTACACCATGATTGCGTAAAGAGGAAAGATTCTATATTATATTCAAGAATATGGTTACAAAATTGTGGAGCTTCGAAGCTCACATTACATCAGGCAACACTTGGGTGCTAAAGACAAAAAAAATTGAAGAAAACTTAATATGGAAAAAGATGGATCATAAATGCAATTTGAGGACACCATTTTTGGAACAACTGGTAGACAAAGGTGAAAGATGCAGATTCAATTCCAAAGTAGCTAGATCTGCACATTCAAGAGACTGCAATAGGGGAAGAAGATCCAGGTTTGAATTTGATGGATAGGGCTCAACCCCTAGATGAATCAAAAGTTTGAACGTGTGTTTTTGCTGTTGTTCCAAAATTTCTACTCGCCTACTTAAACTGGACAATATCTATGAAGCAACCCATTTAACATAGGACTGTTGGAACCATGGAAAGAAATTGGACTCTCCTATCTGGTTTTGCCAAATACCGATGTCCATCCACATCCATCCAAGATATTCCTGCGGAGATCGAACCATTGTGTGAAGAGTGTCAAGTGAATTATTCAACTATTGGAAATAAGAAATTATGGAGTATGATTGAAGAATGGTAAAGCAAGATACAAATAAAAGGACAAGCTTGAAAGAGTAAAAACCAGGGTGGTGAAAAAAATGAAAATATCGCAAATTTATAGAACAAGGAATCAATTTTATTATGTTTTTTAATATAAAATGAAGGGACGTTGAATCGATAGAATTCATGCATCGTACAACCCAAGGAAGAGCACATGAAGTTCAAATTTAATTAGTAGGACAAAAGGTGATTCAAAAGAATGATGTTGGAATAAAAGCGACAATACAAACATACCATGTGGACAACACATTGGGCACATCAACCTTTTCAAGAATGTGAAAGGTCAAAAATATGTGTGAATTTATTGCATGAAATAAAACACTTCTTATCCACAATCTAAGACAAGACATCTTGTATAATACACTAAATGAAACAAGCAAAAGAAGTGAGTTCACTGCATTTGATGTAGAGATAGATTTATTTGTGACCTGGAAAGCACAAATTTAGGGGGAGATAACAAGACAAAAAGGACCCTTTTCCATTGATGTCAAAGGGGGGGAGAAGCTGAAAGAAGGAGAGCATGCAAGAAGATGGCAGAGGGAGAGAAGTTGAAAATAAAAATCCCAATGATAGGGGGAGCATTGATAGAAGGATCCTAATTGGGTTGAAATCAATTAAAAAGGGGGTATTGTTGAATATATATTGTCATTGATCAATGATGGATAAGATGGATCAAAAACTAACAGTGCACCACAGTGAAGGAAATATGAGATAAATTACAAAGTAGATATGAAGGTGATGATAAAGTTAGAAGGGAAAAACTGCAAACATTATATGTGCAGTTTGAAACTCCTAAAATGAGGAAGAAGAAGATGTTTCCTCATATTTCCTGAGAGTGAATGAGATAGTGAAATCCATAACAGGGCTTGAAGCTACAATTAAAGAGAAGTATGTTGTTCAAAATATCATGAGAACACTTCCCACATGCTTCAATCCAAAAGTGTCAGTTCTTGAAGACATAAGTGATTTGGATGATCTGACCAAGGATGAATGATATGGGATACTCACAGCATACGAAATGAATGTATCCAAAAAATTAGTTGCATTCAAAGTAATAGGAAATCCCAAATCTGACAAAAATGAATGTCGGAATATAGTTGATCCATCATAAAAATAATAATACAACTTCATGAGAATACTAAAGAGAGGAAAAGGTAAGTACAAGGTAAAACTACCTTTTCAATTTTTTAAGTGTGGTAGAATTGGACATTTTGCTTCCAAGTGCACTTATGAGAATTGAGAAAGTAAAAGTGAGGAAGAATTGGAATATGAAGAAAATAGAGGCAAACATCAACAAAACAAAGATGAAAACAAGAATAAATTCCATAAACAAAAGAAGAGCCTATCCATCGAAGAAAATAGCGCTTCAAATGAAGAAGAGAGTGACAACCCCAAATATGTATTATTCATTTCCCTAATTCAGTATGAGAGTTCATCAAAAGGAAAATATTCAACCAAAATAGCTCATGAAAGTATATCCAAAATAGAGAAGGAGTGGACATACAATGGAATTTATTTTACATATCCACAATCCAAGTAAAAGAAAAAATCAAGAGGGTCAAAACAAATTTTCAAGATCAAAATAGTTGTTGATAACAAAAACTATGTGAATGAGGTCACATGAACAACATCAAATCCTAAGAAACCTAGTTTCTCTGAAGGATGTTCAAAGTTTGCACATGAATTCAATCTTGTTGTTGACTGGGAAGGTGAACTAATCAGTGCATTGGATGACCTGAAGAATTCAAGGAAGTAAATAAGATGCTAAAGGAACAACTTGAAACAACAGAAGAACTGATCAAGAATAATGGAGATATGCATGAAGACTTGAATAAACAATTAATAATCAAAGACGAAGAATTACAATATGCAAAAGAAAAAATCAAAGAATTAGAAGAAAACTAGTGCGTTCTTGAGAAGTCTTGGGGGGGTCAGATAGGGTAAATGAACTATTACAAAAACATATTGTGCTAAAATAATCATATGTCAGTGCAATTCGGGAAACGGTTGTAGAAAATATAGATGCAAAAATGGAAAAGAAGTTCAACAACAACACAATCATCTTAGATGAAATTCTAGGTCATCAACAATATCCAGAAGAAAAGATCGGTACTGGGTTTGTGGAAATGATAATGAATTATGAGACAAAGAACAACCTAGCCTCAACCATTAGGATAACTTCCACAGAAAACCTACAAGGAATGAGAAACTCAAATACGTGAAGGCTCCTAGACACAACAATACAATCATATGTTGGAGATGTTGGACTCATAGCGAAATATTTTCACACTATAAAGTGTTATGCATGTGATAAGTATGGCCACAAGTATTCACAGTGTTTTCTTAAAAAATCAAGTTGGCACAAGAAGAAACGAACAAATGTGTGCCAAAGTGATTTGGAAGAAAATGAGCCTCAGAAGCACGTAAAAAGTATGCACAACAAAAACACCAAGAATATATCGATAAGAAGGGTATCTCAAGAGAATGTTGTAAAGAAAGAAAACGATTGCACAACATATGTGATAAGTGATTTCTTCTCACACTACTTTAGAAGGGGTATGCAAAATCCTTGAGTAAAAAACAAGTATAATAAAAAACTCAAGGATTGACAAAGTAAGTGAACGCTTGGTAAAATTATTTGAAGAATTGTTACTTTATAGTGTGATACGTGTTTTTATTATTATGAAAATTAGCCATGAACAAGTGTTACACCATGGTTGCACAAAAAGGAAAGATTCTATATTATATTCAAGAATATGGTTACAAAATTGTGGAGCTTCGAAGCTCACATTACATCAGGCCACAATTGGGTGCTAAAGACAAAAACAATTGAAGCAAAACTTAATATGGAAAAAGATGGATCATAAATGCAATTTGAGGACACCATTTTTGGAACAACCGGTAGACAAAGGTGAAATATGCAGATTCAAGTCCAATGTAGCTGTATCTACAGGTTCAAGCAACTTCAATAGGGAAAGAAGAACTAGGTTTGAAGTTGATGGATAGGGCTCAACCCCTAGATGACTCAAAATATTGAACGTGTGTTTTTGTTGTTGTTCCAAAATTTCCACTTGCCTACTTAAACTGGACAATATCTATGAAGTAGTCCCGTTAACATAGGACTGTTGAAACCATGGAAAGAAATTGGACTCTCCTATCTGGTTTTGCCAAATCTCGATGTCCATCCACATCTATCCAAGATATTCCTGTTGAGATCAAACCATTGTGTGAAGAGTGTTAAGTGAATTATTCAACTCTTGGAAATAATAAATTATGGAGTATGACTGAATAATGGTAAAGCAAGATGCAAATAAAAGGACAAGCTTGAAAGAGTAAAAGCCAGGGTGGTGAAAAAAATGAAAATATCACAAATTTATACAACAAGGAATCAATTTGATTATGAAATTTAACATAGACTGAAGGGACGTTGAATCCATAGAATTCATGCATCGTACAAACCAAGGAAGAGCACATTAAGTTCAAATTTAATGTGTAGGACAAATGGTGATTCGGAAGAATGATGTTGGAATAAAAGCAACAATACAAACATACCATGTGGACAACACTTTGGGCACATCAACCTTTTCAAGAATGTGAAAGGTCAAAAATATGTGTGAATTTATTGCATGAAATAAAACACTTCTTATCCACGGTCCAAGACAATACATCTTGTATAATACACTAAATCAAACAGGCAAAAGAAGTTAGTTCATTGCATTTGATGTAGAGATAGATTTATTTGTGACCTAGAAAGCACAAATTTAGGGGGAGATAACAAGATAAAATGGACCCTTTTCCATTGATCTCGAAGGGGGAGAGAAGCTGAAAGAAGGAGAGCATGAGAGAAGATGGAAGAGGGAAAGAATTTGAAAATAAAAATCCCAATGATAGGGGGAGCATTGATAGAAGGATCCTAATTGGGTTGACATCAATGGAAAAGGGGTTATTGTTGAATATATATTGCCATTGATCAATGATGGATAAGATGGATCAAACATGTAAAAGGATCAAAGATGTACCAGAAGTCAAAACATGTCAAAGATAAATAGGTTAAAGGACTACCATGAAATTGGTTTCACTTACACACATATACATATACATAGTTATATGTGCAAATACCAATTATGATACTTGTGAATAAAGAAAGTTGTGTTTGTGAAAGTCCCACAAGAGTATTGGCATATGTGTCTTAAACTACAAAGATGAATTGAAAAATTGGCATTCTGACACAAATATTAACTTAATAAAGATGCAAAATATGTGTGACATCATCTAAAGTTAAGGGACTTCACACTACTACATTTTGACCAAAAATCCGACGGTCGTCATGTCGGATTTTCGACACTTCTCTGTCGCATGTACGACACTTTGATTTTTTTTTAAGCGTCGAAAACTTGTCGTCGGTGATCGGACACCTGAGGAACCGTCGGTTAAGCGACACATAAGTAACCGTCAGTTAAATTTAAAGCGTCGGTTAAGCGACAGAATATCTTCGACAGTAGTGAAATTTTTTGAGAAAATAACCTCCATACCGTCGGTTAAGCGACAGACAGTCCGTCGATTAAGCAACGGTAGCCAATTTTTTTAAAAAAAATTAACCTTTATTCTGTCGGATAAGCGACGGATATAACCTTGAGCCGTCGGATAAGCGACAATTATAGGCGTCGCTTAACCGACGCTTGTTGCTGTTTTTTTTTTTTAAATACAAAATAACTAGTGTCACAGAGTCCCCCCATGTTCCCACCAGAGGATATTGATAGCCATGTTTATACCAGACAATGTTTTCTTTCTCATACTGTCACTACCGGCGGAGACTAGCACACAGTGTCTGTTGCCTGATCCTATCTTCCCCAGGTGCATTGTAAGTTAACATATTGATAAAACACCAGGCCTGAACAATATGATAAAACACCAAATACTTAACCACAACATCCTCCACTTAGGTGACAACCCAATCTAAGATGAGTCCATAAAATAAGTGTTTAGTTTCTTGTAGACTATCAAACCTTTTTTCTAGTCTAATGGCAGCAGCATAGTCTCAATTAATCATACTGATCTGTTTTATTGCCCCAGTTATCAAATGCAATCAATTATGGGTTTTGACAAAGAAAACAGTGTAGAC
>LPNX010170819.1:68860-158627 GCA_001517045.1 Pseudotsuga menziesii
AGGCAGCAATAGCCTGGAGGAGTGTTGTGGGATGCAGCTGCAGGTTCGGCGCATATCAAATGGTAACCTCAAATTAACACAAATGACCAACATATCAAGATGGGTTCAGTGCATATCATACCGGGTGTAAATGAGGCTCTGCTAGTTATATTTTCAAGCTGAATTCTGCATAGGATCGCATACATACAAAATGAAAAGAAGAAAACAGATCAAGCCAGTGAGAAAATGGATGGTTCCCGCACGCCCTATGTGACTTTTGGTGTTTTTTTTACTAACGCGCCGTCGGTTAAGCGACGGTTCCGCCCCCTATGTTTTTCTTTGGTTGTTTGAATGATTTTTTTGACCAACGCGCCGTCGGTTAAGCGACGGTTATGACAATATCCGTCGCTTGACCGACGTGTGTGGCCACATTTACAAAAAAATATATATCTTTGTGATTTTTGGTAGATTTAAAAGAAAAAATCCACGCGCCGTCGGAAGTAACCGTCAGATTTTGGATCGAAATGTAGTAGTGTCACCAAGTGGACACATATCTTAAGTCAAGAAGATTATAGATAAGCAAGATATGGATGTGGTGAAGATTGTAAAAATGAAAATCTAAGATATCTGCTTGACATGATTCAAAAATTCTTGGGGTATCAATCAGAGCTACAATAAGCAGTACAGTCAAGGACAAAACAAAGACGCAATATACAGTACAGTGAAGGATGAACAAAAAGCAGATGCATTGAAAGGAAGTGTTAGCACCTTATAATTTTCCTATGGTTGAGGTAGGAAGTCACAGGGGTAACCATTTCAACCAACCTTTGGAATGAATTCTAGTCAATATAGTCAGAGAGGGCTATCTCTTGTCACAGAGGAAAGAAACACATATATATGGATTTAAACAGGTCCTAGAAGGCTAGACTTCTGATGGTAATAGGGTGTTGATAGATTTAAAAATGGTAGAACAGTTAGATAGGAAAAATAATTGGGAAATGGAGTCGAACCCTGAATCAGGAAAGGGTATTATAGTGAAAAAATGGGAAAGGTAATTTCCTTTGTATTCTGAGGCAAAGTAAGTGACACAAATGGTCAAATATATTGAAAGGGTGATTGGGGGGAGGAGGAAAAAAACCAGTGAAACAAGAGGCACCTATGTACAGATGAATCTCGTGTACCACCTTTAGTAGAAAAAACAAGAAAGGGCGGTATCTATAGTGAAGCATAAAAGATGAATTCCAAAACATTTACCAGTAACACACAAAAAATGCAACGTCTAATATGAGGAGCGCTTAACTAAGAGAAAAATCCTCATATACAACTAGAGCACATTGGCAGAAATAAACATAAATGAACATGAATAAACAGGGAAAATAGACTGAATGTAAAACACCATGATGAATCTCAGGAACACGGGAGAATGTTTCTCATTAACTCTTCCAAGAAATTTACATGAAAAAAAGAAGAGCAGAATGCTTCCTGAATGAAAATTCCAACGCTTTCCTCATCAATTGAGATCCTATGTATAATGCCATGGCTCCCAGGACCAACCTTGAAATAGAGCCCAATTCTGTTACAAAATTTGGGAATCAAATTCGGAACCATCACTCAAATCATAACAACTTCCTAAGATGGAAGACTCACCATGATTGTTTACCCGAAATCGGCCCTACAGCACAGCGGACACATTGGTGATAAAATGGCAACGCAGGATATGAGGGGCACGCTTGCTTGATCTTATGGTGATGCTCCCTAACGATTTTAGTTTCTCAAGAACAACCAAAGTCGCCGAATCTTGCTCATTTCTATAACTGAGCATCACATATGTGTTGATCCCCTTCCCTCGTGTACCTTGCATCATGTGAAATGGAACAGGAATGTAGATTTCCTATGCGGAGAATCTCAGTCATTCCATGTCGGGGCCTTTATGCAATTTCTCCAACCTTTGCCCCATTATCCTCCATGATAATTTGCATCACAAAAACCATTTGGACCGTTGATATGATTAGCGTCACAATATCCTCCGTATGAAATGTGTGGTCCTACTGGATTTCGCAACACATCCCTTCGTTACTCTCTCAGCACTTTCCCACGACAACATTGTTCTATGTCATTGATTTTCCCTCTGGAAGAATCTCCATCATCTGATCATGCTGTACCCGTAAACCTTTTGCAGCACACCACCTTGTTAACTTTCGTGCACCTTTTCCTAGTGAAAACTCCTCCCACCATCGATGCCCTACTAGCTTTTCACATAGCTCCATATGGCTAACCTTTGAGTTCCTTTTCCTCGTGAAAACTCATCTCCGCCATAGATCACGAGCATCATAGAAACGTGACCACTGATTTCTAAGGGGAGGGACATAACTCGTGATCCTTCACAGTCTTATGGAGCATGCATCTTCTATTGGGCGAAAAAAATTTCTCCGCCGTGGATGTGCCTCTATTGTACGTCTGTGTCTTCTATTTTAGAGCCTTCAAAATCTTGTCGCATTTTTGAGCTTTTCTCTTTGATTTCATATATCCCCTTTGCTACCCTTTTGATTCAAAAATGAGGCCAACCCCACACACAAGCACCTTCAAAATTTAGCATTGGTGCAAACCAGATGCTAATAGTGAATCCAACTCAGGGATGCTATCCTACCTGTGAGATAGAAAAGAACCACATAGAACATGGGCCTGGACCATGGGGCAGTCCCCAGTCCTTCATGCAAATCTCGCACTCTACCCTAATTCCTGTAACTATAAAACCTACTAAAAAAATAAAAAAATAGATGACAGCCTTTCCTGGAGACCTTACAGCCTTCACCTCGGGATTTAAGTCTGTCGAAGACCCATCCACACAACAAAATTTAAACGAAAGTGATATATAAAATGACAAATGGGAATGAATTTTCTTACAAAAATTAATGTTTGAGGAGCCTTATGTTAAGCGAAGCTCCAAATACCAAGCCACCTTCCATCTCTTCCAATACATAAGCATTCTTTCCTCTGAAGGTGGTGATCTTGTGTGGGTCTTTCCACAAGTGGTCAAATGTTCCATGTTTCCCCTTATCCTCATGGGGTGCATCCCATTGCAACACCCTTATTGGTGCCCTCTAGAGAGATTGATCTTGATGCCCTCTTGAGAGATTATATGTCCCATCAACTTCCCTTCTTTCATAGCAAAGAACAATTTTTAGGATTCAGGCAAATGCCAAAATTTCTGCATTTTTTGAATGTTTTCAACAAGTGGGCAATGTGCTCTTCATCAGACTTGGAAAAAATAGTGATTTTGTCCAGATAGACTACCAGAATTTTTTCCTTTTCATGAGTGAATTCTATGTCCATGGCCCTCTTGAAAGTTGCACCAACGTTCATTAGTCCAAATGGAATTTTAGAGTACATGAAGGTGCCCCAAGGGGTGGTGAATGTTGTCTTCCCTTAGTCGTTCGGATGTACCACAATCTGGTTATAACCCAAGAATCCATCCAGAGTGGAGATCCTCTATGAACCCACTACTCTCTATAAAATATGGTCCATCTTGGGGAGGGAATAATTATCTTTCAGGGAGACTCTGTTCAAATTTCTGAAGTCAATACAGATTCTTATTTCCCCGTTCTTCTTTCTAACTAGGACAAGATTTTCCACCCAGCGTGAGAACCAGAGGCCCACAATGATTTTGGCTTCAAACATTTTCTTGATATCCTTTTCAACTAGGGGTAGTAGCTTGGGGTTCATCATTCCGAACTTCTGTTTGAATGGCATCTTGTCTTTCTTGATTGGTATGGTATGCTAGATGATATTGGTGTCGTAAGAATTTAGGTCCTTGTAACTCCAGGAGAACACATCTGCATATTCCTTCATCAGCAAGATATATCTTTTTTTGGAATCATGTGATAGGGTCCTCACTATTTGGATGATCCTAGGCTGCTATTCAGTCCCGATATTCACTTCTTCAACGTCTTCACAATTTGGGACCAGATGAGGTTCTATAGCTACATCATTAGGATTGAAGAGTTTCTCTAGGGGGACCAGACCTCTGGGGATGGAATTACCTTTTAGTTGCAAAATATATTCGTCATAAAGATTGTTCACATACTTCTGTTTATTTTCACACTCCTATATTTCTGGCTCCCAAATGTCCTCAGCTCAACCACTCTTAGAATTTCTAATGGAAGTAAGCTCCTTTTGCCAGAACACTTCTTTTGGACCCATAGTATGTCTTTACAAGGGCTCTTGCATGGGATACACCTCCTCCTGAAGTTCATTCTCTTCATCAACACCCAGTCCTTCAAATTCCCTAGTGAGAGTGAGGAAATTGTGAATCTTCTTATCATCCTCAAAGACCTACCAATTCTTGACATTATCTGGGACAGAGGGTCTATTCCTTAGTTTAATCTCATATTTCCCTATAAGGTGCATAGGGACCCTAAAGGTTGCCTCTGAAGTGGCCAAGGAGTCAACCACGCAATTTTGTACTCTAGGGATCAGATTGAAATTGCATTCTTCAAAACATTCAATGAGTTCTTGGGTAGCATTACTGTAGTTTCTCATCCTGGGATGTTTGGCCTAATATTCACCTGTCATTTTCTTAATTGCTAACTCAGAATCCCTATGCAGCACCACCCTCTTGACCTGGAGGTCCTTCAAAACCAGAATTGCTAATATCATAGCTTCATATTCCGCTTCATTATTCGTACATTCAAAAATAAGCATGTAAGAATAAGTTACATCTCGCACTCCTGGGGTCTCTCCCATACCCTAGCTCCTGCCCTTTCTTTGCATGATGACCCATCGAAACTCACTTGCCACACCCCTTCTAGCTCCTTCTACGTAGGCATGAAGGAAGCATTTTGGAAGAAGGATATCCCCTCACCCCCCTCAGTAAAGAAGATAATGGACCCCATCTCCGTGTCCACTAAATATATGGGGTGATTCTATAGCCTTTCAATGCTGGTTACCATATATGCCAATTTTTGTTCTCTGAAGAGCCTTCTTTGTATCCCAAAAATAGGGATAGTGGTGTATGACATATCCATCTGGAGGTAACCTTTGAGCTTGGTTGTCCATGATCTTGACAATAGAATTCCAAACTTCGGGGGAATGTTAGCCACCACCACATCCATGAATAGGGTTTTGGAAAGGATTTGAGTCAAGCAAATGAACAAGTCTTTGATCAGGCCCAGGCACTTGACTTTATTAGAATCAAAAAAAAAAAAAAATTGTAGGTTCTAGTTACATCCAATCGTAATTCATCCATGATCCTCCTGGGCATTAGATTGTGGGAGGCTCCTGAATCAAGCATGGATTTATGTAAGATGGAATTATGTATGTTCAGTCTAACCTAGAAAGGAGGGACTTCTTCATCGGAAGTTTCATAGACATGGGGGCCAAATAGGATAGTGGGTCTATGTAGAAGGAGCAAGTCGACATAAGTCGACTTGAACGAAGACCGACTTAGTCGATCAGCTGACTAAGTTGATGGGCCGACTTAGTCGATCAGCCGACTAAGTCAGTCGGTCGACTAAACTAGTTAATTAAGCCGACTAACTAAACAGTCATGTCGGTTCACCGAACCGACAGGTATTTATTTTGTAACTGTTTTTTAAATTGTATATATTAGGCTATTGAGCCAAACAAGAACTCAGTTTAGTTCTGTGCTTTGTATGAACTCACTATATTAATATTCTGTTTCATCCTATCTGTTCTTGTCTTTTGTCTCTGTTTATATTTATGTATGTTTTAGTATGTATTATTGGTAACCTTATGTGATCTGTGAGATTACAACATTGGTTCCATTGCTGGTAGTACATGTCTATAATATATGCTCACATATGATACCAGAGCAGGAGATCAAGGACTGGTGGGAGCGTAAAATTGCCAATTATTTGCAAAATTATGCACATAGGAACAGATAAACAGTCGCTGAAGCCAAAGCCAGATTTTTCACCGAGACACACGAAAAGTTCGTCGAATCCGTGCCACAACTACTGAAGCAACTTCTGGATGAAAAAGATCGACACAACTAAAGAAGAACAGTTGCTGGAGGATCTAATTCGAGGGGGCTGAACAAATCTGTCGGAGTGGTGTGAGAAAATCACCGACGACTTCTGTGAGGAGTAAGCAATCGAAGACCAAACATCAGTGGAAACTGTAAAATCTAAATTCTACACAGATTTCACCGACCAATTTCTGTGCTCCCTACCGACCTTGCTGTTTAAATTCTTGATCGAAAAAGGAGTAGGCCACATCGTCGAACCTCGACCACCACTGTGCGAACAGCCACCGAACACCAACCGGGTGGAGAAACAGAGGAAGTGGGAGAAATTGATTGCTGAAAGGGAGTGGGAATACTTCCTGAGCAAATAGACAGAACTAACCGAGCTTTCTAAAAAGCATCGGGTAGGCTATGGGGGGGTAGCTGGTCATGTGTCAGAGATAGAGCATATTGGATCCTAGTCAACCAGAATCCAGTATTAAGCCAGTAATGAAAAAGTCGACCGAAGGAATAGTATTGTATGAAAGCATGTCGGACATTAAGAAAATCGAAAGGGATGAAAGGCAGCAGAGAAGGGAAGCCAGATGTGAAAGAGCCGCAGGGATGCATCAAGGACAAAAACCTAGGGAGACCGACCATGATGAGATTCCACCAGAGTCGGGTCATGGCCGACACAGAGAGGGCGTAGACAAAGAGGCGGCCCCTAAGGATGAAGAAGTGTGGATAGAGTAGCCAGAATCTCTCCAAATAATGGTTCTCGACGAAATAAACCTGTCCCTAGCAAATCTGCAAACCAGAATACAGACTATTGTTGAAGACGACCTCCGACTGCGAGCTGGTGACATCACTATCTGGAGTTGACTAGGTGACGAACCATACCCGGGATGACATCTTTTCATACGCCGACCGGTCGAAGGGAACTAGGTGACCTTTCAAACGGCACCCTCCTTTCGGAGTATCCACTTGCTCTTACCGACACATGAAGGAGCACCCCCCCGCCACATACAACTCTAGAAGAAATCAAAGAAGCAGACCTGCGCACACAAAGTTGCAGTGGACCATCGACCATACAAATCCACAACAACCCACTGTTCATCGAAGAAGTATCGACCACCGACGGGAGCACAAGTTTTGTCGACCAAACTTCCGCAGGAACGCCTACATCAACAACCCCACCACCTTCACCACCACCCACACCTCCAACCCTACCAACTTCTGAGAGCAGTGATAGTGATTCAGACATGGATCATGGATAGGCTCACATTCCTCTCTACGATGGGGATGAAGACCCCAGATGACATTGGTTCATTTGCAAGTTGACCTGGAAAGCAAACCAGGTGACGGATGAAGAACGAAAAATGGCTCAGTTCGCAGGGGCCTCACGCAAACGGGCCTTGACATGGTTCATGACATTCTCAGAAAGGACACCCAAAGCGATGAAAGCTGAGATAAAGGTGCAGTTCTTATCCTTTTTCAAAACCCCAGACGCCAAGCACCTAACCGCCAAAAAGCTTAAAACAACACAACAAAATCTAGGGGAGACAGTCCGCGACTACGACAAACGCTGGAAGGATCTATTGAGCCAGTTAGATTATGTCATTGATGAACAACTACTAATTCAATGGTTCCTTGTACGATTATCACAGAAAGTACGGCGACATATAAGTCTGGAGACGTTCAAGACATATGAGGATGCGCTAACTAAAGCTCTGCAAGTCAAGATGGATGAAGATATACCTGCATATCCGACAGACCACAGATTAGAGGAACAGCTAGAAAATGTGCAGAAGTCTTTGAAAGAACTGACCCTCAAGAATCAAGAAATCTGGTGCACTAAATGTTCGATGGCCGGGCACTCAAAAGATAACTGTCGACAAGACTATAGTCGACAGGACGTCCGCTTTGTATAAACAAAATCATTTTGCGACATTTTCCAGGAACACGGAGATCATTCTATGAAAGATTGTCTGTATAACATGAAGAATGGAAAGGCTTCCTGGTGCGCCATCTATGAGACAAAAAGTCACAACACAGCCGACTGTCAACTAAACCTGAAAAACAGACAGAACTATCAAGCAGTCTACCAAACGAATGCAGTAGCGCAGAACAATGAGCAAAGTAATACAAACAACCAGAACGGGCAAGGACACGACGGCCGACGATATGAGCGCCGGTACGACAATCGACGACAAGGATATGGAGGCCGAGGACGATTCGTCGAGAATCGCGACATACGACCACGTCGATCTACCCAGTGGTTCATTTGTCATAAAGAGGGTCACCGATACGCCGACTGTCCATACAAGGACAGAACTGATCTTAAATTTTGTAACCATTGTGGCGTAGGCGATCACTCCCTGGAGGATTGTCCTACCATGTTGGAGAAAATCAATAATAAAAAAAATGTTAATGTCTTGTCTTGTGTCCAGAAGCATGATGTCTTAACTACTAAAAATCTGCATATTGTCACTAGACAAGGCACAAAAACAGGCCCCGATAATCCCCAAATTAGTAAAATTAAAAACACAAATGGTTATCCGGACCCCATGAAGGAAAAACAAATATATCAAGAAGCCACCCACATATTTCACGACATTGCACAACAAGAAGACACTGTTAATAGTCGACTTAGCACGACACAGCAATTAATCCATCTCACTCAGACAGACGAATCCGTAGCCCAGTTCATTGATTTATTGCATAAAATAAAAAGTGTTAACTTTGGTAAACAAACTAAGAACATTTGCAGCCTCAACCAAAAAGACAAAAATGATGTCGACCCACTTGTCGACCTGGAAGTCGAAGGTTACCATGTCCGACAAGTAGTACTCGACTTCGGGTCTCAGGTAAATATCATGACCAGGGATACATGGGAAAAGATGGGAAGACCTCGACTCTACGAGTCAGGCATCTACCCAAAACTAGCCGACCAAGGCCTCATTGAACCCATCAGGGTTTGGAAAGATCTCAACACGACCATCAAAGGAATCACTACCAAGGTTGATTTTGAAATTATTGACCCAAAAGAAGGATCTAGCTCCTTCCCAGTGCTAGTTGGTCGACCTTGGGGATGGAAGATGAAAGCATCCATATCTTTAGATAAGGAACGTATCAAGCTAAAAGGAAATGGTCAAAAATTAATTGTACCTATTAACCCATCCCAAGGACAACCTTGGACAGAACCCATTGATGAAGAAGTCGATGTCAGACAACTCTACCAGATCCACAACAACACTGACTATACTGAACCAAACATCTATGGGGAACTTCACTTAGGTAACCAAGACTCAATTGGGTATAACTCAGATGCTGAACTATATGACTGGGAAATGGAAAATTATGAAACACAAGCAAGAGGGTACTGGACTATACAAAAAGTATCGAAAAAACTCACCCGACAGTGCTCCATAGTCTCAATTATCCCCAAAATATTTGAAAAGAAAGTCAAGGAAAGACCTACCTTACAACCAACTAACTTACACACTACACAACTGCCCAGGTATAAGGAAAGGGAATCCCCAATCATGCATGTCAAACAAGTATCTAAAAATATTGTTGAACATGGCAGACTTCAAAGCTTAGTGTAAACATTTGCAGGTCAAGCAGCTAGATGGTGGGACACCCATCAGACAAAACTCCAGACCTGGACAACTGCTTCAACCTTCTTTGTCGAACAATTTGGTGGAAAAAAGTTAACCCAGGAAGCTCAAATTCCTATCTTTATCCAAGGACAAGACCCAGAAGAACATATCAAAACTTGTGAAAAGGAGTGGAGAAGACTTGGATACAAAGATGAGCCAGCCTGGCCACATTTGTTTCCTTCAACCCTATCCGACTTACCTAATAAATGGTATAAGATGGAGGAAGCTAGAGGAGAAACCTTATTTTGGCATGAACTCAAAGAAAATTTTATCAAAGACTTCCAGTTTAGACCTCAAAACGAAAAATTGGCTGAGACAGCACAGCAAATCAAACAATTTCTCCAACCGACAGAAAAACAACCCTCCCAAGACCCTCGACGAATCAAGGATTGTAACAATATCCAAACTGAGTCAAAATCACAGTCGACACATTTACAATTGGAAAATGAGCACACAGAAGGTAAGAGCTTCAGATGGAAGACCGACCACATGGAAACAACAAAACCTATCTACTCACTCTTGAAAGTCGATACCACTGACAAACCGGATCTGGACAGAATGACTGCAGCCGACTTTCCTGCTACATTCTCACAGTTCAAAGAAGGAAGTCAGCCGATCAATGAAGCTAAAGCTCTAGAGTGGCTAGATGCCAAAGTGAAAACTAAGGAGGTCGACATTTCAAATGACGACCAGCCAAAAATAGCCAAGATTGGTGACTACTGGAATGACCAACAAACCACTAAAATAGTGAACTTACTTAGAGAGTTCCAGGATGTCTTTGCAAGAGACTATAAATATTTAAAAGGCTTAGTACAAGAAATGGGTGAAATGAAAATAGATACTAAACCTGATGTCCGACCTATCAAGAAAAGACCTTATAAACTAGCTCATAAATACAAGGAAATAGTTAAAAAGGAAATCGACAACATGCTGGCAGCAGGGATCATTTACCCCATCGACCAGTCCGAATGGGCAAGCCCCATGGTCGTACAGCCCAAGAAACATGACCCGACAAGGTTACGAATTTGTGTCGACTTTAGGGAGCTCAACAAAGTCACATTGACAGATCCATTCCCTACCCCTTATGCTGATGAAATCCTGAATGAAGTTGCAGGCCATGAATGTTATTCATTTACAGATGGATTTTCAGGGTATAACCAAGTACCAATAGCAAAGGAAGACCAGAAGAAGACAACATTTGTCTGTGAATTTGGCTCTTTTGCTTACAGAGTTATGCCTTTTGGGCTAAATAATGCACCTGCAGTGTTTTCCTGCATTGTTGTCAAGACATTCCAAGAATACATATATAATACCATGGCAGTATACTTCGACGATTGGACAATATATTCCACCCTAAAATATCACTGCCATTGGCTTCGACTTATGCTGGAAAGATGTCGACAAATCCAACTCTCCTTGAATATTAAGAAATGTATCTTTATGACTCCCATAGGGATACTCCTAGGACATATTGTTTGTAAAGATGGTATTAAGGTCGATTTTTCCAAGATTAAAATCATTCTCGACCTGAAGCCACCAATAAACCCTAAACAAGTCCGGGTGTTACTTGGACATATAGGCTATTATAGGAAGTTTATGAGACACTATTTAGACATGACCTGCCCTCTGGAAGAGCTACTAAAAGAAGATCAAGAATTTAAATGGACCGAAGAATGCCAGATCTCCTTCGACAAACTAAAAAGAAAACTGGTCGAAGCCCCCATACTCAAATTTCCTAACTGGTCGACCAAATTTCATGTGCATATTGATGCATCAGGAATAGCAATCGGAGCAATCTTGACTCAACCAGGGGACGATGGGATGGATTACCCTATAGTTTACAGCAGTCGAAAACTAAATAAAGCTGAAAAGAACTATTCGACCATCGAGAGGGAAGCCCTAGGTATGGTCTTTGCCCTTCAAAAGTATTGACATTACCTTTTAGCCAACCCCTTCAAATTTTAGACTGACCATCCGTCTGCACAGTCCACAGCAATAACTATTTTGTACCTCCCTGTTTCTTTGGGACGAAGAAACATTTTTTTCGTGGGGGAGATGTAGAAGGAGCAAGTCGACATAAGTCGACTTGAACGAAGACCAACTTAGTCGATCAGCCGACTAAGTCGATGGGCCGACTTAGTCGATCAGCCGACTAAGTCGGTCGGCCGACTAAACTAGTTAATTAAGCCGACTAACTAAACAGTCGTGTCGGTTCACCGAACCGACAGGTAGTTATTTTGTAACTGTTTTTTAAATTGTATATATTAGGCTGTTGAGCCAAACAAGAACTCAGTTTAGTTCTGTGCTTTGTATGAACTCACTATATTAATATTCTGTTTCATCCTATCTGTTCTTGTCTTCTGTCTCTGTTTATATTTATGTATGTTTTAGTATGTATTATTGTTAACCTTATGTGATCTATGAGATTACAACAGTCTATCATCTTGTAGATTTAGGATATCAGATATGGAAGATATTTCTCCCAAATTTTTTAACACCGTGGAAATATTAGAATGATATTCTGAATTTTTCAATAATTCAGTGAGGAGAACATATATTTTTATTTTTTCAATTTCATCCTCAGACTGAAAGGAGTTTGTCCTTGATCGGAGCTCCTGGGATTGTCTTATCTACATTCCTTCCCTTTGGGATGTGGAAAATTCTTTGGGTTATCTCTGGGAGGCGCGTCATTTTTAGGCTGGCTAGTGGAATCTTTGTTCCATGTTTCTTTATTCTTAGTGACAGGGACATCTCTATTCCTCAATTTGATCTGTCTCTACTTGTATAGCACAACGAGCTGGTACCCTCTCCTGAAGTCATCTGTCTCATTAGGAGGCATCTCTCCCCTCTCTAGACAAGCATTGTCATGCTCTTCTTTGGTGAGGAAGGTGGTGAGAGAGTCAATGTCTAACTAATGGATTTCTTCTTCATCTTGATGTTCGCTATCCTGATCCATGAAATTCTCTTTAAATGGAGGTCTAACAAGGGGATCAAGAGGTTTCCTTTTCCTATTTTGGATGGCTTGGGGCCTTCTAATTCCCATTTTGTTGTTCTTTATTTTATCTGGTAGGTCTCCTACCATCCACAGAGAGCCTCTCCATCATCCTTTCCATGGTTCTTATCATTGTGTCAGTTCTGGATTCTTGTGAACTAGAGGTAGAGGGTTGTTCAATCTCTTTGTCAGTCTTTCGCTCTCCTTCCTCCCTTCTCCATTATCCTTCATCTCTCTTCTTATTTCTTGTGGAAATCAGGTTCACATCCACCTCTCTGGCATCTTTCATCATAGCCTCCAAGGAGGTTCATCTCCTTTCACTTATCCATAAGGAGAATTCACCATCGAAATCCTTCGTGTATTGAAGCTGGGTGGAGCTGATGGGAGTTTTGAATTGAGTGGGAATGGAATTGTACACTTCCATGAACCTCTCTGAGAATTCTTGAATGGACTCTCTCTCTCTCCTCCACATGTAATGATAGTGAGAGAGATACTTCTTGGGTTTCTTTTGATCTGCCCAGTTGTCTTTGAAAGCATCCTCGAAGGCCTGATAGCTCAGAATATAGTCACTTGTGAGGTTTTTGTACCACTTTCTTGCTTCCCCAACAAGCGTCCAGGAAAATAATATGACTTTAAAATCATCATGTTCCACTTCTTCTAGGTCCACCTAGTCCAAAAACCATCCCATGTGTTCCTTAGTTGTGTACCCCCTTTCCCCATTGAGTTGTCTGAGCCTTTTGGAGTACCCCAGAAGGAGGGCGTGAAGGACCACAGGGAGGCATATAGGAGAAAATTTCTTCGCCATCCTCGGGGGTACAATAGGGTTTATCAAGGGGACTAGGAATAGTGTGACATAGATTGGCAAGCTATGAGTAGAAGGAGGGACGTGGGTGTTAGACTAATCAACCCATAGTTACCTACCTTAGACATTAATTAATCAATTTTTGTCTTATTTGCCTAGTTTCCAATATTCCACTCTATGCAAGTTGTCTTCCACATGCCATAGAAGTCAAACTTGCTAAAAATGAGTAATGGAGTGCTTGGGAAGCCTCCTCGAATCCATATTTACCATATCTGCTTTATTCTAGATCCTCCCTAGCGCATATCTTCTTTTTCTACTAAGTTGCCTGCTTTATTGAGATTTATGGCAAAAGGTAAAGTAAGACTAGGTGTAGTTGACTTGTTTTTTTCCCTCATCATCCTCCATTCTTTTCTCCTAATAAAATAATGTATGATTTGTCTTTCCATCACTTATTAGCTTGCCTACTTGAATTTTCCAATTTGTGAGCCTCTAGGTAGATTTGGAAACTGCTTTATGCACCTATGGGGGCTTTGACTAGATTTAGTAAGCCTACTTTTTGACTATTTCAAATGGAATCCTTATGCATTTCAATATCTCATGTAATTATATATTGCAGCAGCCTATGACTTCATAAGGTTGGCTATTGTACACTTATTCAATACATATTAGTGTTATGATCCAATTTCAGTCTCCTTTGTGTGTAAATTTGCATGTTTGATTAGCAATTTTGTGAGTGCAATTGTTCTATCACTTGGGTTCAATTTCCACATGGTATCAGAGCCTTTGTAGATAGATTTCTCTCCTTCCATATTACTATTGTAGGTTCAACATCTTGACTGGGAGCAAATTCTGCTGGTTGAAGGGCACAATTTAGAGCTATGGATCAATCTCAGAAGATCATCTTGACTCCATTTAATTTCTTTAAATGGAAAGCAGAGATGGAGATACTATTGAGAGAGAAGGGTCTCTATAGGGTGACTATGGAAACTGAGGTAGAGACCAATGCAGCTGCAGAGAAAATTAAATGGCACAACAAGAGGGATGAGGCCTATGGTCTTCTGTGTCTGAGCATATCCAGAGACCTCCTCTTCCATCTTGATGGATTGACATCACCTAATGAAGTCTGGGAGAATATTGTACATATTTCTGGTAAGACAGATGAGATGAGAGGACATCAAATCGAGAATGAATTGATCTCTTTGAGTCCCAGCAGCTTTGAATCCCTACAACTCTACTTTTTTAAATTTAAAGCCCTTGTTTTGCAGCTAAAATAGTGTGGAATTGAAAAGAAGGAAGAGAACCTAGTTTTGGCCATACTCTCGAAGCTTGGCCCTGACTATTCAATGTTTTTTTCGACCTTCCATGCCACCAAGTTGACAACTCGAGCGTGGAAGATTCCTAATCTTGCAGAGTTCATGGAATCCCTCACAAAAGAACAAGACAAACTGGTGATGATGGGCACCATCAAACCTTCCAAAGACCAAGCTTTGGTTGCTGGAGATTCGAGGGTGGATTCAAAATGAAAAAAGAAAGCTAAGAAGACACCTGAGTAAAAGAGAGACAAGAACAAGTCTCAAGAGGAGCCCCAAGGCTCCAAGAAGAACTTCTAGAAGAAGAAGAACAAAGGAGAAATGAGCAAGTGCGCATACTACAGTAAGGGATATCATTCTGAAATCTCCTGCATGAAGAATATAAGGTTGCAGGGACATAACAAAGTCATCAAGTACCAAACAATCAAGAGAGAATTGAGCAGTATCTGGAGTCATCCTGTGTTAAAGCTTACAAAGCTTGTTGAGGAGAACTTCGAAAGACAACAAAATTTGATGACCATCCCATTGACTTATGTGAAAATTTGTTTTGTGACAAATGCTAACTCAGCCGTGATCGTTGTAGATATCATTTTCATCTTCAAAGTGATCATAATTCAGACCTTGTTTATGAAGGCCATCTTACTTCAATTATTGGCGATTTATACGATACTTGAGTTTCAATCAGATCATTGGTTTGATATTGGTATTGGTTTGATGGTATGAACTAAACATTGTTACCAGAACCTCTAGTTTACAGAACTCCAAGGAATATAGCATACATGGAGTATGGCGCTGAAGAACCCTTTTCATAGAGACCAAGAAAGAGAAAAGGGAAAATATGAAGAGATATCTCATGGAAGATGATAGAAATAAAACATAGAAAATAAACTTAGAGGGTTTTCACAGATCAAGACTCAGCAGCCGTTAGATCAAAAATAAACGGTGGAGTTTAACTTTCGGTTTGGGAATTATCCCACATTAGTTGTGTAAATTTGTATGGGTTTATATACCCCAACCTTTTACATTTATATCGACGCGTAGTGCAAAGGTATGGTGGGGGATCTGGGTGTTTGGACTCCACGAGAAGATCACCAGCTCAAAGCCCGGGATGATCTATCAGGCGTACACATGGAAAATTCCATCATTGATGAGAATAACGACGTGGTAGGGAGGTGTTGCGAACATGGCAGACCATGAAGCTAAGATGGTAGAAGACGTGGCGTCGATGTGGCATAGGAGTCATCAAATGTGGCTAAAGCATTTGTGAACATGAAGGTTAAATGTGAATTCGTAAAACATAAAGTTTTAATTAATTAAATAAATAAAAAATGTGTTTAGTTTTAATAATAAAAATTATTTTAATATAAAGTCATTTTTTAAGGGTTAAGTAAAACAATAATATATACATAGTTATATATTAAAAATAAAAAATGATTTTTATTGTAATATCATTTTTTTTGGAGGTGTATTATTTTGAAAAGGTGTGTTCTTTCAAAAAAATACACATGACCTTTGGAGAAATATATATTTTGAAAACAAAAGTCATTATTAGTATCTTGGTGGATAAAATGTAATATTTTGGTGGATATTCTACCTTTGACATGAACCTTGTGTTCATTCAAATAGACTGGTGTCAGTAATCAGGTTGGAGCTTGATTGAGGATTGGATTCCTCTCTACATGCTGGGTCATGTATACAAGCTGGGTCTTGTAAGAGAGTTGGGTCTCTCAATCTAGATGGGTCTAGATAGTTCATGTTATGTGATGTAAAATTTTATTTAATAAAAATACATTTGATATATTCATATGTGTTTGTTATTTTGTATATATATAATTGGTAAATGTTATGACTCATTAAATGTCATTTGTGTTTTGGCAAGATATTTTTAAGTTTTAATAGACACTTATTCACCCCCCCCCCCTCTCAGTGTCTGAGACCGTTCTACAGATTATTGAAACAATCAATAATCTAGGATTTCCATCTTTCACCTCTAGTGAAAGGCCTACCGATGGTGGAAGAAAGTTAAATGAATGGAACATTTGAATGAAAAGGAAATTTCCCGGAGTATTCCAAAGGTTTCCCAAGCAGTAATACTTGTCCCGGCACTATTATCATAAGAAGATGCTCAAGTTATTTGAAATCAGACTAGGGAATATGTAAATGGAGGAATATGAAAAGAGGTTCCTCGAGTTATTAAATTTTGTGGATTTCATACAGGAGGAAAAGGTGAAGATCCAATGCTTTCTCACTAGTTTGCAAGAATTGTAATAGGGTATCATTATCTTACGACGAGCCCCATACCATGAAGGATTTCATACAAAAGGATAAATATTTGTATGATCGGGGTAAGAATAGGAAGGACTTGTATCAGGGATGGAAGGGTAAATTGAAGGATATGTAGGATCAGAGAAGAAAAGGATTTAATCCCATAGGAAGAAAACATGTTTAGTTTTATTATTTCAAGCATCCCACTATGAAAGAGGAATCCATAGTGAGTGAACCTACAAGATTTAAGAGGCCAGGATAAGTCAAATGCTGGAAATCTGGAGGTGACAACTATCTTAGTGATTGTCCTAAGAAGAAGCACAGAGATGTCACCGTGTATCATATAAAAGAATCATATTCAATGGGATATGTAGATCGAGGTGTTCCCCGAATTTATGTCTCTTTGGACAACTTCCAAGAAGGTCATCAGTCTTCAATGATTTGAATTGAAGGTAACATGAATAATATTCCAATTACAATTTTGATTGATTATGGGGATTCGTTCTGTTATGTGAATGCAATTTTGATTGAGAAATGAAAGTTAGTGAAAATTAAGCTTCCCAACCATGGGTTGGTTTAGTTAGATACAATAATGAAAATAAAAATCACCCATGTGGTCAAATACTATTCATTTATAGAGAATGGGTTTCATACCAAGTCTAATTTACACGTCATTCCTCTGGGGTCATATGATTTATTTCTTGGTATGGACTTCATAGAGTCTCATCACACAATTTTGGATTGTCCGACCAAAATCATGACTTCCCAGGATGAGGAAGGTAATTTTGTTCAGGTCCAAGGAATTCCTAGACGTATTTTTGTAAGGAAAATCTAAGCTACACAAATGAATAATTATATCAGGAAGGGTTTTCATGTTTATGTTATTTGCGTTGAGTTACCAACAGATTTAGATCCACATGAAAGAGAATTTTGAATACTCTACGAGTTTAAGGATGTGTTACAGGAGGTTCCAAGGTTGCCGCCAAAGCCTTACATTGGTTTCACAATCAAATTGGTGCTTGGAATGGTGCTTGTGTCCAAATCTCCCTATAGGATTAACACCTCGTAGTTGAAGGAATTGCATATGAAATGTCATAATTGTTGGGAAAGAGTTATATATTCCCAAGCATTTATCCCTTGGGATATCTAGCGTTATTTGTTAATAAAAATCATGGAACACTGAAGATTTGTGTGGATTTTCGTTAATTAAATAAATACACAATCAAGAATAGGTATCCATTGCCAAGGATTGGCGACCTCTTCAATCAATTGAGAGGAGAAAAAGTGTTCTTAAAAATTGTTTTGTGGTTGGGTATCACCAAGTGTTCATTAAGGATGAAAACATTAGTAATATTTTCTATAGGAATAGGTATGGTAACTATGAATACATTGTAGTACCCTTTGGGTTAACAAATTCTCCAACAACGTTTATGTGCTTGGTGTACATTTTGTTCAAATATTTCTTAGATAAATTCATCATAGTCTTCTTATATGAAATTTTGGTTTATCCCAAGTCAGAAGAAGAGAATGAGGAGCATATATGGATTACTTTATAGATTCTGAGAGAGAACCATATATATGATAAGTTTATCAAGTGTTCTTTTTATTAGAAGCAGATTCCATATTTGGGTCACGTCATCTCGGAGGAGGGAGTAACAATGGACCCTACTAAGATAAAAGTGATTCAAGAATATCCTACTCCCAAAAATGTGACAGCGGTCAAATCATTTATGGGGCTGGAAGGTTACTACAAAAAGTTTATAGAATCCTTCTCATGGATCTCAAATCTGATCACATATTTGCAAAAGAATTGTGTGAAGTTTATATGGACCAGGAAGAGTGAAGAAATCTTCAGACAATTAAAAGAGTTACTTATAGATGTTCCAGTGTAAAACTTCCATATCTCAATAAGTAGTATGTGGTATGCATGGATTCATCATTGGAAGGAATGTGTGGAGTCCTGATGCAAGATGGAAATGTGATTTGTTATGAACAATGGAAGTTAAAAGACCATGAGAAGAACTATGCTACTCATGACTTGGATTTGGTCATTGTAGTTCATGCTCTTTGGATGTGGAATCATTATCTCATGGGAATCTAGTTCGAGTTAAGATGAGATCATAACAAACTTAAGTATTTGTTTGATTAACCTCAATTGAATGCCAAACAAGCTAGATTGATTGATTTCTTAAGCGAATTCAATTTCAAGATCAAGTACATAAAAGGAAAGGAGAATAGAGTAGTTGATTCGCTTAGCAAAAGAGGTTAGTGAATGCAAGTTTCAGCTATCAGTAATTGGAAGTATGACAACAATTAGGTTTTAGGAATAATTAATGGAATATAATCTTTATTTGCAAGTGGTGGAAGCATTGCAGTCATGCAACATGCCATTGAAATATGCCAATAATGTAGTGACTGAAAAAATGGGATTCTTCAATTTAAAGGAAGGATTTATTTACCAGCTAAAGGTGATTTGAAGAAAATTATACTTCAAGAGATGTATAATGTTCCGTATGCAGGTCACTCTAGTTATCAAAAATATTTAACAATATTCAAGGAGTATTATTGGTTGAGAATGAAGAAATAAGTGTCCAGGTACATTGCTTAATGTTTGGAAATCCAAAAAGTGAAAGTGGAGCATAAGCACCATGTTGACCTACTCTATCCATTGTTTGTACTAGAATGGAAGTGGGATGTGGTAACCATCAATTTTATTACAAAATTTCCATGAATGTTGAGGCAGCATGATTACATAATGGTAGAGGTGGACAAGTTGGCAAAGTCATCCCACTTTGTACCTGTACAATCCACTTTTAAAGCGGATAAGATTGCAAAAGTATACATGAAGGAAATTGCCAGGTTGCATGGAATTCCTAAGGCTATAGTTTCAGATTGAGATTCGAAGTTCACTTCGAAATTTTGGAGGGGTCTGTTCAAAGAATTTGTAACCAAATTAAATATCATTACAACATATCATTCATAGATAGGTGGGCAGGATGAGCAAGTGAACCAAGTCATCGAATACATGATCAGGATGTATGTAATGGATAGGCCTAATAAATGGGAAGATTATTTATACTTAGTGGAGTTTTCTTACAATTTTAGTTAGCAAGCATCTTTGCAGATGATTCCATTTGAATCACTATTTTAAACGTTAATATTAGCTTCAATTGGTTGTGGCTAAAGGCAACATGATTTAATATTGGGGACTCGTGTGTTCACCCAAAACAATGAGAGGGGAAGGGCATAGATAACCATAAATATAAGTTATTACTCTTTTTAACCTTGCTGAATTAGGAGAAATCCTTTCATAAACCTGAAATGACCAATTAGCTACCCTCACACCTATTTTTCTCCAATCATTGAAGGCATGGGGAAGTTTCGTGGAGAAGTTTGATCCATGGAGTTATGGAAGCATGGGATTCCTGCACTATGGAGGATTGCTATGAAACTACAAATTTTCATTCCTCCACTCTTATTCCCTTACCTTGTAAATTATGTGAAATATCTTGTAAGCATGCATCCCAACAAAGGAGGAATAAGGAGATGATTATCAAAGGAAGGAAGGGAGACACTTATGCTCAGACTTAAAGGGAAGAGAGCAAAGGAGAATGATCCTGTGGAAATGAATAGATTGTATCAGAAAAAAGATAATCACATCTTCAATAAAGGGATTCTATAGTTAGATGTAGACCATGTCTAGAAAACCAAAAGTGAAGTCATCCCTTCACAGGTGCGCAGTGGTAGTTGGGAAAGAGTGAAACAGATTGCAACATAAGAAAAGAAAGAAGTTGTCCAAAGAGACGAAGTCACTATTTTTGCGTAGATGTTCCAAGAACCAAAATTGAATCCATTCCATTGGACTGGTGCACATTTGACCATTTGGTTGGTGAGAATCCATAGTTCCTAAGCAAGGAATTGAAACCCTTGTGTATTTTGATTTTGTCCCTCTTGCCTCTATACTCCAATGAAATGGAAAATGGGAATTAAATTCACTTGGAAAAATTCTAAGCGTAGAGGACAGTCACACTTACCATTTTTGTGATAGTAGAGTGAATCCAAGGAAATGAATTGCACCAATTGACATGGATTTGATTGAAAACCAGTAAATCTCGATTATCAAGTGTTAAATCCTAAGAACCCAGAACACTATGATATGTCTCATGGTGGATGCATGAGTCTAAGCTCAAGGGTGGTATTTAGTAAAAAAGTTGACAAGAAAAAATTTGTAAGGTTGGGTAGAGCATGGCTTCCATGGATCCAACTAACAGTTGTTTCCAAATCCAGATAAGTGTTTGGAATTTTTTGCAAATGTTGTATCAATTATGAATTCCTCTTAAGAAATTGGTTAATGGTAAATGATTTGTATGTTGAATGTTTGTAAATGGATGGATCATTGTCATGTTGTGATTTTCCTTGGCACTACTAATGAATATATGAACATTACTAAATGATTGGGAGGTTGTAGCATGCCATGGCTTTCCATCCCTATTAAGTGGAATAAATTTTCATCCCTAAATTGGAATGAATTTTACATTCCTTGAGTTGTTGATATTTTGCATAAGCAATATTGATTCATGAATTATAACTCTATTTTTATCCTTCATGACATTTGAGATTTAATATCGTGATGCCTTAGGTGTGTCCCTATGTTGAATCATTGGTCCTGTGAACAAGTTTTGGGCTAGTCGAAACCTGGGTTGATGGTTGGGAGATTGCATTTTTGGTCATTCAACCAATGGTGGGTTTCCTTATTGTTCTTATCAGTCTCCTTACTGGGTTTTGGTTGCAATTCGAGTGATTTTTCATGATTTTTAAATGTAGGTTCTAGTGCCCAGGGAGTGTAAGGAATCCTGGTTAAATCGCCTATCTGATTCATTCCTTTGATTTCCAATGTGCCAATGGTGGAATCGACAAGTTAAATTATCGCTTTGTAATATTTTCGTGCCAACTTCTGACTTTCAATGTGCCGACGCCAAGACTTAGAAATTTAGGTGTTTCCAATCTCGTTTTATTCACCGTGGTGTTGTTGCCTTACATCTTGTGCGGAAGATCTGACTTCCAATGTTAGCAATCAGAAGTCGAAATTGGTTGTTGGGTGTTTTGTTTCCTCCTTCCAATGCATCGAAGGAAAAGTCGGCAAGTTTGGAGCATGTATTGTCATTCTCGTTTTCCCATTCCGACTCCGTAATGTCGATATCGAGAGAGACACAATAGCATCGGATCGGGGTTGTTTATCTCCGTATATCAAATTATTAATGGTATTTAATATGTGTTTAAGATTATTTTACATTATTAATTTTTGTAATTCTATGCTTCCACATTGTTCGAGTCTATTGTGACTCGTGGTGTTTTGTATATTTGACTTTTGATTAATTTTTTGAGAAGATTTGGAGTCGATTAGAGCCCCATAAGCATATTTAGCCACAAGTGATCAATTGTGTGGTTGTGTAACGTCATGGGTGCATTACAAAATCATAACACTATTGTAACAGCAATATAGACTCAATCTTTGGAAAACATAAAAAAAAAAAGATATTTTTAAAGATCCAAAATTTGAATCACAATGTATTAACAAATTGAAAGAGATTAAGAAGAAGATGGGAATGACCATTTGGGATTATTACTAGAGAGTTAATATTATAATGGATATGCTAACTTTTAAAATTTATGATGTGCAACATAGGGAGTGGTTTATCACATGAATTTTGCCTCACATTTGAGTCCCCTTGATGCAAAAAAAAAGTAACCTATCAATATGAAGCATTGGGAATCACAATGAGCCTGAAATCTACACCAAGTGATAGAGAATCATTAGTCAGAATGATGCATGTACAATCTCAGCTTGCTTCACTTACCATGCAATTACAGGAATCAACAAAGGGAAAATTGATGCACAAGAATGCATGGTGCACCCTATGTCATGCAGATGGGAACCATCTAAATGAATCAATCAATACAATTACTTAAATAGCATTCCATAGATGCATTCAAGGTATATGGCATCGAATGAAACAAGGGAGAGAGAGCAGATGTTTTAGAGGATTTAATTTGCGAGGTTATAGGGGAAGAGGATGAAGAGGATTATATGGATTTTGAAGGAAGGAAACATGCTTCACTTGTGGATAAATTTGCCACTTAGCCCATTTATGTACTTGTACACCTTGCACTCTATGTGGGTATTTCCATAGTGTAGAAGATATGACTAAATTCTACCCCGAACTTGTCGCAAAAATGGAAGAGAAGAAAGGAAACAACAACATGGTGTTAGATGACCCACGAGATGAATGAAAATAGAACAGACCCGCAAAATTAAATGTGGTGAAAAAAGGTGGTAAAAATACTGAAGAAGATATATGCAAATGGGGTTGCGTGGACCAGATTCTGGAAGCAAAAATAAAAATAAAAAGCAGTGCAAAAGTTTCCAAAGTTTGATGTAGCATAGCATATGTAGTTCCTGTATGATGCAAGAGAATTTGTATAAGTTGCACCAACACACAAGGAAGAGGAGCACCGTGATTATTTAGAGAATGATTTGGGGAATCAAATATGTGAGTTCTTGCATTGTTTCATAAAGATGTTAAATTATCCTTTAGAGATGAAGAATTTAATGCACCTATTAAAAAAATTGTTAGCTCTAAGTGATATGGAAGTTCTAATCATTTCCCTGTTACTTGAAAAGAATGTGTGACATGTTAGCAGAAGAAAGATAATAGGTAGAGAATTCAAAATGGTAGCATAAGTGGTTGGATACAAAATGAAATATTTTATGTTGTATCTATGATCCAACAATAACATATTTCATAAGAAATATTGGGAGTTTATTGGTAATCCAAAGTTGGGTTAGTCTCCCATACAACCCAGGTTGTCCAACCGATACAAAATTTATCCCATTTGAAGAATAGAAAATGTGGAAGTTAATATTTATGGGGTTAACATGATGGTGTATTTTGAGGTAATAAAGATCATGGGCGTAAAGGATCTCTACCCAACCTTATTAGGTGTTGACTAGGATTTTGATAATAGCAGTGTCGTTAATTTGAATCAAAGACAAATTCCAATTGAAACAATTACCCTATGAGTGATTTCTTTGTTGGACTTGGAAGAAGGGGAGTGATACATAGAGCATATGAAGGAAGATGATAAGATATTGGATATATATAATATTTATAATAGTACAAGAAGAAGGGGAGACTATATGAATCCAACAACAAATGCTGAAATTAGTTGGAGGAACATTTTCTCATTTGACACCAATTTGCAAGAGGCTATGGAGAGGTGAAAAAATAGGTTATACGAAGTATAAAATAAAATATGTGCTAGGATTACTAAGTCAGTGCATTGGATAGGGTATGAACTGCACAATCCTCCAAATTTTGATGGAACCAAAATAGTGGATACATTCGTAGAGTAAAAGGAATAAAGCCTATGTGAGAGACTCATGGGATTCAGGAAATGGAAGCAATTGTTAAAGGGACACTTGCAAATTGTTGGGAGACCCATAAACAAGAACTCAATGATTGGTCATAGGGGACTGAGTGCATAAAATTAAGAATCCAACCCTAGGGGACCTATAGGTAATGAATAGATATATATGTATGGAATACTCCCAAGAGAACCTTCGGTATTGGGAGAGAAGGTGGACAAGAAAAATAATTCCCAAGAAGAAGTGTGTTCATATATTCATGCATATTATGGATATGATGCCAAGTAGTTGGTGCATACTCAAAGAAATGCATAAACAAACAAAGGATTAGGGATATTTGAGAAAATAGTTCCATAAGGAATTTGAATTTGCATCGCACAAAAATGCGTTGAAATATATTTTGTACTGTATAAAGAATTTTATCTTCTACCAAAAAATCGATGGATCATATGCAAAAGGTAGACTGTGTATATCATAAGAAGATGACAAAGTTAAACCAAACCATTTATTGTTGGAAGGTAAATGGGGATGAAGCATAGGAGGAATATCTGAGAATATTGTAGATCAATGAAATAGAAGGTGAGCGTCTAGTATAGGAGAAATATTTAAACATCATTACATCATAGTATACTCAACCCCTTAAAATGAAGAATCTCAATACATGGTCGAAGAAAGATCCTAAACTTGGTTGTGGTTGGAGATTATTAGGACTAGGATATAGTCACTGAGGTGGTGGACTTAATGAAATAATACAAGGACTTATTTCCAAAGAGTTTTTCAGAAATGTAGGGGATCACAAGCTCATTAGGAGAGATGAAGATTGAATTGAAACCAGTTGGCATACTAGTGAGGTAGAGACCCTATATACTAAATCCAAAGTACAAGGAGAAGGTAAGGAACTATATAGAATACTAGAGGAAGGAGTTAAATTTCAAGTAGAGGAATCAAATAGATCATCCCTATGGTGGTACAGACCAAGAAAACTTTAGATATTATAACTTGTGTAGATATTAAACATTTGAATGCATCATATTACCCTTTCATATCCCATTCACAAATGATGTTTTAGAGAATGTTGGAGGATGAGAAGCATATTCTTTCATGGATGTATTTTCAAGATACCATCAAGTATTAAGAATTTTTTATGAGGATAGGACGAAGACAACATTTGCAATAGAGTGGAGTTCACTTGTGTACAATGAGACGCCCTTTAGAATAAAAAATCGGCCAACTATTTTTTCTAGGATTGTCATCACAACATTTAAGGAATCTATGCATAAGTTTCTAGAAGTGTATCTAGACATATGTATAGTTTTAGGCCTACTAAAAGAACACATTCAAGTTTTGAGATTGATGTTGGATAGTAATAGACAACTAAAAAATTCTTTAAACCCTAAGAAATGCATCTTCTACATGTCCTTTCGAATCTTGTTAGGTCATGTCTTGTGTATGTAAAAATTTCTCATGGACCTAGAATATATAGATTGTCATGATTGTGGATATGTCGATGCAACATCAATTAAGAATTTTATTGTGATGCTAGGACATACGGGATATTATAGAAAGTTCGTTAGAAATTATGCCTAGATTGTCGCATCGTTGAAGAAACTGTTGCACAATAATATTAGATATATAGGGAATTAGGACTATGAAGAAGTGCTAAACAAATTGAAAGAGAAGTTGGTTATTGCACCCATTCTAATATTCTTGTATTGGACAAAGCAATTTCATGTACTTGTAGATGTACTATCAATTGCACTCAGTACAATACTCATGTAGTTAGGTGAAGGTAATGTTGACCACCCTATTTCATTCGCAAGAACAAAACTCCCATATTCAAAGAATAATTATGCTACCACGGAACGAGAAGGATTAGCCATGTTGTATGCATAACAAAAATTCGAACACTTATATCTACTAGGGACTCCCTTTAAATTATTTATAGATCATTCTACATTGAAATACTTAGAAACCAATCCACTATTGGGGGGGTGAATATGAAAATGTTTTCTCTTGTTCTAATAATTTGATTTTGAGGTAGTAGTAAAACTCGGTAGCTAAGGGGAGGTAGGTGCAGGTGGGATCATCTTCGATCTCGATGGAAAAAATGTGTCTTCTTATGCCTGGGAACTTGGTCGAAAAACCAACAATGAAGCATAATGACTTTCTCTTTTCTACGGAATGAACCTATTGAGGAAACTCAATATCACCAAAATCATTGTTCTTGGGGATTCGAAGTAATTAATCCATAAAATGAATAATGAAAAAAGCAAAGGAATGGTTAAAATTAGAATAATCTATGAGCGCATCCAATAAGTCTTTGGAGAAGTTCAAGTTTCCTATACCCACACCCTCCAAGGCAACAATCCAGAGGTAGATAAATTGGCAAATCAAGGCATCAAGTTAAGAATTGGATCAACCAAGGTGAAAGGAATTTTATCTAATTATTTTTATGTCTCCTAAGTTAGTTTGTTTTGCTATTCAATCCCAAGGGGGGTCCTCTCCTAACAAAAATCCTATCCCCATTCCCAATATGAGGTTGAAGAACATAGAACAAGTGGTCGGAGTTTCTCCCCTCCTATCGGTGTTGTAAGACGAATACTCTCCTCCTCCTGGTGATTTGCCAACCGGGAGGCAACGTGATTTCCATCCCCCACCTGTCATTTCGTAGCCCATGTGATGGATTTAATGGAGCATGTTTCCCTCTTCAATTGGAATGGAAGGCTCACACGAGCCATGGAATCCCTCCAGATTCAGAACTTGTCCTCTCCCTTGGCTCATTCTGCCCTGTGATTTTGTGTAGCGAATGCTCCTGCTTCGAAAAATAATGCTCATTCTTGTGAAGAAAAGACTCTTGTTAGTGAAGACCCTAGCAAAGCTGCAGGAATAGTTGATCTTGCCTGTGAAGAGAAGGATCTTCTTCATGAAGAGAACGATCTTGTTTGTAAAGAGAAGGTGCTCATTTGTAAAGACTCTGACAGAGGTGTAGGTAGATACGAGATTGGTTCTAGGCTCTCAGTTGTTAGCATACTGAGGAACGGTAACTGGGATAGCGTCTAGTTCTCTCATGAACAGATTGGAAACTTATCTGTCCATTGAAGTTTCTTTCTTCCGTCGTATTTCAGGCCCTGAGTGCTTGGATCAGTCAGAGTTCACAACTCTCCAGGTCGAAATGGCAGATAAAGGTGCTACTCGAGAAGATATCTAGAACTCCCTCAAGGATCTCAAGAAGAATATGAGATGGTTATATGACATAATTAATAGAAGCATGGAATAAAGTAGCAGAACAATGGACTGGATGGTTTGACGGATAGAAAACCAGGATACTCACATAGAAGATAACCATTGTGACCTATATGAGATAATGGGAAACATAGGCTACATGAAGGATGACCTGAAAATTTTGGTAAATATGAACCAAGGAAGTTTCATCCAGGACAACCATAACAGAGACCAAGTGATGGAGGACGCCTATGTGGAGTATCCTGTCAAAGAGAAAAAAGTAAAGCAAAAGGATCAAGCCTAGTTTCATGGGTATTTCATGTTTTTTTGTATTCTCTTTTTAGGAGTTTTTGTTCGTTTATACCCCTCAAGGGGATTTAGAATTTTTACCAGCAATAGAAGCAAGCTCAAGACATTAGCTATCAACATGAATATTTCTGTCATTTTGGTTTTTTCCAAAAACTTGCAGGTCTTATACCACCTCTTTTTTTAAGCCTAGCTAGCTACTGCTAAAAAAAAAACTCGATAGCTATAATGTTTGACTTGATCTCTTGTATAGACTAGAGTCTAAATAGGCAAGTGGAAGTTTGGATCATGAGTTACCTGATGCACACTTATTTAGAGCAGAATTAGTACTCCATCATTACATGTATATGTCATCTTTTCTAAATTCATATCAAGTTCCAAAATATTATGCCATATCACAAAACCAACAATTAGTGACAAGAAGTGTGCATAACCAATAGAGCATATGATAGTTGTACAATCTTGGAGCTAATGCCATATTTCCTAGATGTGTGATGGAGCATGAGAACAATGTAGTATTATATGAATCACATGAAGGAGTTGTTAGAGTACATAATATAGGAAAGGAGACTACTATTAAAGTGTTATGCGCTAGGTTGTGGTGTCCTTCCTTGTTTCAGGAAGAAAAGGAATATTGCAAATGTTTCAATGTCTACCAATGCATAGGGATACCATCATAAAGAGATGAATCAATGCTCTTCCTAATTACTACATTGGAGCCATTTGAAAAGTGGGAAATTGGATTTGTGGGGCCAATAAATAATATTGTGTGAAGAACAAGTGCACATTATATCATCACTACAACATAGTATCAAATGAGATGGGTGGAGGTCGCACCAATAAATTACTATATAACAAACACTATCACACGGTTCAGTTTTGAGAATATTTTTACATGGTTTGGTTGTTCGAGGGTGTTGGTGAGTGATCATGATTCACATTTTTGGAATTCCATTATCCACATGTTGACTCAAAAATTCATGATGCATCACCAGAAGAGTACTCCTTACAATCCACAAAATAATGGTACAATGGAAGCATTAACAAGGTCCTCAAACATGCATTGAAAAAAATTTCTATTGTCACAAGCCCGATATGGCATAAATAATATTGGCAAACACAATCCAATTTAGGAAAATAGGATAACCTCACAAAACAAAAAGATAGGCGTCAAATCACAATTACTTCTCATTAACTAATGTACATATGTACATTGAAGTGGCCCTTGGAGTTCATATTCCAAGTGGAAACTTGGACTCCTGGGTGATCCTTGGTCTCCCCTATGGCTCATCATTTCCTTTTCTCATGAAAAGGATGAATAATAGTAATACAACAATATGGGAATATGGTGACCCAAAGGATTATATTCCCAACAATTCACCCTTTAATCTGAAGAGTGTATAAGAATCCAAGAAAAGAAGAGAGATAAATAAAAGGCTTGACGAACCACTATGCCAAGCAAGTTAGAAGAATCTTGCACCATCTTCTACGAAATACAAGAGCTCTCTGAATGGGTGGTTTTGGATGACCACCAACCAAAATGGATAATAGAGGCAGAAATATTCTACTATGTGGGTGGTTTAATGTCGTCCATAAACTCTTGAACTTTGTGCTAAGGATCAGAGGTTATGTCTGGAACTTGGAACTAGGATTAGAGGTTATGTTTGGCAGAAGCAATAGGAGGTTGAAGTATTATACAAAAATGGTGGTTTTAAGCTGACCACAAACCATCTAGAGAGATGACATGGGAAGTGAACAACTACATTTTGTTGAACATTTCCAACGTGACAATCTTTTACCAAGTGAGTTAGCTAGAAGCTTGCACTTGCTTCTGATACATGAAATTTCTCTCGATACTTGTGGTTTTAGGATGACCACCAACTCTGGAGCTCAGTCAATGCATATAAGGTTAGGTTTCTACCAGAAATAACCACCTTATAATCAACACAGTCTTCAAGTTAGAAATCACATCAAAGGAGGAAAGATTTACGTTTCATACACTTCGTAGCTTCATTTAAAAGCAGTACTCGAGGAGGTTGCAGCAGCTTCAATATTCACTTATATACATGTAGTATACTTCATAGCAGTAATATCTCCCTACATCAATCACACAGCTTTATATGGTCTTTACACTATGGAAATACTTTCACCTTCAGAAATCAGTCTAGGGTTCATAGAGCTTCATGTTCTAGTACACATTTGTCATGTAACATTTTTTGTATGGTTGATTTTGTAGTTGTTTGTGAATGGTTTTATTTTTCTATCCATGAAAAGGGGCCCAATACTGGACAAAATATTCTTCCCAATTCCATGTGCAACTCTTCAAAGGGAGGTTGTGGTTCTCTTATAGTCATCACTGGCATCACTACTTAATGCAAAACAATGGGAGAAAGGCATTCAATGCAACAACAAAAAATAGGGTTTCTCATGTAAATGACCTACACCACCAATGGTCTCATCTCCACAAAAATGGAAATTTGGGTTTCTATTAGCTCCAAATCCAACAATCACCAAGAAATCACTTCAAATCCAATGGTCATTAACTATATTTCTCCAATGGTATTCTCAATTTCCTCTTCCATACGTGACTACAATCTTCAATATTATTTCTATCTGGAATGCAAATTGATCCTATCTCAGTTGGCTAGTGAACTGGAAACAACAACATTTTTTGTGGTAGCTCCATGATACGCAATTGCAAGCTTCAAGTGGATACGAGCATATTCAATTCAATGGGAGAAAGAGCATGGCATCCACTTAAGAAATAAGAAGCACTTCACACAGCATATACTAAACCATGTTTGGCTACAAACATACACAACATTCACAAGCCGCTTGTTGTAAAGGAAATTTTCCTATGGCTACGATTTAAGAGGCCATCAACGTACTGGGGTTGAAAGAGAGATGCAAATGGTTCTATAAGTAAATATAAGCAAGATCAAATATTAGAATGGTTCATACCTTATCCAAATGAAGGTTGATCCAAGCAGCCCTTCAATCCTCTTCTTGCTCCTCTTGCACCAAGATACCTACAAAACAAATTATACCTTCCACAAACCATTATGACCACATATAAAGCAATGATAATCAAATAAACATGAAATAATGATCTGAGTAACATCATCATATGATCATAAACAGAGATTCAATCACACATTGAACAATGATTTGGGAAGAAGGACATCACATCTTTATTAATCATGAAATGAAGTACAATTATATCTTCTCTTCAATTTGGGCACCTCGTGAAACCTTGATTTGGTTCTGCTACTTCTCTTCTCGAAGGAACTTAGCCTCCAAACTCTGCAACACAAGGAGAAAGCTTCTAGGGCAAAGGTGTGGGAAAAGAGAGCTCCAAATCCTCTAACATAACAATGCAAATATTCAAGTTTCCTCTCATGGACCTCCCTACCTCTATTTATATGCTTTATGACAAGTTAGGGTCAAAGACAAAGTAGTTACAACTGAAGCAGTCGGTTGCATAACTACCCAAACTACCCGAATTTTGAATAACGTATTTTTTTTACATTTTTGGGAGGAATACACAGGTTTCAAAGACATCAGTCACGTATGCAGGAGGTATACATGGGTTGCGATGCAAAAAGTCATGTATTTAAGGCGTACGCGAGTATTATATATAGCAAGTCGCGTACCATACATGGGTTTCCATAAGGCAACTCGTGTATACATAAACAAATGTCATTTTTAGGGTACTTCTAGGCATTTTCGGACTTTAGTGTCTTCTGGAAAGTTTTATCTAACACAGATACCTTTCTAACAGTGCATATATGAGGTCAAATGAAGTTACAAAACTTAATATATGGGTCCTCCAAGTTAGGTGTTTATTCAGTGACTTTCATGAAGTGTCATCATGGAAGTGTCGACATGCGACGGAATCATGGGAAAGTGGTCACAGAAAGAGATGTGTCATTTTGAGATATAACATATTCCCCCTAATGTATGATGTTATAGGGGAATACGATAGCCAAAATACATCATAAAGGAAACAACTGAGTATGGGGAGAGAAGAGAATCCAAGATCAAAAGGCTCAAACAAAGGTACCTGAAAGAGAGATAAATGTCAGACAAAACTGATCTCTGGGACATACAAGTCCATATACAAAACATCACCATAAATATATAGGCGGATCAAACATATGTATAACTGATGAAACTGTCATGGTCGCTCAATATGCAAAAAGGATCCATATCAAATCTAAAGGAGTCATGGCCACAAATTAACAAGGTGGATCCATACTCGACAATCGATCATATCCACAAGAATACAAGGTGGATCTATGTCTCAGCAAAATGTCATATAAAGTGCAACAAGGTCTTGCGCAGCTTAGGCAATAGAAAAAGATGATGATGCTACTGTACGCCCAAGGTATTCAATCCAAACCACCCAAAAGGTACGAATCCTAACCATGCGAATAAAGGAGCTAAAGTCAAACATGGAGGAAACCGTTTGATTACCGATCAATAATGATAACTATTAACAAATGCGAGGGAAACCACCATTAATGAAAATGGTCCCCAAGGTACCTAGTACATTCTAACAAGTGTGAATACAAGGACTTGAAGTTGAACACTTGAAGAATCCATCGAGTAGGAAACATTAAGGTATTCCTACTACCCAATAGCGAGGGAAATTTCCACTGATGACTACAATCCCCAAGGTACTAGCATAAAACTCTAAATCTCATTCCCAAAGCAAGATGTGTTGCAGTCGATAGGAAGAGATCTCTTGGAAGGAAGGCATTAAGGCATCCTTCATCATCCAACATGAGGTAAGTCAGAGACTAATTGGATATGGAATTGGTATAGAATTTCGTGACAAGGACCACCGAAGACATGATGTAATGAACTGATACCAGGGAATGGCTGACACAAAAGGTCAAGGCAACTACAGAATGGTCGAAAAAGGTTTAATCCTTGAACAATGAGCATGACACAAAAGTGACTTAGGCAGCTTTTGAAACAAAAATACCAATGACACAAATCTGCAATGTAGGAGACATTGACAGATTCCCCATATAATTGGAAAAGAAACCAACTGGAGGAGTAAAACTCTGAATCGGGATAAGTTCAAAATACTAGGACCCAACTATTGATAGACTCAAAAATGGTGCTTTGTTCAAGGAAACAAGACTTGCTGCCATGATGTAAAAAACATGTGAATGAACTTCCCTTCCCCTCTTTCTTGTAAAGGTTTAACGAGTCCAAGAAATCAAACTTGGGACCTTCTTCATTTTTGGAAAGCTCGAAGAAGAGATAGAAGAATGCTTGATAAAGCATTGATTCATGGATTTTACGAGCCCGAATTAGTGAATGCTCGACGATGTTTTCATAGTTTAGAGAGTCTGAAAACTCCAAAGAAGACTCCATGGGGGAACTTTTTCATCCAATTTAGTCTCCTGAGGCCGGAAAAGTATAAAACAAACCACAGAAGAACTCTCTTAGCTTCCGAAGAAGTAAGGCACACCTTTTTTGTACTTAGTCGAGGAGGTCCAAAAAAGGTTAAATTACCACCTACCCAATGCTCCTTCAAAAGCAGCATATAGCCTGAGTTTTACGAGTGTGAAGAAAGGCATGATCACTCGGAAAGATCCATTTGATTACGAGAAATGGGGATTACAACAATAAACTCGATGCTTTGTTCTTTAGTTTTTAACGAGCATGAAAAATACATAAAGTACACTCATAATCTTTTTCATGTTTGGATCCAGAGCACGAAAAAGAGAAAACTAAGCTCATACTGGGGGTTCCTTTTCCGTAAGTTTAGTCCCTCAGGTCTGGAAAAGCAATAAACCTATGCCTGAGAATACTCTTCTCAATTCCAAAAAAAAAGAGAGTGTTACTTTCTCATATTATTCCACATGGTCCAAGAAAGTGATAAGATACCACCAATGTGGATTCTCGTTCACCTATTCTTAATGAGCCTGAATGGACAAGTTTATTCAGCAGTCAATTCTATTTTGAGGAGTTAGACCTGGGCCTAAAGAAACCCAATATCTTTCCCATGAAGTTTTAACAAGTCCAAAAAATTTCACTCATGGCCTCCTTACTGTTTTTAACGAGCTCGAAGGAGAGCAGAAAGAATGCTCTAAATGTGAGGAGACGAGTGTCAGGGGAAAGTAAAACTAGTTCCAAGCGTGAGGAACAAACCTATGCATAATGCAATGAACATGAGTAGGATAAAGACACTCGGGGAATGTCTCCTCAAGGTAAAAGGTGTCAAGTTGCAAAGGCAAAAATATACAAGGCTGAGCGATGATGAGAGCAAAGATGAGGGCTTATACAACGAGCTAAAATCATGGAAGCCAACATCAGGCTCATAAGCGCGAGCATGGCACATGCAAATGCATTTACAGCTTGAACAACAAGACGAGGCCAGCAAATAGTTATGACTCCAACTAAGAATCCTATCTCCAAGAAACAACAACATCAGGATCATAGTCAGAAGAAAAGTTTTGATGCAGGTCACTTTGGCAGAAACACATGTGACTTTTCTATCTTCTACAAAAGGGAAAGTTAAGGCAGAATCGATCGAAGAAGATTCTATAACACCAAGGCTTGAGGTTTTATAATTAGTAAGATCAACCTTAGAAGGAAAGGAAATATCAACAGGGGAGATAGAGTTTGCAAGAGAAAAATCAATATCACAAGAGTTGAAAAATTCAAAAGAAAAATCAAACTCATCAGGATCATTGACTTGCTGTTCAAAGGGAGAGTCCAAAAACTCAACAAGAACAACATAAGAAGACCGATCCATGGGAAAATCAGGCTTACTAAACAAATCAGGGTTAGACTTAGTCACAACTGAACCAACATCCAAAAGAAGGTCAGACTATATCAAAGACTCTAGGAAGACTTCATCCGAGATAGGACACATGTCTAAACTTTCAAATGGATTGACAGAGTGGATATTAGGCCCCGCAGTCTATATAGGATGAATCACCTGGTCAACTGTTGGGACCAAGTCCTGAGAAGGTAAGCATGAAAATAGATGCTGCTTCTTAGTAGCAATTGAATGCAAAGGACATGAGGCCACATAACTCACCTGCGGTGGGGTAGTGTCTATAGAAACACTCAGAATCAATAAAGGAAAAACCTGGTCTCTAGTTGGGTCAGGAGATGGATCAAGAAAATCCAACTGATCGATAGTGACAATTTCTTCGCCATGATTAAAGTACATCACACGAAAGAATGTTGACACCACAGCTTACATGGAATAGACATAATCACGTCCAAGGATCATATTGAAGTCCAAGGGGTCTTCTATCACCATGAAGTCAATTAAGATGGTCTTCCCACCCAAAGTAACAGGTGTTTGAGCAAGAATTCCCAAGGATATACAAGTTCTTCTATCAAATTCCAGTAATTGACTAGCAGTCGACACAAGGCTGGGAGATCTCATGCCTTGCCAAGCACAGGTAGACAAGATACTAACTAAAGCTCCTTCATCAACAATACAACAAGAAATCATGTATGGTTAAACTTTGACCTTTATCTAGAAAGGTGCATTAGAAGGAAGGCGCGGCTCAACTAGTCTATCCCAATCAAAGGAATCAATTCGAGAGCTTGGTGGGGTTTGACCCGAAGCGAGTTCAGTTCCCCCTTGTTTAGTAAGTTCTGAACTAGCAGTGAAGAAAATGTGACTAGCAGACACTTCACTCTCCAAAGGAAGAGTTGGATTGATTGACAATGGAACTGATTCAACTGCTTCATGAAAGTCACTCTTCGAAGGGAGAGTGGGATTGACTAAATGTGACATTGGTTCAATCACATCAAGATCACTCTCTGAAAGAAGAGTGGGATTAACCAAAGATGAGATTGGTTCAACCACTTGATCAACTAAAGGTTGAGTAGGTTGTTGAGAAACTATAGGTTGTTCAGAAGAAGGAAATTCTTGAGTCTCGGACCACACTCTTCCCACCTCTGCGATAGCAGGGCACAGGTGAGTAAGATGATCTCCCTCACATAGCTTACAAGGGAACTTAATTTTGCACTTCGAATGACCAGTTTTCTCAACGGTGTCAACATGACTAGCAGTGGATGACTGTTTTCTCTCAGCATGACCTACAAAGGCTGAGATTTTTCCCCCATCATGACCACCAGAGGCTAGGTGAATGGGTCCAACCTAACTAAGAGAGGCTGGTTGTTGAAAAACTTTAGAATGTTCAAAAATGGGATGACCATGAAACCAAAATCTTCACACCTCCACGATAGAAGGAAATTTATAATTAAGGTGGTCTCCCTCACAAAAATTACAAGGAAACTTGGGCTTGTGTTTTGAATGGGTAGTATTTTAAACAGTGTCAACGTGACTTGAAGTGGCTGACAGATTGTCTTCATCATGAACCATAGAGGTTGAGAGAATGCCCCCAGAATGACGTGCAGAGGCTGAGAGACTGGGTCCAACATGACCTGCAAAGGTTGGATGGGCATCACCATCATGAAAAACAGAGGTTGAATGGTTAGGATCAACATGCTTTGCAACAGTTGAGTGTGTGCCCCCAGCATGGACTTCAGAGGCTGGGTGAATGGATCCAACATGACTTGCAGAGGTTGGATGGGGGGGTTCAACTTGAACATAAGAGGTTGAACGGGTGCCCTTAGCATGAAATGCATAGGTTGAGTGACTGGATCCAATGTGACCTAGAAAGGTTGGAAGGATCCCACCAGCATGATCAACAGAGGCTAGATGGTGAAGATCACCTTGACTTGCAGAGGTTGAGCACTTAGATCCAACATGACCTGCAGAGGTTGGATAGGTTCCCCCATCATGAACTACAGAGGTTGGGTGGTGAGTTTCAACTTGACTTACAGAGGTTGAAAAGGGTGCCCCCTTTCTTATGTTCCTTCTTCCCATTCCTCCTTCTTTTACTCCTTTTAGACTATCGGTTACTAGTATCAGTACTTTCACCGCATGAGGTAGAAGGAGTAGGAGAATCAACTACAGGTGAAGGGGAAGCAGTGTTTTGATGCCCTTGATATAATGATCCTACTTTAGAAGCATCAAGAGCATTTAGGACAGTTGGATTAGAAAACAACCACACCGGTAGCCCTAGGGTGAATCTAGGAAGATTCAAGGTGGCCATCAAAGGAACACTACCATTCCCCATGAGAGGAATAGTACAAGGAGTTCCCAGCATGGGTATCTCTTGGTTGGTGTTCAAAGGGGTGTTATCCATAGTTTCAAAATAGGAGACAAAGTCTGAGGTTGACAGGCAACCAAAATTACAAAACACACACCTAAAGGCACACTAAGTACAGACAAACCACACAGCACTCATTAAAAATTCCTAAAGCCAAATAGACAGATAAGTATAAGATATGATTTCCAGAAGAAATTTGATAGACAGTTACTTGGAATCCCTGTAGATGTTGTTAGGCTCAAGCAGAGGAATCACCCACCGCCCTCCCACACCTTCTACTGTGGTTACCTTCCAAGCTCATCCAAGGTCAACCAGAAATAGCCTTTCGGTGTACCTGTGTATGAACCCTAGATGTCAAAGAGACTAAAGGATACCTTAACTATATTGACATTCTGGGGGGACAGTCGCAAGCTTGGATCATATGCATGGACAGGGTAGAAAATCCTGAAACCTTGTCTAAGACAAAATTCCCAGATGTGCAAAAACACTGGTCTACGCTTTCACAAGGAATCGGAGGGTTATCTCCTCAGTCCAAGTCTCCACGTAGATCGTGCTTAAATCCTGTTTGAGAGGAGTTCCTAGATACAATCAACATAAAAGAGGATTTACCTAGTGATTGTCCAACTACGTTTGAATTTAAACACTTGTGGGGAGTTTAAACTCCCTATCTCACAAGTCTAGCCTAAGCTAGTTGGTGTATGACCCTATAAAATAAAACTTACTAATAATTTTTAAATTATATCATTTATTTTAAGGGTTGTTTTTATTCAGACGGTAAATGGCGTGAAACTCATGTGGTGTTTTGACTCAAAGTTGAAACAAAATGACCAAGCAAAGAGAAATGAAATGCAAAAATCAAAAACTATTCTCTTTCTTTTTTTAAATAGAAAACTTGAAAGACACAAAAGAACAATTCTTTTTATTTTTTTCAAAAACAGTGATATGCAGTGCATTAAATACAAAACCCTAATCTACATGCATATTAAACAACTATATGTTCTTTTTATTTTTATTTTATCAATGCAAAAGAAAAACTACCTATAAACAAAAGTATGCAGATGATAAGAATAAAGCAAAAGGAACTCTGCTATACAACCACCAAACAAACTCTAGAATGCCCTAAAGTCAGTATAAACCCTACTTGGAAGGAAGGCTTGCATAAAATACAAGTCAACTATTTTGGCATGGTGAAGTTAACCAACAAAAGAAGAACAAAACAAACACCAACAAGATTATGAACTCAGACAAAGATCACTAATAGAGGCTAACCAGAAACATAAGCCAAAAGTCATGCCAAGCAAAGGGGGCGGGGGAAAGAGCAAAGAGAAAACCCTAATGCTATAAAAAGGCTTACCACATAGATAAAGAACAACCAAAAGGGATGACACTAACTCCCTAGAGTCATGCACCTGCAGAGGACCCAAAAAGACCTACCAAACAACCTTCAAACAAAAGAAAAAACCACAAAAGAGGAAAACCATTGTTTAAAGGGGAACACGCGGGTTGTACTACTGACAGGTCACGTATCATATGTGGGTTGACAGTATATAAAGTCATGTGTATAGACTAGACACGTGACTGTTCAATCAGCAACTCACGTATGGGTGGGAAAAAACACACAAAAAAGTCAAAAACTGCCTTAGGAAGGCAGGGGAGGTGTTATATCAGAATTAGAAGATGTTCCTAAGTGGCAAGAAGGACCTGAAACTTCACAAAAGGATGAAAGAAATACAAAGAAACCCCAAACATACAAGGCTCTCCCCAGCAGAGTCACTAGTTCTGTTGTAAAGGAAATTTTCCTATGGCTAGGGTTTAAGAGGCCATCAACGTACTGGGGTTGAAAGAGAGATGCAAATGGTTATGTAAGTAAATACAAGCAAGATCATAGATTAGAATGGTTCATACCTTAGCCAAACAAAGGTTGATCCAAGCATCCCTTCAATCCTCTTCTTGCTCCTCTTGCTTCTCTTGCTCCAACAGACCTGCAAAACAAATTATACCTTCCTCAAACCATTATGACCACATATAAAGCAATGATAATCAAATAAACATGAAATAATGATCTGACTAACATCATCATATGATCATAAACAGAGATTCAATCACACATTGAACAATGATTTGGGAAGAACAAGGATATCACATCTTTATTAATCATGAAATGCAGTACAATTATACCTTCTCTTCAAGTTGGGCACCTCATGAAACCTTGATCTAGTTCTGCTGCTTCTCTTCTCCAAGGAACTCAGCCTCCAAGCTCTGCAACACAAGGATAAAGCTTCTAGGGCAAAGGTGTGGGAAAAGAGAGCTCCAAATCCTCTAGCATAACAATGCAAAGATTCAAGTCTCCTCTCATGGACCTCCCTACCTCTATTTATATGCTTTATGAAGAGTTAGGATTGAAGACAAAGTAGTTACAACTGAAGGAGTCAGTTGCATAACTACCCAAACTACCCAAATTTTGAAAAATGTATTTTTTGACATTTTGGGAGGAATACGCGGGTTGCAGAGACATCAGTCGCGTATGCAGGAGGTATATGTGGGTTTCAATGCAAAAATTCATGTATTTAAGGCATACGTGAGTATTATATATAGCAAGTCACTTACCATATGTGGGTTTCCTTAAGGAAACTCACGTATACATCAAAAAATGTCATTTTTAAGGTACTTCTAGGAATTTTCATACTTTGGTGTCTTCTATAAAGTTTTAGCTAACACAGATACCTTTCTAATGGTGCAAATATGAGTTCAAATGGAGTTACAAAACTCAGGATATGGGTCCTCCAATTTAGTTGTTTATTCAGTGACTTTCATGAAGTGTCATCATGGAAGTGTCAACATGCGACGGAATCATGGGAAAGTGGTAACAGACAAAGATGTGTCATTTTGAGCTACAACACCACTTTCACTCAAAGTAGATGGAAAATGTTTGCAAATTTTTCACTTAAAATCCACGTATAGAATTACGACAGAAATTCAGATTTATGTATTCCCAACAAATAATCGCAGCACATAATATAAAATGTCTTACCTCCACCCAATTGAATAACAGCATGAATCTTCAACTCTCTCTCTTGCAATTAATATATTCAAACGAAATATTCTATAAATACTCAACTCTCAGCACGAATACATCTACTTGGAAGCTTACAACTCTCAAAATACATCACATCTATCAGAGTACATCATCGCGGCTTCAAATACATCATCGTTATTGTGGCATCATACACAATAGAATGCGCAACTCAAGAAATAGATAGACTCGCGATTTTAAACTAACCAAACACTAGAGTTCACTGCTTGTGAGAGTGTGTGGAAACGCGGGTAGCTTAATGGACAAACTGTTGTGAAATGGGATAATGAACAATGATTATACCAAAATTGGTTTGCTTGGGAGATAATGTAGAGAGAATACTCAGATGACGTTGAGTACAAAAAATTGTAGAGGTATAAGGAGTCACAACACTCTTGGAGCGGACTCACATTAATTAACAAATACCTGAAACGTTCCCCAATGTAGTCCTATATCATGCAGGAGAATAGTGCATATTGCAGGAAGGCTGGAAGGATAGACTAGTGGAGAGAAAATTGGCGACTGGTAGGTAGATGAGCAACATAATTAGGGTTCTTTGTTCACACATCATTGGGTCGTTCAACGCATCTCTTCAAAGACAATATTCATGAGATTCCATGTTGAACCAACACAACTCTTGTTCTGGGAGAGAGTGCTTCGAATTTCATGTATGGAGGGGAAACTCATTGGATTTTGTTGAAACATTCATTGAGAGAACTTCGCAAGAGGACATCAAGGGAAAAGAAACCAAGCTTATGGAGCAGAATTTGCAGGATGGCAGACTAAGAATAAATCACAGGTACAGGAATCCGTTGGGTAATAATGATGTACACCAAACATGGGATTCTTGTTGAAATATTATAACTTTGAAGAATATTCTATATGTATTTTTTGTGGTCCTCGATGGTCCTACCAGGAGAACCACTTGTATTTCTTTGTACCTCAATGTTTCTAATCAAGAGAAATAATAAGATTCATGAGGAATTCCCCTCAAATTGTAAGTCGGGTCATTAGTACCCCAGGTTTGGTTACTCGAGCCTGCAAGATTAAATTAGGATTACTCAAGCCTACATAACTGAATTAATTATTAAGTGAACAAAAGAATATAAATAGAGGTGTGGCACTCCTCATTTGGAACACACACACTCACTTGTGTAGTGCATTAGTGAGAGAGAGAGAAGTAGCTGGAGAAGGAGGAGGATTGGTCTTTTTGTTTTACCTTTTATCTTTTTGGGGCATCAATATTGAGGAAGCTTTTGTTGGGTTTTTCCCTTTAGGATTTTCCCAGGATAAATCTGTATTGTTCTTGTGATACGGTTTATTTCAGTGATCATGTTTATATGCTTTTGTTATAAAATTGAAATTAAATGTTGATGATCTAGCTTAGCATATGGAATATTAACATGGTATCAGAGCTAGCCTGAATAGGACAACTTTCACAAGGTAAAAGAGCCTTCTCTCTCTCCCCGAAAGAAATTAGGGTTTCAGGAAAAAAATTTATTTTTGGAAAACTACTTGCATAGAAAGTTGCACCCTCCCAGAGTGCATCTATTGAGCCTGGAATTGAGGTTTTTGGGTGAGTGAGTACACAGGAAATTCAAACCCTAGTTTAACAGCTACACCAGAAAACTGTTGAACCAGAAAAGAACTGGAAGTTGCATAAGCTGAATCTTGCAAGTCTGATTTGGAAGGTGGAGACTTGAGATCTTCAGAAACCAAGCACACCAGTCAACTCACCTCATTCAAGAGCATCTCCTAGTAAGTTCAGTTTCTCATTCCGTAGAATTTCAATTTTCTTTTAATTTTCTGACAAGATGGCCCCAAGCACTAAGCTTGAGGACAAGCTAGAAGGCATAGAGAATTTCCGAGCATGGAAATATAGGATTGGTCTCATTCTCCAAGAGAATGATCTTGATAAGTATATCAAAGAGGAAGTTGCAGAACCTAAAGAAGCTGAAGCCAAGGAGAAGCACAAGAAGGATATGATTAGGGCACAAAGGATTATTGCTAACTCTATTAAGGATCACTTGATCCCTCAAGTGTCATCCAAGAATACTCCAAAAGAAATGTATGATTCCCTACCCAGAATTTATGAGGGAAGAAACATCAACAGAAAGATGAATCTAAGAGCTCAAATGAAGAGCACTAAGATGAGTCATGGATAATCCATCCAAGACTACTTCACAAGGGTTTCTCAGATCAAAGAACAACTAGAAGCTATTGGAGATAAGATTGATGAAGATGAAATGGTTATGACTGCTCTTAATGGTCTCACTAGACCCTGTGAATCTTTCATCCAGATGATGTGTTCCAGAAAAGAAAGCATGAAGTTTGATGTGGTATGGGAAGACTGTATTCAAGAGGAGACTAGAGTGGAAAATAGAGAAGCCTTACTAAAGGAAGATGATCAAGCCCTAGCCACTCACACCAAGAGAAGAAGAAGTAAATCTAATTTCAAGAGAAGAAATTTCAAGGAGTCTCAACCTCCCAAAAGAATCCAAAGAAAAAGGGAAAATCCTCCGGATAAAGACTACTCTAGTTTTCAATGTTTTCATTGTGATAAGATAGGACACAATGCCTGAAATTGTCCTATGAAGAGGCAAGAATATAAGAAGAGGATCAACAAAAACAAAAGACAGCATGCTCATCTAGCTGAAGATGAGGATGAAGAAGAAGAAGAGGAAGGACCTCCAAGAAAGAAATCAAGAGAAGAAGATGCAAAAGAGTATGTACTATTCTCTGCTCTCTCTGGGTCTGTAACACCTGGAGAATACACTTGGATTATTGATAGTGGTGCTTCAAAGCACATGACGAGACAAAAGAAAACTCTATCCAAACTCGAAGAAAAGACATCTCCTCAGAAAGTATCCCTAGGATATGACTATCAATATCCGATCAAAGGAGTTGGTGAAGCAAGCTACAAACTTGATTCAGGTAATCCCCTAAAGATGAAAGAGGTATTATATGTACATGGTCTGAAGAAGAATTTACTATCTATATCAGCTTTAGATAAGAAAGGATTCAGAGTTGCTTTCATAGATGGTCAAGTACTCATGTGGTCCAAAGGAAAGAATATTGAAGATGTAGTCATCATTGGTGAAGAAGAAGGAGGCTTGTATAAACTCAAGGGGCACTCAGAAACAGCCTTTGTTCATGAGTCCACTGACCCTAGTGAACTATGGCATAGAAGGATTTCCCACATTAATTACAAGGCTCTACCTCATGTGAACAAAGTACCGATGGGATTACCAGACATGAAGATCAAGCATGAAGGCATTTGCAAAGGATGTGTGAAAGGAAAGAACATTAAGAATCCATTTCCAAAGAGTGAAACAAAAACAAAAGGTACATTGGAATTGATTCATTCAGATGTGTGTGGTCCAATGTCTTCTACATCCTTAAGTGGATTTGAATATTATATCACATTTATTGATGACTATTCAAGAAATACTTGGATATACTTCTTGAAAGCAAAGAGTGAAGTGTTTGAGAAATTCAAAGAATTCAAAGCCTTGATAAAGAATCTTTCAAAAAAGAAAATAAAGACACTTCGATCAGATAATGGCGGAGAGTATACCTCAAAAGAGTTTGAATCCTTTTGCAAAGATGTCGGAATCAAGAGGGAACTAACTACTTCCTACAATCCTCAATAGAATGGGGTTGTAGAAAGAAAGAACAGAACCATCATGGAGGCAATGAAGACAATGATATATGATCAAGATCTTCCAATGCATCTATGGGCAGAAGCAGCAAGAACTGTTGTGTATGTACATAATAGAATATCTCACAATACTCTTGGATTCAAGACTCTAGAAGAGATATTCATGGGAAAGAAGCCTGAGGTAAGTCACCTCAAAATATTTGGTTGTCCAGTATATATTCATATACTAAAAGAGAAAAGAACCAAGTTAGACCCTTCCGGAAAGAAGGTGATATTTGTTGGATATTGTGAAGTATCCAAGGCATTCATAATTTACATTCCTAGATTCCATCACATGGAAATCAGTCAATATGTGACACTCGATGAAGAAGCCCTCAAGAGATCCAGGAAGTGCCAACATGAAGAAGTGTATGAGGAAGAGACACCTCCCAAAAATAAAGAAACTACATGTCTCCCTGAAGATGAAGCTCCTGAAGAACATGACATGGAAAAACCACAAGAACCTCCTACAATGGAGATGCCACGAAAGAGAAAGCCTACTTGGGCAAGAGAGATTACACAAGAGGCAGAAATATATGGAGCTCCTGAAGGCTCCACAAGGGTAAGTAAGAAGCCTAAGACTTTTTCCAACTATGTAGCTTTGATGTGTGATCTTGTAGATCAAGAACCTACAAACTACGAAGAAGCGATACAGAAGAAAGAATGGGTAGAAGCAATGACTGAAGAATACCAGACAATAATGAAGAATGATGTATGGGATATAGTTCCCAAACCAGAAGGAAAGAGTGTAGTATCCTCCAAATGGATCTACAAGATAAAGCATGCAGCTGACGAAAGTATCAAGAAGTATAAATCAAGATTTGTGGCCAGAGGTTTCTCTCAGAAAGAGGGAATTGATTATGCAGAGACATTTTCCCCAGTAGCATGGTATACTTCGATTAGAGCTATCATGGCACTTGCATCCATGATGAAGTGGGACTTACACCATATGGATGTGAAAACAGCCTTCCTGAATGGTGTGATTGAAGAAGAAGTATACATAGAATAGCCACAAGGATTTGAAGTTGAAGATAGACGTACTCATGTATGCAAGTTGAAGAAGGCCATGTATGGCCTGAAGCAAGCTCCTCGAGCTTGGTATGGAAGGATAGATAGTTTCCTGATGAACATGAGATTTTCCAAGAGTAAAGTCGATCCTAACCTTTACTTAAAGGTTATAGAAGATGAACCTGTCATACTACTATTATATGTGGATGATTTATTTTTGACAGGGAATGAGAAACAGATTATGGAAAGCAAGAAGGAACTCGCCGTAGAATTTGAGATGAAAGACCTTTGGTTAATGCATTATTTCCTAGGTCTGGAAGTATGGCAAAGTTCAGAAGGAATCTTTCTCAACTAGGGAAAGTATGCAGTAGAGATATTGAAAAGATTTGATATGTTGGAATGCAAAGCCATGGCCACACCCATCAATTCCAACCTAAAGTTGTTAGCTGATGACTCATCAGACTTAGTGGATGTGACTCAATATAGACAAATCATTGGGTCATTGATGTACCTAACAAATACCAGACTTGACATTTGTTTTTCTATGAACACTCTTATTCAATATCTAGTTCAACCTAGACGGGTTCACCTGGTAGCTGCAAAACATGTGATGAGATATCTGAAAGGGAATATAGACTTTGGTCTGTACTATGATGGTAGCCATGAGTACAGAATGTATGGATACATGGATGCATATTGGGTTGGACGTGTCTCGAATAGGAATAGCACATCAGGTGGATGTTCTGGTCTGGGATCTGCTATGATTTCATGGTTTAGTAGGAAATAGTCCAATGTTGCTCTTAGCATATCCGAAGTAGAATATATAGCAGCTTGCTCTGCTAGTTGTGAAGCCATATGGCTTCGAAAGCTGATGTCAAGGTTATTCAACCTAGATTTGGATACTACCATGATTCTATGTGATAACCAAATTTGTATAAAGATGACAAAGAACCCAGTGTTCCACAACAGATCGAAGCACATAAAATTTTGGTATTTCTACATTCGAGATATAATGCAGAAGGGAGCCATAAAGCTCCAGCATGTGAGTATTGATGAACGAGTTGCTAATGTGTTGATGAAGCCTCTATCTCGGGTAAAGTTTGAATACTTTCGTGACAAGCTTGGTGTTGTTCAGAAAGACCTTCCTCAAAAAATGTAGTGAAGTAGCAGTGGGATTGTATCATCCCTAGACATTTGTCCTAAAGTGATCCGGTGACTTCGGTCCTCGAGAATGAAGAGGGATTGTATCATCCCAGGAAATTTGTCCAGAAGTGATTCGGTGACTTTGGTCCTCGAGAATGAAGAGGGATTGTATCATCCTGGGGCATTTGTCCAGAAATGATCCAGTGACTTTGGTCCTCGAGAATGTGGTGGGATTGCATCATCCTTGAACTTCGGTTTAGAAAGGTATCCGAAGGCTTTGGTCCCTGAGAATGTGGTAGGATTACATCATCCTTGAGCTTTGTTTCAGAAAGGTATCTAGAGGCTTCGGTCCACGAGAATGTGATAGGATTGCATCATCCTTGAACTTCAGTTCAGAAAGGTATCTGGAGGCTTCGGTCCCTAAGAATGTGGTAGGATTGCATCATCCTTGAACTTTAGTTCAAAAACGTAACCAGAGGCTTCGGTCCCTGAGAATGTGGTAGGATTTCATCATCCTTGAACTTCAGTTCAGAAGGGAATCCGAAGGCTTCGACCTCGAGAATGTGGTAGGATTTCATCATCCTTGAACCTCAGTTTAGAAAGGTATCCAGAGGCTTCGGTCCCCGAGAATGTGGCAAGATTGTATAATCCTTGAACTTCAGTTCAGAAAGGTATCTGGAGGCTTCGGTCCCTGAGAATGTTGTAGGATTGTATCATCCCTGGACTCAGGTCCAAAAGTGATCCGAAGAATTTCATCTTCATGTTATGGATTGCAGGTTGTTGCTGACGATGATGGTACTGATCGAAAGATTAGAGTGTGATGATAATGACATACTGATCAAAAGATCAGAGTGTGATGATGATGACGTACTGATCGAAAGATCATAGTGTGATGATGATGACGTACTGATCAAAATATCAAAGTATGATGATGATGATGATGATGTTCCTGTTGGAAAGTTCGAAGTATGATGATGATGTTGCTGATCATGATGTTGATGATCGAAAGATCAGAGTATGATGATGATGATGTTGCTGATCGAAAGGTCAAAGTGCTGAAGATGTTGTTGCTGATCGAAAGGTCGAAGTGCTGAAGATGTTGTTGTTGATCGAAAGGTGAAAGTGCTGATATGTTGTTGCTGATTGAAAGGTCAAAATGCTGAAGATGTTGTTGCTGATTGAAAGGTCAAAGTGTTGATGATGATGTTATCAATCAAGCAGTCAAAGTGTTGTTGTCATTGAATATTGCAGATCAAGACTATATGATGTTGAAAAGATTCCAATGATTTATAGATGTGTCACCATGATAATTTTGATGATGTCCTCTCTCTCCTACTATTGTTGTTGTTGTAGAATACCCTTCTCGATAAGGGGGAGTGTTGAAATATTGTAACTTCGAAGAATATTCTATATGTATTTTTAATGGTCCCGATGGTCCTACCGGGAGAACCACTTGTATTTCTTTCTACCCCAATGTTTCTAATTGGGAGAAATAATAATAGTCATGAGGAAGTCCCCTCAAATTGTAAGTCGGGTCATTAGTACCCCAGTTGTGGTTACTCGAGCCTACAAGATTAAATTAGGATTAATCAATCCTACATAATTGAATTAATTATTAAGTGAACGAAAGAATATAAATAGAGGTGTGACGCTCCTCATTTGGAACACACACACTCACTTGTGTAGTGCATTAGTGAGAGAGAGAGAAGTAGCTGGAGAAGGAGGAGGATCAATCTTTTGGTTTTATCTTTTATCTTTTTGGGGCATCTATATTGACGAAGCTTTTGCTGGGTTTTTCCCTTTCAGGTTATCCCGGGATAAATCTGTGTTGTTCTTGTGATATTGTTTCTTTCAGTGATCCTATTTATATGCTTTTGTTATGAAATTGAAATTAAATGCTGATGATCTAGCTTAGCATATAGAATATTCACAATTATCATATGAAAAATTATTAATGTGATAGAAATTAGGGTTTTTAGCAATGAAAATGTATGGCATATTAGCACAAGGTGTAGGTTCAAATTAGGCTCTAATACCACTGTCAAGATCCCAATATGGCATAAATAATATTGGAAAACACAAGCCAATTTAGGAAAATAGGATAACCACACAAAACATAAATATGGGCATCAAAGAACATTTAATTCTCATCAACTAGCGTACATATATACATGAGAAGTAATCCTTGGAGTCCATATTACAAGTGGCCTCTTGGACTCTCGGGTCACCCTTGGTATCCCCTATGACTCATCATTTCCTTTTCTCATGAAAAGGATGAATAATAATAATACAACAATATGGGAATATGCTAACCCAAAGTATTAGATTCCCAACATATATTGGAGCATGATGATGAGGATCGATGAATACCTGTAGTATTATGGGCTTATGGAATGACTTATAAAAGGTTCACAAAAAACAGTCCCTTCCAACTAGTGTATGGGAAAGAAGTAGTGATGCCTCTGGAATTGTTAGTTCCAAGTCTTTTAATTGTAGTTGCGACATGAATGTTAGATAATTAGTCCCTACAAATATGATTGGTTGAGCAAGTGGAATTGGAGGAAGATAGATTGATCATGGGTTATAGTCATATTGTGGAGAAACAACAATAGAAATCATGGCATGTCTACAACATATGATGAAACATATTGGGTCCCGGTTTGCTATTGCTACTATACAACAATATATTTTTGGAAAACCTAGGAAAGCTCTATATGAGGTGGATGGGACCTTCCCAAATTCTGTAATTACAAAGTATAGGGAAGCAAAATTTACAACACTACTTAGGAAGCATAGAAAAGGCCTCATTAATGGAAGTCGATTGAAAGCATATTATGTCCCACATGGGTCAGAGTAACTATGAGCCAAAATATTCAAAAAGTGTTCCATAGTAGGGGAGTAGTAATTTATATTATGTGCAATTATAAGTTTTTTCAAAGTCGTTGGGTTGAGTTGACATTAGTACAAAGGTGTTAGAGGATTTTGGAAATTTTTAATTTAAATAGAAAAATAAAAAGATGAGATGAAATGTTGTGAGGGGGTGGCTCAAAGGCTAAATAGGGAAATTGTTCACACTCCTTTATAATTGTCGAGATATTTCATATGATGGGTATCAACACAATTTAAAATGCATGTGGATTGCATTAATGTTTGAAATGAGTGAAAATAATTTTATTATAAGTTCATCAAATTGCATTAGTTTTCTTGTGAAAATGAAGAGAAAAATCATAACACCATCCGTACAATGCAACAAGCACAAGGAAGAACCTATAAGTTATAACGGAAATCAATGGCTTATCAACATTAATGTTGGATCTTGGATTTACTTATAGGAAAATTGAATACAATAGTTTCACTTTCTTTTTTCCTTCATTGTCACAACAATTAGGGTGCACATCTTGTGAATAAGAGAGTGGAAGAGCATACTTTTGGTTAAAAACCCTCTAGGAAACATGCTTCTCACTTTTCAAGGATGAATTACACTACCCTGTTGTTTTTTTTCCATGCTAAAGGCCTCAAATAAGATAACAAGGGAAGGGAGACAATGACTCCCAAATTCTAAAGTATAGGAAGTTTACCAAATGCTCAAGGTAGAATGGAAAGGGTTTCCACCCAACCTCATACTCTAAGGCATAATTCATAGGCTCTTGGAATTATGTAAGACTTTTGCACTAAGCACAAAGTCACCACATGAGATTAAAAATTGTTTATGAAAAGTGAAGGGCTTCCTACAACCAATTTATGCACCGAGAAGGCGCATTTCTACAGCTTGGGTGGGGGAAGTGTTTGTTTGTCCCATAAAAAATTATTTAAAATAAAATTAAGAATGCATGCATCAATGTGTTGTAGCATAGTGCATCCTGAGTGGGGGGGAGTGTTTGCCTGTCCCATAAAAATAAAAAATAAGAATGCATGCATGAGTGTGTTGTAGCATAGTGGTGAGAGGGATGTGTGTTGTATTTTAGCAGTGAACGGATTGCATATTTGATCCTTCTTGGTGCTCTGTAGAACTGGATTTATATGGGTCTATACTAGTTGATAGAAAATTGGATGACATGTTCGACACTCGCATTTCTAGGCATATGGTCACTCACTACTCTAAGATGGTGGATACCAAGGATATAATGGCCTACTACATGGACATATAAAATAATAAGAGAAACCTATCCTAGATTCCATCATGGATACATTATATCAACTACTAGATGACAAATAAACGCCTTTTTTTTAAATGAAAGGTCACTTGCAACTAGGTGATTGAAAAAGAATTAGGTGTTGTGCTACACACTTGCATCTCTACATGCATGGTCACCCACTACACTTACATAGTGGACACACCTAAAGTTGTTCCATGCTTTATTAATTTTGATCACACCTAAAGTTGATATAGTCAGTAGTACTTTTTATTTAAATCTTGCAACAAGGGAAGATCTATAAGTACTAAAATTGTTAATTATGTAGTTCCATAATAAAGACACATGCTACCATGTTGAAATTTTTCTATATTACCAAGCTAGTATGAATCATGCTTATGATACATGTGTAAGTCCCCATGATGTGTGTCTGTGAAAGAGAGAGGGGGATGGGGTGCATCATTCGCCTCTTTTCTCTGTCCATTTGGAAAGGTTAAATTAATATTAATAGAGAAAAGGACTCCAAACAAAGGAGTTGACTAATATTGTAGCAAATCAACTATCTTTATAGTCACAATACTAATAAGAATCAAACAAAAATTTCAAACATGAGTAGAATTCTACCATAATCCAATCTCAATCTATGGCAGAACAATGCCCTTAAAAAATATACCTTAAGGATACCTACAACTAAAAACATCTTACATTTTATTAATTTATTTGTGAGATGATAATATCTTATAAAAACATCTTACAATTTAATAATCTATTTGTGAGATCATAATATCTTATAAAAACATCTTACATTTTAATAATATATTTGTGAGATGATAATATATTATAGTATCAAGGATAAATTGGAAATATATATTCATACTAACTTGATAAACCAAATTTGGGGTGGTGGTGAAAACCACCACCATGATCATCATAATGTATATGTGTGTATTTTTTAATGTTTAAGTGGACACCTTACTCCTAAAGGGATAATCCCTTTAAACTTGTGATAACATAATTATCACTGAGTTATCTATTCTAAACATTGGGACATTAAACTAAAAAACCTTTATTAAAAAAAGTAATTTTAATTCATTATTTAAGAACTTTTGTAATTGGAATGAGTCTAAGTTTATTTTACTATATTTTATCTATTTTCTATATAGTATAGAATTTACATTAAAATTTAATAATTTTTTTCATAGTGTAATTTTTTTTTTAATTTGAAAATAATTATTAAAAAAATAATATATTTTGATTTTTTAATAAAATATTGATCATTATTTTTAAATATAAAAATAAAAGATAAATAAATAAATAAAACTAATAAACTAATTTTAAAATTTAACTAGAGAATCATATACAAATATAAATTAAGAAGAAGTATACAATCTTCAGTTCTAAATATGTTAGGTACATTTTTGGGATTTACAATTAAATTAAAATTAAATAATTATAATTATTCAACAATTTCTAAATATTTTTTATTATTATTTTTTATTTATAATTAAATTAAAACTAAATAATTTTAAATATTTAATCATTAATATTTGTAAAATAATTATCCAAAATTATATTTTTTTCATTAGACATAATATAATTTGCGGTATAAATATATCTGCCGCCTTGCATTCATCTCTGCGGCCTTTTCTTCGCGGCGAGGAAGCTCGCATTCAAACTTCGGAGTGGTTATGTGATGACTTAGTATCTTTTTTTATAATGCAGCCTCACATTCATCTCTGCGGCCTTTTCTCCGCATCGAGGAAGCTCGCATTCAAACTTCGGAGTGGTTATGTGATAACTTATTATATTTTTTTATAATAAGTATACATCTACGGCCAATTCAAACATATTTGTAGCCAATTCAAACATATATGCGGCCTCGCATTCATCTCTGCGGCCTTTTCTCTGCATAGAGGAAGCTTGCATTCAAACTTTGGTTGGCATTCAAACTTCACCATATATTATATCTCTCATGCAATTTCAAACTTCAGCTCACATTCATCTCTGCGGTTCGCATTCAAACTTCAGGCTCACATTCATATCATCGATTTGCATTTAAGCTAGGGTTTGCAGTTATCTCTTTGAAGTGGGGATACATGAATTTATCTCTGTGGTTTGCATTTAAGCTATCTCACATTCAAACTTTCAGCTCTCTCTGCAGGCATTCAAGCTTAGGGCTATCTCTGAAATAAGCTAGGGCACATTCAAACTTCAGGTTGGCATTCATCTCTGCTAGCATTCAAACTTCGAGCTATCTCTACAATAAGCTAGGGCCCTTTCAAACTTCAGGCTCGCATTCATCTCTGCAGTTCACATTTAAGCTAGGGTTTGCAGTTATGAGACATCTATTCCACCTTTGAAACATTTGAAGCGAGTGCATCTCTGCAGCCTTTTCTGCGTGGCGAGGAAGATAGTCATTTAAGTAAAGGATTTCAAGGATTCTCGGCGGCCATTTTCCAACAAGTGAACGACATAACCAAAGGAACTCTACGACATTGAATTCTATAGGGTTTTTGGACCATTTGAACCAGGGTTGGAAGGCTATTTAGAATGGTTAAAGTTAGGTGCATATTTTCCTTATCTTTTTCTAGTACATATCTATTGCTCATATATTTATTTGTGTTCACAAGTATGAATAATTCACCGCATCTACCAAAGATTGTCAAAGGTAGACCTAGCACAGTTACTCTACATAACATTTATGTGTACATAGAGTCATTAGAGAAACGTAGAGAAGAAAGAGAAGTTAAGCTACAAATAGAGTTAGAAGCCATGCTGGAAAATAAATTTACATCTCTTAAGGATAGGATCCAAAAACAAATAGAATATAAAATAAAACTATTGGAGAATAAAATAGAGACAATGGAGATTAGATTACAGGTAATAGAAAAACAAAGCCAAGATACGAACCAAACATCCCAACAAGGAGATGTTGAAACCTTAGAAATTCTTAAAATGAAGGACATGATTAAAGAACTAGAAGCAAAAGTTGATAACAATCTCACCCTAAATAGTGTGGCACGTAAATTAGACATCAAACCCATTAAAGAGGAAATGAAAAAATTGACAGAATTAGACCATGAGCACAACAAAATGTCCTTGAACCTTACAATCTTCAGTTTGAAAGAGGAGGTAGATGAGGATACTTTAGCCATAGCCCAGACAGAAGTACACAATAGATTACAAATTTAAACAACATGCCTCATAGAAGCAACAAGGTTGGGGAAATTAACTGAGAACAAGGGAAGGTTGATCCGGATAAATGTGAGCTCTAATGACCATAAGTATGACATACTTAGTAAAACCTCAAGTCTAAAAGGAACGAGGATATTTATAAATCAAGATCTCATTCCAGAAGATCAAGCAGAATTAAGAAAGGAGGTTCAAAAGGTAAAAGAAGCTAGGAAGGAAGGAAAATGGGCAATAATCAGAAATCGAAGAGTCATTATTCAAGATAGAAACCAAAAAGATAGTAATAAATAGCAACTCAACATGCTCCGGATTCTTTCTTGGAATTGTCGGGGCTTCCCATGGAACAAAGGCCCCAAGCTAAGTTAGATCTCAAATGAAGTTGATATTATATTGTTAGTTGAAACTTAGGAGCACCAAGAATCTAAGGCCCCTAACATAGATGCATTTATACTTTGGTCAATCTGTAACAAACTATCTTATCGTAGAGGCATTGCGGGTATAGCTTGTTTCATTAGGAAGAACATCTCCCCCCATGCTATGATTTATAAAAAATACCCTTACAGCCAATATATTTGGATAGAGATTACTAACACTAACGAAAAAAAAAACTAAATAGCAATCTGTTATTTTGCCCCTATTAATTCTAACTTCTATAAGAAAAACAATTTAGATAAAAAATTTCCCTTACCATGGTTTAGAGAATGATATTTATATCCTAGGGAATGAAGGTAATATCCTCTTAATGGGGGACTTTAATGCTTGTACTTCAAGCAAACAAGTTATTCTTCTAAGAAATTATACCAACCCTGATCCTCTTTGGTTAGATGAATACCATACTCTAGCTAGCAGGTACAAAAGAAGCTCTGAAGATCGAGGAGAAAATTTGTTTGGGTCTGAGCTAGTCAAGCTTTGTAGTGCTCAAGATCACATAATTTGCAACGATCTAAAGAAGTGGTCAAATTGTAATGCCCCGGTTTTGACCCCATTGCATTAGATGTATATGATGTATATATTGTAAATGATCATGGTGCAGAGCTCAAGTCCAAGGCCCCACCATTGATTGGTTATGCTATGTTTCGTATTTACATTGTCACCGATGGTATGTCAGGGCATGCAGCATATATTAAGTTGTCATCATGTAAATATGCATCTTTAATTAAAATGAACCCGACCAACTATGCTCGCTGCAACCATAATGAAAAGGGCATGATTTTCACAAGGATAAGGGTGGGGGGGAAATTGTCCAACCTTGACCAATGAGGGAAAAATCCATGTGTCATTTTTCCTTGTCTTATCCAACTATCACCTTAAAACTTCCAGCTAAGTAGTTGGGGCATTTATTGTTTTGGGAGTGGGGGTGGCAGGATTGTCATTCCTTGCCCATCTGCATACTCCACCAGCAATGAACCTCACGATGGGTGGAGAGATGACTACGCCTCTCATCCCACACACTACAAGGATGCCATTCTTGCCTTGGCTGTTCATTTTTTTCTCACGTGCAGGAGCTTTCTTGGTTTTACCCACGCATATTTTCCTCTACGAATTTGCAGATGGTGCGGCTGTATACATTCCTTACAGGCCGATTTTTGGGTTCTACGTTGTTGCTACTCACGCAGCAAGCTAGGAGCTATGCTCTCTCATCCACGAATTGTTGTGAAGGGGCCATTCACGTTTTCAGCTGTATGTTCTCCTTACAGACTGGTATGGTCGTGTAATCTCCCCATCATTTTAATGTTGATAATGGAACTGTTTTTCTTCCCGTGAAGTTATGGTCGTCACCATTCTCCTCAAGGTTTGTTGTGATTGTTGTGGTATTCTCTACATTTGGGGTCTGGTGCAAGTTTCCCTCACGCACGAACTGCTTGGAGTCGTTTTCCCCATGTTGTGAGCTGTGCCTACTGATTACGTTTTGGGATTGTTATTTTCCCCACGCTCACTGATACGTTTGGGACTGTTGTAATTCACTAGGATTCGTTTTGGCCATGATAGGGCCAAGAACAACTCAAGAGTCGTTTTCCCTGCTAAGCTATAACAGCTGATTGATTGCCTGCATGCAATGGTTGGTATTCGGACTGTTTTTGGAGCAGAGATGGGGGCTTGGTTTGATTGATAAACCTGGTGGCTGGAACCCACACAGACAGGGTTAGAGGGCTGGATTTATTCTCCACAACCCCTGAATAGCACTGGAAGGGAATTCAGGGCCTGAGGGACTGTGTAGCAGAGAAGGGACCGATTCCTTGTGTTGGGTGTGTGTGGGTGTGTTGGGATATGGGCAAACCCGGGGTTTATACTTTAACTTCGTACCAACAAAAAGACCCAAAGTGTTGGCCCTTTCGGCAACAACCTGCAAACAGGTTGCAGTCTCACCCGAAACAGCTATGGGGTGCCACAGAATCAGGTTTCTGCAAGTAGAAGAGGGATATTACTGTACCTTTAGCCTTAACAACAAATATTTATACCAAATAGAGCTTTGATATTCACTTAATTAGCTTCGCAGTTAAATAAAAGACTTTTCTTGCTTAACCCTTAACTAGGAATTCACATCAAAGTTAATATTTAACAGTTATCTTACTTTAGTATTCACCTACTTATCAAAAGCATCAAAACATAACAAAAACCACACAAAAGAACTACGACACAATATATAACGTGGTTCACCCCCAGTGTAGGGGCTACGTCCACAAAATTGTGCTTTTATTCCACTCTTACAAAACAACAGTTCTGATCTGCGCACTCAGCAGCAGATCCGTCCTTCAAGTCTAACTGCGCACTCAGCTGCAGTTCCTTTCTTACAATCTCTAACTGCACACTTAGCTGTAGTTCCTTTCTTACAATCTCTAACTGCGCACTCAGCTACAATTCCTTTCCTTACAAAAACCCTATGCGCACACAGCTGCAGAGGTCGTCCACGCACACAGCTAGGAATTGACCTTAAAACCCAAAAATAGATCTAACTTCTTTGCATCATATGATCCTCATCTCATTAGATACCCTTGACATCTTTACAAGAGTGCCTATTTATACAAGTGCACTATTACAAAATCATGGGCTTACACCCGAAATTTATGGACAATTACAAAAAAGAGGGCTTTGACTCAACCCCAACACCCCTAAGACTATTTTGAGTCGCAACTTCGCTTACAAGCTTCCTCAAAAACCGTGGAGTTACCAAAATTAAGGACCATTAAGGTGCACACCCCAACAGGCCCCTAAGACTCACCAGTGTCCCATCCCGGGACACTCTGCTGCTTGTCTGGTGGGAGAATCTTGTTGGCGAAGATAGTAAACTGCTGTCGGCTGCTTGCTCCTTCTCTACTAGCTCCTTTTGCACTCTGTCGAGTTCTGTATCCGTCTACATCTCTGTAACCATCATCTTTAATTTTCCTGCCCTCCTGCTCCCTTATATGCCTGTCATCATCGTCATCCCTTCTGCTACTTCTACCACGGCCGCAGCTTGCTTGATCCTTCATCCTTTCATCCTTAGCAAACTACCTATGTTCCTTATGCTGCTGTCTTCCTTCGCAATATTTATGATGGTCATGGGAATCATTGGGCCTTCTAAATCTATCAGCGACTCCATCCCTCGAACTGCCTCCCATTCATGTCCTATCAAACATTTGACCATCCACAACTTTGGGTCCTTAACAGACGATACCGCTGTGATTGCATGCCAATGTACTTTTGCATAAGACAAACAGCATGCCTCCATTCTTCTGAGCCAGGAGGATACATCTCGGGATCCTCCGGAGTCTTTCCTGAGGGTTTGTGGCTTTCTTCGTTCTGTTTAGAGCGAACTTCTGCCTTAAATTTATTCCTGGTTGAACATGTCTGCATAGGTGGATGCAGCACTAGGGGAGTTTAGATGCAGGTGGATTGCTGATAAAGTTCTGCAGACCTCTCTCCCTGAACTCTCGTAACAATTCTTGTACTTCACGATCATTCGACATAGTCTTAACTGTAAACTCAAGAAAATGCATAATGCAGGAGTCGCAGGCCTGTGTGGCTTCTTATAGAATCCCACGACAAAATATGCCATCATGGTGCATTAAGGACACCAAATCTGATGGAGCGGCGGTAAATCCTGTTCACACGGCGCTATATTTTCCCAAAATCTCATCATTACAAGCAGTTAAGGAAGCTCACATGCCGGCGCCGCCAAATCTAGTTTGTCCCATCAGTCACATTTTAGGCTGCGACAGACCTTTCTTCTTCGACACAACCACTAACTTCAGCTTCGTTACAATGAAGACCTTCGACACAATATTGACCTTCGACCCATCCTGACCCAAGCGCCAACCGAACTTCGACCTTCGAACTTTGATATACTTCAATACTTCGTAGCTTTGAGAACAGCTTTATTATAGTCTAGTACCCAATTTCAACTGTTCTTGGTACTTAGACTCTCCTTCTTGCTGTTACTTCTGATTAGGGGGTCCAGGCTTGTCCCTGTACTTCTTTAATCTACTTCCATTCACCATGGAAGGTAAAATTTCTCCATTCAATTTAGCTAACTGGACTGCACCACCGTCGGTAACTTCCTGAACTATGTATGGTCCTTTCCAATTTGTTTTGAATTTACCTGGGAACTTCATGAATTTACTGTCGTACAAGAGCACAAGATCACCAATCTAGAATTGCTTCTTCTTAATGTGTCTATCATGCCATGCTTTTTCTCTAGCTTTCTGTACTTGCTGCTAGAAACCTGCAATGAATCTGTCTTCCTCTAGTTCTAGAATCTTTGCCAGCCTTTCTTTCAACATAGTTGGGTCATCTATCTCTGTGAAGGCAGATATTCTGAGGCTAGGAACAATGTACTCCATGGGCATAACTGATTCTTGTCCATAGACCAGCCTAAAAGGTGTATGGCCTGTCAACTTCTTGCAAGTGGTTCTATAATCCCATAGTACTGCTGGAATTCTAAGATCCCAATCATTTCTATTAACATTACAAACCTTTGTCAGAGCATGCTCAAGGATCTTGTTAAAGGCTTCGACAGTTCCATTTGCTTGAGGATGGTAGGCAGTACTCTTCTGATGATATACTTGAAATTCTTCGGTCAATGCTTCAATAGTCTTATTTAGGAAATGTGATCCTTGATCATTCATAAGAATTCTACGACACCCAAATCTTGACAAGATATTATCAAAGATGAACTTTGTAGCTGTAGCAGCGCTACAGTTCTTGACTGGCTGAGCTTTGGCCCAATGAGTAAGGTAATTAGTTGCTGTAATAATGTATCTTGTGCCAAATTTCTTTGCAGGGGGATTGATAGGTCCAACAAAATCAATATCCCATTTGTCAAATGCTTGTAAAGTTACCTGTGGAACCATAGGCATCTCATCCATTCTGGACGGTTTGCCTATCCTCTGACAGATATCGCAGTTGTGGAAATACTCTCTTGCATCCTTATGAATCGTAGGCCACCACAATCCAGCTGTCAGAATCTTCTGAGTTGGAGCTTTTCCTGCATGATGACCTCCTGCTGCTCTAGAATGTGCTTCAGCCAAAATCAATGGCTTTTCATGCTCCAGGACACATCTGCGCAATATTTCATCTGGTCCCATCTTATATAGTTGGCCTGCTATCAAAGTGAAGTTGGCTTCTCTAACTACCAGCTGCTTCTTCTGCTGTGTTGTCATCTCAGCAGGTGCAAACCCTGTAGACAAGTACTGAACAATATCTTGAAAATAGTCATCAACCATCTGAATGGCAAACAACTAGGCATCAGGAAGACCTTCATCCAAACTAGTGGGATCTTCTCCTGACTCGAGCCTCGATAAGTGGTCAGGCCCTAGGTTAAGTCTTCCAGGCTTAACTATGATCTCAAAGTCATATTCCTGAAACAGAATTAGCCATCTACATATCCTTCCACCTAACACAGGATTGTTAACCAAATACTTCAAATCAGAGTGGTTAGTGAACATTTTAAAATGAGATCCTAACAGATAATGTCGAAATTTCTGCAAGGCATAAACCATAGATAAACCTTCTCGTTCTGTCGTAGTAGAATTTTTTTCTGCTGTGGACAATTTTTTGCTTGCAAAAACAATAGGGTGATCAATATTACCTTCACCTGACTGAGCCAATACTATACCCAAAGCAATGGAGGATGCATCGACATGTACATGAAACTCCTTATTCTAGTTAGGGAATACTAAGATAGGGGCATCTACCATCTTTTTTTTCAAAATATCCAAGCTTTCCTGACACTCAGGTGTCCATTCAAACTTAATATCTTTCTTCAATTGCTTTTCCATAGGGGCTGTAATCTGAGCATATCCTTTGATGAATTTCCTGTAATATCTAGTATGACCAAGTGTAGTGCGAAGTTGCTTAACAGACTTCGGAGGTGGCAAGTTCACGATAATGGCTATCTTTGCAGGATCCACCATCAATCCTTGTTTGCACACAATGTGACCTAGCAGAATTCCAAAAGGTGCACAAAAGATACACTTCTTCAGATTCAATGAAATCTGATGCTGTCTACACTTGTCCAGCATAAGTCTTAAACTGACTATATGATATTTTAGTAACCCAAAGATAGTCCAATCATCAAAGTAAACTTCCAAGAATTTATGTATAAATTCCTTAAATGCAGATATGACTACTCTAGAAAACATAGCAGGTGCATTCTTCAATCCAAAGGGCATAACTGTATACTGGAAAGATCCCATTTCTATAGCGAAGGCTGTTTTATGTCGATCCTCTGGAGCAATTCTGATCTGATGGTAACCTGAAAATACATCAGTGAATGAACACACTTCTTGACCTCCGACATTGTCTAAGACTTCATCTGTAAAGGGAGTAGGAAAAGGATCATGTCAACAGGCATCATTCAGCTTCCTCAAATCAACACAGATTCTGATTTCTCCCTTGTTCTTCTTTTCTTGTACCACCATAAGGCTAACCCATTCGGACTCTTTGACAGGTTCAATGATTCCTGTAGCGAGCATCTTATCTAGCTCCATCCTGACTTTTTCTTTGTACTTAGGGTTCAACCTATAAGGGCGTTGTTTCACAGGCTTCGCATCAGGCTTCAAAGGGATTTTTATCACTCCTATATCACCAAGGATACCTTTCATTTCTGAGAACTTCGTCGGAAATAAGTCTTGATACTCATGGAGAAGTTGGGTCACTTTGCTCACCATTTCTTCATCCCAATAATATCCAATGGTAGCGTACTTAGGCTTTTCTTCTGATCTAATGTTTACTTTCCTTGTTTTCAAGGGCTGAGTCACTTCAGGTGCTTCGACTGCTGGTCCATGTACTTCGCAGTGTCCTTCTGACTCAGGAATGTTAATATTGCACGGGTCTTCATCCTCGTCGATTGCGAGGTTATAACATTCTACTGCATTAGCTTCTTGTGCCTTCCAATCAGGTTGGTGCTCTGCTATTTCTTTATCATCAAACACCTTAGTATGGATCAACCTAATAGCTACATCCAAAGCAGGACAAACCTCATTAATAGAAAATGTCAGCACAAAACTATCAGCAAGACTATCCCAACTTACAATACCATGGCGAAGCTCCACCTCCGCATACCAGTTCTTTGCTACAGGTTCCAGAGTGTGCACAAACCTATGTACCCATTCTTCATGAGGTACATGCTTCCATGCTTCGTAACATTGCTCCAAATGTTCCTGAGGGCTAGTCTTACCATTAAATTTGCTTCGCACCTCCTGAGGTTGATCCATGAATCTTAGGCAAAGAAACGTTTGACAAGCTTCCCAACTATGAATGTACTTTTTATGACCATTCCACCATCTAGCAGCTATGGCTCTAAATACTGAATCTAGAGTCTGCATTTTCTGTGAATCTGGTACCTGCTCTAAAAATTGCAAAATAAAATCTTCGGGATCTGTCAAGCCATCAAAAATAGGTAAGACTCTTGTCTGTGATCCAAGCCATCTGAGAGACTTGGTAATTATTGCACATCGATGTCCATGTAGTTCATAAAGTCTATTCTGTCAATTCTCTAAGCCTTCATCTGAATCAGTCATGCAGGAACTATCACACTTCCAGTCCATTATACCTTCAGGAGTAGGGTTAACATAGTCTTCTTCTTTAGCTATGATGTTGTAGATATGATCCAAAACATCATGATCTTCATCTCTGACTGGATCTGTGTACCTTTCTCCTTGAGAAGGGTCCAAGGGTACTATGACTCTCAAGCCTTTACCTTCAAAAGTCATCTGCCTACTCTTAAGGTTGATTACTGCAGAATTCTCTATTGCCCATTCAATTCCTAGCAACGCTGGATAGGGGTTGCTATCATCAATTATTTCAATGACTTCAAAATATGCTAAGGTACTAACTCCATCAATGTCTACTGGGACACTAGGGAATCTTCCTAGGGGCACAATCTTCTGCTGATTGGCTAATCTCAACTATATAGGGGACCATTCAAGGGCAGGTTTTTCCATTTTTTCCCATGTCTGCTTAGTTAAGACATTTACTTATGATCCCAAGTCTAAAATGATATCGGTCATGTCATACTCGCCTATCTGAGCATGCAATCTCATTTCTCTTCCAGTCCTTCTAACTCTATTAACAGTTTTTTCTTTACCAGAGCTTCGTTGAGGCTCGTAAGAAGCAATAAATTTCTATAACTCATTTAAAGCATTATGATTTCTTAAGAACGTCATACAACTCTGTAAAAATGACGACAGTGTACTTACTTTATCTGTCGAAGCTTCTTGAGACTGTAACTACTGTTGATGATGTTGCGCAGGTGCTACTAATGTGCTCGGATCAGCAAAGTCTTTTCTGGCTTCCATAAATGTTTCTTTTTCCCTTCCCACATCCAAGGTTGGAACTTTCTCTGGGGTCTTACGAACCCAAGCCTCGTCAGGCTGTTTCTCCTTGTTTTGCACTTGTGTCGTAGCTCCACTCCTTGTAACAACGTTAATGGCTGGGACAGGTCTTTTCTCTACAGCAATCATCTGAATATTTTGAGTAGGAGCACTATTCCTTTCTTGTATTTTAGCTATCAGCTGTGGGCATTGCTCAATAACATGATCTACCGCTCTGCAATATCGGCATGTCGTAGTTGGGTTCCGACAGTCTCTAGCTAGATGTCCTGCCTGATTACAGTTATAGCACACAACCTGGCCTCTACCTCTTCCAGGCATACCACCACGACCATGGCCTCCAAAAGTACCGCGACCTGATGTACTACCACGGTAACCATATCCATCATTGCCTTGTGCATCGTTTTGTACCCTATAAGCATCATAGGTTCGCTCTCTCATAAGGTCAAAGCTGCGACATTCCTCTTCGTTGTCCTACTAACATACAGAACTTGCAATAAGGATTCTTGGGGACTTGAACATATCTCTGCAGTAGATAGCAGTCTTCAGGTCGATGCTAGCCAGTTGTTCTACAAATCTCACAATATAGAACATTAGGGTTAAATTGGTTTGGCGCACCAGTATTCATGTAATTTCTTAACGCAGGACACTGTTCCTTGTCATGACCTTCTGTCCTACATCATGTACACCAAACCTCTTCACAAATAGATTTCCCCTTCTTCATGTCGCGAAGCTCCAAAGCCATTTCTGCCAACTGCGCTTGTATTTGGAATTATCTTTGATAGGAGCTGTTTCAAGCTTCATAACAATTTCCAAAGCCTCTTGTTGATCAACAACCTTCTGTTGCATAAGTGGAGACCTAATATGAGGTAATAGAGCTGCAATGAACCATTCTTTATGTTGTGCTGGTCCAATAGTGAAACTAACTTGATCTAGCAAAACTTTGAACCTCTGATCAAAGTCCCAAACTGATTCACCTCGCCTCTGCTGAATCTCTTTCAATTCAGTTATACACTGTGACTCTGATTTAGGCTTCTTGAACTCTTTGATCATTGCTGCTTTAATATCAGCCAAGACATGGTTCTGAGTACTGGAAAACTTCATAAACCAGTTCAAAGCTCGGTCTCTAAAAGAAGTAACCAGCTGCGCTCTTCTTATATCTTGATCCATAATGTTCTTCGCAGTCCACACAGCTTCACATAAGAACCAAAACTGTTCTGGATCCTCTTATCCAGTTCCTTTGAATACTGGGAGCTTGATATCATCAGTCATATGGGCCATAATGGATCGAGGGGGGGAAGAACTTACTGGGGTAGACTGACATGTGACAAGAATACTCGGGCTAGGGTTACTTTCAGGCTGCAACAGGTTCTCAGGGGTAACAGATCTTCGCGACGGAGTTCTAGGAGGGTTTCTAACAAAAAGGGTTTCTTCATATTCAGGGTCTTCTGGACTTAATGGCATATACTCGGTATTCTGGTATAGGGTATAGGATTATAGGTTTCTCTTGTATCTTTTACCGCTTTGCAGTAAACCACTTTGCTCGTCGAAGTTACTTTCACTTCCAAACATAGGTTAGTAACAACAATTCTAGCAATCTGATTCAATAAGCAATATGCCTTTTTCAGCCAAAAGCATTTTAATTCTCAAACTGAATGAATTCAAGTACTTACCCCTTGGTCCTTTGAAAAACTGTCGTTCAGCTTCGCTAAAGGAAGTACTCGTGTCGATGGCAAACTCTGTCACAAATGCTTCAAGGGTTCGCATTGTCCAGAAATCAACATTTCATGATATCGCGTAGTTTACTCTTTTCAATATGTTAATTCTTGCTGGGGTCCAGTCAGGAAACTAATCTTCTTGGAAGTTCGTCCTTCTCTCTGTCAACCTGGATAACCACTGGTGCAATTCTACGTGGATACTACCAAAGAAAATTTCATAAATATTAGCAAAAACGTACCTTTGCAAGAATTCGTCTGAGCTACGACGTGGGTCCTTATTTTCTTGTTCCGCAAATTTCAGATAGGTCTCTTCGATCCAGTCACCAATTTCTTTCACTGAGGGTCTCCAGAACATAACCCTCTAGGTACAACGTAAATCCCTCTTGAGCAGATACTATTCAACCGGCAACGGAACCAATTTGTTGGGCTATGGGCAGACCCAGGGTTTATACTTTAACTTCGCACCAACAAAAAGACCCACAGTGTTGGCCCTTTCGGCAACAACCTGTGAACAGGTTGCAGTCTCACCCGAAACAGCTATGCGGTGCCACAGAATCAGGTTTCTGCAAGCAGAAGAGGGATATTACTGTACCTTTAGCCTTAACAACAAATATTTATACCAAATAGAGCTTCGATATTCACTTAATTAGCTTCGCAGTTAGATAAAAGACTTTTCTTGCTTAACCCTAAATTGGGAATTCACAGCGAAGTTAATATTTAACAGTTATCTTACTTTAGCATTCACCTACTTATCAAAAGCATCAAAACATAACAGAAACCACACAAAAGAACCACAACACAAGATATAACGTGGTTCACCCCCAGTGTAGGGGCTACGTCCACAAAACTGCGCTTTTATTCCACTCTTACAAAACAACAGTTATGATCTACGCACTTAGCTGCAGATCTGTCCTTCAACTCTAACTGTGCACTCAGCTGCAGTTCCTTTCTTACAATCTCTAACTGCGCACTCAGCTGTAGTTCCTTTCTTACAATCTCTAACTGCGCACTCGGCTGCAGCTCATTTCCTTACAAAAACCCTCTGCGCACACAGCTGCAGAGGTCGTCCACGCACACAGCTGGGACTTGACCTTAAAACTCAAAAATAGATCTAACTTCTTCGCATCATATGATCCTCATCTCATTAGATACCCTTGACATCTTTACATGAGTGCCTATTTATACAAGTGCACTATTACAAAATCATGGGCTTACACCTGAAATTTATGGACAATTACAAAAAAGAGGGCTTTGACTCAACCCCGACACCCCTAAGACTATTTTGAGTTGCAACTCCACTTACAAGCTTCCTCAAAAACCGTGGATTTACCAAAATTAAGGACCATTAAGGTGTGCGCCCCAACAGGGTGTCTTAGAAGTCAGGCTAGTTCTGGTGTAGGTGTTCCCAGCTCTGCAATGAGCTCACCAGCTTAGCATTTAGCCTTTCCCAACTCCTTGATGGCCTGATAACCCTGACCATGTTGGCTTGGTTGTTTTGTCGACGGCCTGATAAACCCAACTGTGTTGGCTTGGCTATGTTTTGTGTATCCTTGGCTATGTGTAAGCCTTCTTGTTCCCTTATTCCTTGGAGAATCATGTCCAGCTCGAGGGTGGCAGTGTTACTGAGAGATTAAGGAGCACGCTGGCCTATGGTTGGGTGGAACGTTGGAGCGACGTAGCTGGTTGTGGAACGAGTTCTTTATAAGATAAGTAATCTTGTCTATTTTACTTCTGCAATCATATTTTCTGTTAATGAATGTGATGAACATGTTGAATGAATGCTTGTATGAATGTATGTTGTTTCCACTGCGTATGATAAATATTTGCATCTGTGTAAGTTCTACCTTAATGCATCTTGTTATCAGCATTCTGTTTCAGCATTTCAGTATTTTATGCCTTCACATGTTCATGGGGCTAGTAGCCCGGAGGGTTAATGCCATGGTCGCATCCTCTTCGCCTGTCGGAGGGACGGGCACATGACAGCGTGGTATACAGGGATGTGACAGTGCGGTATACAGGGACGTGACAGAGTGGTATCAGAGCTCATGTTGGAGCATGGGACTGAATGGACCACAAAGGTGCAGTGACAGAAGCAGGATTTCTTTCTACCCAGCAGAAATCAGTTTATGATTGGAAAATTCAAAAATTTGTCTAAGTGTTGAACTGTTGGTTCATCGAAACACTTAGTGGAAAGGACTTCCGATGTCGCGAAAGAGCTAGGTGGAAGCATGCCCGACGGGGCACAGTTGGAAAGAAAATCGTGAAACTTTTTCTAAGTGATTTGACGTCTGTCGACGAAAAATAGCTGATCGAGCGCCCGCCGTTGCAGATGGCTAAATGAATACACATCCGACGGATAAGGCCTCTGACCGCAGACGCCGTAAAAGAAAGTTTAAAATTTTTCTAAGTAATGAAAACAGCGGCCGATCGAAAGAAGATAGTGTTATGTGTGCCGCCGTTTCGGAAGCCAAGAGCACTAGCCTGCCGACAAAAAAAGACTGTCGATACTGATCAGGTTGTGCCGCCGATCGGAAGAAGATCAAAGATCATGTTCCGCCGTTGCGAATGCTGATGGAACTATTTCACTGACGAAAAGAAGAAAGTTGAGCCGATCAAGCAGTGAAGAGGAAGACAAAAGGGAAAATTTCGGAAATTTTTCTAAGTCCTGGAGTCGTTAGCCATCGGCGATGGTTAGTGGATTGAACATCCGCCGTTGCGACTGCCTAATGGACTATCCTTCGGAAGGATAGTGGATCCGATCACCGATGAAAAGGGAATTTGAAAATTTTGTTTAAGTATAAAGGACGTCGGATGAATTTAGTGGATAGAGTTTCTGACAGCCGATGAGTTATGGTCTGCAGAAACCGTAGTGAGATCACTACCCGCCATTGCGGCTGTTTAGCGAACTATCCTCCCGATGAACAGTGCACCCAACAGTCGATGAACAGCGGAAGAAGCTAGTTTTTTCGACCGTTGATACAGTGGAGAAGTTAGTTGTTTTGACTGTCGAAACGTCGGATCAATAGTGGAAATGAGAGCCGATTCTGCATAAGGAAAATTTGAGTTTTCCGTGGGATTTCCCCAGCAGATTTTGACTGTTTTTCAGTGGGATTTTCAGCTGTTTTTCAGTGGATTTTCAGGGGTGAAATCGAGAAAGTGGCAGTGATCTTATGCGCTAGATTGCACGAAAACATAGATTTACAAAAAAAAAAAAATTGTATTATGATTTTTCCAAGAGAAGGTAAGCAATGCTGGTTTATATCAATGTTATGCATCTAACAGTTGTGTTACTAACACGTTTGCAGAGTCATAGTCACCTTCAAGGGCAGTATTCCAGGTAGTGCATTTTGATAAATAAGTGGTGGTTCAATTATGAGAACCCATGATGGATATGATGCTCGGGATTCTTATGAGCATGCGTGAGATGCCATGGGAGAAAATGTCCATAATAGAAATGATGATATTGAGTCTAATGGAAGGAGATTCCAAGAGACACCGTCAGATGTTGCAGCCACCATGAGAATCCTGATCAAATCCCAGGAAGAGCAGCATCAGTTGAATGCTTCTATGTTGCAGAGTTTGGCAGACTTACATAGAAAGATAGACTCTGGATGAGGTACAGGAAGACCAAAAGGCAGTAAGAGCAGTACTAGGAGAAGGAGAAGGACTTCTAGTGGATCATCTGACTCCAAAGAATCCAGTAGGGATTCAAGTTCTTCTTCTCACAAAAGCAAAAGAAAGAGACACCATAAGGATCGCTCTCGGGATGAATTTAAGAAAGCTAAACCTTCTACATTTGATGGTGGGGTGAAGAATGGACAAGAGGCTGAAGCTTGGCTTCCTGGAATAAAGAAGTACTTTCAAGTGCATGATTATTCAGGAAACATGAAGGCAAGGGTTTCCATATTCAATCTGAATGGAAGAGCATCCATTTGGTGGGAACACTTCAAGCAAGTAAATAGGATCAGTGAAAGGAGACTTAAGTGGAAACAATTCAAGAAGTATTTCAAGTAGAAATACCTCTATGATAGGTATTATGATGACAAGATTAAGGAGTTCCATGAACTGAGATTGGGACAGCGAACCATGGAAGAATATGCAAATAAGTTTTTGGAGCTGTTAAGGTATGTTCGGTACATCAGAGATGAAAAAGTGAAGGCCCAGCATTTTCTGAGTGGATTACCTCAGTCTTACAAAGATAGAATTGAGTTTTATGAACCTAGAACTCTTGAAGAAGCAATAAGGAAGGCTAAGTGTTGCTATGAGCAAAGCAAAGGTAAGCCGGATTACCATAAGGCATGGAAGGACAAGAAGAACGAGAAGTTTGACCAAAGAAAGAAAGGTTTCAGACCTTCTAACTTCAGGAATCAGCAGAAGCAGCCATCCCAAGCTGCGAGTAAGCCAGTTGGAGTGATAGGAGAAAAGCCTAAAGATACACAACAAAATAGAGGACCACTTCAATGTTGAAAATGTGGAGGACCCCACATGCGTAGAAATTGTCCACTCGAGAATGAGAGTGCAAGACCAGCTTATAACATTCAAGAAGCATAAATAGTGGGTCAAGTAGCAAGGGCAGTCCCTAGGATTTATGCAGCACTGGAGGACCGCTAGGCAGATCACCAGTCAACTGTGGTTGAAGGTGCAGGTAAGATTGTTGAGCAATATGTTTCTGTTTTGATTGACCCTGGTTCTACGCATAGTTACATTACTCCTAGAGTAGTGAAGATTTGTGCTTTTAAGAAAGTAAAGCATAGGAAGTCTTGGTTAGTTCAACTAGCCACTAGAACTAAGAGAAAGGTTAGTGAAGTGGTAGAGAAATGTCCATTAGTCATGAATGGATTGGTCACTTGTGTAGATCTGAATGTTCTACCGCTTGGTTCCTATGATGTTCTCATTGGAATGGATTGGTTAGAAGCTCACAGCGTGAAGCTTGACTGTTACAATAAGACTTTCGAATGCATGAATGAAGAAGGGAACCTCGTAGTTGTGAAAGGCATTCCAAAGGTAATTTCAGTAAGGCAGGTTTCAGCAATGCAGTTGAAGAAGATCTATAGGAAAGGTTGCCAGTTGTATGCAGCTCATATTTTGGAGGAAACGGGAGATAAAACTCCTAGGTTGGAGGACTATCAAGTGTTATAGGAATTCAGGGATGTGTTTCCTGATGAGATTCTAGGGCTTCCTCCAAAGAGGGCAATTGATTTCACAATTGAACTTGTGCCAGGAGTAGCACCAGTGTCCAAGGCACCCTACAGGATGAGTACACTGGAGATGCTAGAGTTGAAGATGCAACTGCAAGAGTTGTTGGAAAAGAAGTATATCCGCCCGAGTGTGTCCCCTTGGGGAGCACCAGTTCTGTTTGTAAAGAAGAAATATGGTACACTCAGTTTATGTATTGATTACAGACAGTTGAACAAGGTTACTGTGAAGAATAAATATCCTTTGCTTAGGATTGATGACCTCTTTGATCAAATGAGGGGAGCAAAGGTATTTTCCAAGATTGACTTGAGGTCTGGTTACCATCAGGTGAGAATCAAGGATGAAGACATTCATAAGACAGCCTTCAGGACAAGGTATGGGCATTATGAGTTTGTAGTGGTACCATTTGGTCTCACAAATGCACTAGCTACATTTATGTGCCTTATGAATAGTGTCTTCAGCAGGTATTTGGATAAGTTTGTTCTTGTTTTCCTTGATGACATTCTTGTTTATTCTAAGAATGAGGAAGAGCATAAAAATCATTTGAGATTGACATTGAAATTGCTTAGGGAGCACCAGCTGTATGCGAAACTAAGCAAGTGTGACTTCTATAGAGATAGAATTCAGTATTTGGGTCACATTATCTCAAAGGAGGGTATATCTGTGGACCCTGAAAAGATTGAAGCCATTATGAATTGGCCTACTCCAAGAAATGTGACAAATGTAAGATCTTTTATGGGACTTGTAGGATACTACAGGCGATTCATTGAGGGATTCTCCAAAGTTGCACATGCCATCACTTCTTTGCAAAAGAAGGGGATGAAGTTCGAATGGACATCGAGGTGTGAAGAAAGATTTCAGTGGTTGAAGAATATTCTCACCAGTGCACCCATATTGAAGGTTACAGATCCAGAAAAAGAATTTGTGGTGTGTACCAATGCATGTGGACAAGGGCTTGGAGGAGTCCTTATGCAAGACAACCACGTGATATGCTATGAGTCAAGAAAGCTGAAGGAGCATGAGAAGAACTATGCCACTCATGATCTAGAGCTTGCAGCCATAGTACATGCTCTCAAGATGTGGAGACATTAGTTGATGGGTAGAAGATTTGAGCTCAGAATAGACCACTATGGTCTAAAGTATCTATTTGATCAGCCTACTTTGAATGCTAGGCAAGCAAGATGGCTGGAATTTTTATGTGAGTTTGATTTCGAAATCAAGCACATAAAAGGGAAAGGGGACAAGGTAGCTGATGCACTTAGCAGGAAGATGCAGGAAATGCATGTGGCATCTCTTAGTATTTGCCAACCAGATTTGAGGCAGCAGATTGTTAGTCACGCTACTAGCGATGAATTGTATGAGCAGGTAAAAGACAGATTGCAGCCGCAAAGTCATGAGAAGAGGTATGAGGGATATAAATTGGAAGAAGACGGACTTCTCACTTATAAAGGTAGAATTTATATTCCAGATGTAGCAGATTTGAGGAGAGTTGTTATGGATGAAATCCATCAAGCTCCGTATTCTGGTCACCCATTATATCAGAAGACAATTGCTAAAGCTAGAAAGCAGTACTTTTGGCCAGGAATGAAAAGGGATATGGCTGAGTACATTTCAAGGTGTATGAAATTTCAGCAGGTAAAGGTTGAGCATCAACACCCTGCAGGTTTGTTGCAGCCTTTACCAGTTCCGGAATGGAAATGGGAAGTTATTTCCATGGATTTTATTACAGGATTTCCAATGACTTGGAGACAACATGAATCCATCATGGTTGTGGTGGACAAGTTGACAAAGGCAACGCATTTTATACCGGTTAAGTCTACGCATAAGACTGATGACATTGCAAAGATCTTCATGAAGGAGATATTCAAATTGCATGGATTGCCGAAGGCAATAATCTCTGACAGAGATGTCAAGTTTACTTCCAACTTTTGGAAGGGGTTGTTTGCAGATTTGGGTACAAAGCTAAACTTCAGCACTGCATACCATCCTCAGACAGAGAGGGTTAATCAGGTGCTTGAAGACATGCTTCGCATGTATGTAATGGACAAACCAACCAAGTGGGAAGAATACTTACACTTGGTAGAGTTTGCTTATAACAATGGAAAGCAGGAATCCTTGGGGATGAGTCTGTATGAAGCTTTGTATGGAAGAAGGTGTAGGACACCTGTGACTTGGGATAATCCAGTGAATAGAGTTGTGCTTGGACTAGAATTGCTCAAGGAAATGGAGCAAGAGGTTGTAAAGATTAGGCAGAATCTGAAGGCAGCACAAGACAGACAGAAAAGCTATGCGGATAAGCATAGGGTGAACAAGGAGTTCAGTGTTGGGGATCATGTTTACCTCAGAGTGAGGGCAAAGAAGAGTTCCTTGAAGCTTGGAATTTGTGCCAAGCTGTCACCAAGATATTGTGGGCCATATGAAGTGCTTGAAAGAATAGGGCCAGTTGCATATAGACTTGCATTTCCTGCTAGCACTAGGGCCCATAATTTTTTTCATGTTTCTTTGCTTAATAGATATGTACATGATCCTAACCATGTGATAAATTGGGATGTGATTCAGGTGGAACCCAAGGGAGAGTTTCGAATCGAGCTAATGTGCATCCTCGACAGGAAGGTCACAATGCTCTGAAACCGGGCCATAGGTCAGGTAAAGGTGCAATGGGAGCACTACGGACCTGAAGAGGCTACGTGGGAGCTGGAGGATGCCATGCGGTTGGCACATCCATTTTTGTTCAATTCTACGGAACACTGAGGTGATACCAATGTAGCATTTTGTTCAATTTTGTAAAGCACTGGGGATAGTGCTATTGAAGGGAGAGGGGAATGTAACGCCCCGGTTTTGACCCCATTGCATTAGATGTATATGATGTATATATTGTAAATGATCATGGTGCGGATCTCAAGGCCAAGGCCCCACCATTGATTGGTTATGCTATGTTTCGTATTTACATTGTCACCGATGGTATGTCGGGGCATGCAGCATATATTAAGTTGTCATCATGTAAATATGCATCTTTAATTAAAATGAACCCGACCAGCTATGCTCGCTGCAACCATAATGAAAAGGGCATGATTTTCACAAGGATAAGGGTGGGGGGAAATTTTCCAACCTTGGCCAATGAGGGAAAAAGCCATGTGTCATTTTTCCTTGTCTTATCCAACTACCACCTTAAAACGTTCAGTTGAGTAGTTGGGGCATTTATTGTTTTGGGAGTGGGGGTGGCAGGATTGTCATTCCTTTCCCATCTGCACACTCCACCAGCAATGAACCTCACGATGGGTGGAGAGATGACTACGCCTCTCATCCCATGCACTACAGGGACGCCATTCTTGCCTTGGATGTTCATTTTTTTCTCATGCGTAGGAGCTTTCTTGGTTTTATCCACGCAGTTTTTCCTCTACGGATTTGCAGATGGTGCGGCTGTATACATTCCTCACAGGCCGATTTGTGGGTTTTGCGTTGTTGCTACTCACGCAGCAAGATGGGAGTTGTGCTCTCTCATCCACGAATTGTTGTGAAGGGGCCATTCATGTTTCCAGTTGTATGCTCTCCTTACAGACTGGTATGGTCGTGTAATCTCCCCATCATTTTAATGTTGAGATTGGAACTGTTGTTCTTCCCATGAAGTTATGTTCATCGCCATTCTCCTCAAGGTTTGTTGTGATTGTTGTGGTCTTCTCTACATTTGGGGTCTGGTGCAAGTTTCCCTCACGCACGGACTATTTGGAGTCGTTTTCCCCATGTTGTGAGTTGTGCTCACTGATTACATTTTGGGACTGTTATTTTCCCCATGTTCACTGATACGTTTGGGACTATTGTAATTCGTTGGGAGTCATTTTTGGCCATAATAGGGCCAAGAACGACTTAGGAGTCGTTTTCCCTATTAAGCTGTAACAGCTGATTGATTGCCTGCGTGCAATGGTTGGTCTTCGGATTGTGTTGGGAGCAGGGATGGGGGCTTGGTTTGCTTGATAAACCTGGTGGTTGGAACCCACAAAGATAGGGCTAGAGGGTTGGCTTTCTTCTCCACAACCCCTGAATAGCACTGGAAGGGAATGCAGGGCCTGAGGGACTATGTAGCAGAGAAGGGACTGATTCCTTGTGTTGGGTGTGTGTGGGTGTCTTAGAAGTCAGGCTAGTTATGGTGTAGGTGTTCCTAGCTCTGCAATGAGCTCACCAGCTTAGCATTTAGCCTTTCCCAACTCCTTGATGGCCTGATAAACCTAACCATGTTGGCTTGGCTGTTTTGTTGACGGCCTGATAAACCCAACTGTGTTGGTTTGGATGTGTTTTGTGTATCCTTGGCTATGTGTAAGCCTGCTTGTTCCCTTATTCCTTAGAGAATCATGCCCAGTTCGGGGGTAGCAGCGTTGCTGAGAGATTAAGGAGCACGTTGGCCTATGGTTGGGTGGAACGTTGCAGCAACGTAGCTGGTTGCGGAACGAGTTCTTTATAATATAAGTAATCTTATCTATTTTACTTCTGCAATCATATTTTCTGTTAATGAATGTGATGAACATGTTGAATGAATGCTTGTATGAATGTATGTTGTTTCCGCTACGTATGATAAATATTTGCATCTGTGTATGTTCTACCTCAATGCATCTTGTTATCAACATTCTGTTTCAGCATTTCAGTATTTTATGCCTTCACATGTTCATGGGGCTGGTATCCCGGATGGTTAATGCCATGGTCGCGTCCTCTTCGCCAATCGGAGGGACGGGGATGTGACAGCGCGGTATACGAGGACGTGACAGCGCGGTATACGGGGGCGTGACACAAATTCTAGCCAGATGACCTATATCCATGGGATTGGTAGCAGCGTGGTAGACTATGTTATTTCCAATATCCCTTTATACAATGAAATAATAAATTTTGACATCTTAAAGGACCACGAGCCTGACTCAGATCATAGACCCTTAATTGTAACTCTCAATTTTGTCATGCATAGAGATATCATAGAAGATATTCCTTATAGCCAAAAGAACTTGCTCTTTGATAGAAATAAAAACGATCTTTTTCTAAATGATTTAAAAAATAATTTGCTTCCCTTATCAAGTATAGACAACATAGAATACCTCTATCATACTCTTACTACAACCCTCTCACATTCTATTAACAAGTTCTTAATTGAAGTCTCAAGTAATAAAAGAAATAGGAAAACCAACCCTTGGTATGATAAAGATTGTAAAAGTGCGAGAAGAGAAATTAAGGAAGCTCTTAATGAGTCTCTTAAAATTGACAAGATAAAAATATACAAAGCCCTAACTAAAAGGGAAAAAATACAATATATTCATAAAAGACAAGAAAATCTCTTACACCTCTCTAAATTGTCTCCTAAGAAATTCTGGAGGCAGATTCTAACTAGAAAAATTAAAGATAATGGTAGAATTGCTTTACACGACTGGAATTTCTATCTTAAAAAGCTTTATGAATCCCTGAATGTCATAGACAACTTTGAAACCTTGCTCACAACGGTAGAAGTTTTCTCATTAGAAGACATAGATTTTGGGGTTAAGTGTCTCGCAAATGGAAAATTTAAGGACATTGAAGGTTACCAGGCAGAAATGTTAAAAATTGGAGGTCATGTCCTCATACCTCACATCCACAAGCTATTTAATCAAGCAGTCAAGCAAGGGTTCCCTAAACCTTGGACTCAGAGCCTCATTATCCCTATTTTTAAAAGTGGGGATACAAATAACCCCTCTAATTATCATACAATTATGATTAGCCCCCTCTTAGCCAAGTTATATGGTATTTTTTTGGAAAAGAAGATTAGCAGATGGCTTGAAAGTGAAGGTAAGTGGGCTAAAGGCCAAGCAGGTTTTAGAAGGCAGCACTCAACAACGGACCACCTCATTACGCTTAGGATCATTATGGATGATCATGTCCCCGTCCCTCACCTCGAGAAGAGGACGCGACGAACATCAACTCAGCCGGGAAAATAGCCCAGGAACATAAAACAGAGAAGATCAATGCTGAAATTAAAACTCCAACAACAGGCATAATTCACCATACAAGGATGCATAGTCCTTCAAACAATCAGCGGAAGAAAACATAGACATTCCAGCATTTAACATCAATATAAATTACAGAGATGAAGTAACCGGCAGTACTTATCTTTCGATGAAGAATTAACCCGCAACCAGCTACGCCGCTGCAACGTTCCACCCAACCATAGGCCAGCGTGCTCATCAGTCTCTCAGCAACGCTGCCACCCCCGAGCTGGGCATGATTCCTCCGAAATAAGGGTCAATTGCAGGCTTACACATAGCCAAGGGGCACCAACAGCAAACCAACACAGCTGGGTTTCACAGGATTTCAACAGACAAACCAAGCCAGCACAGTCCGAAGACTAACCATTGCACTCAGACAATTACTTAGCTATCACAGCTTAAACAGGGAAAACGAATTCCTGAGTCATTCTTGGCCCTATCGTGGCCAAAATGACTCTCACTCGAATTTACAACGTCCCCCAAACGTAACAGCAATTACATTCACAACATGGGGAAGACTACAGCCCCGAAATCTACTAGTGAGCACAACTTACAGCGGGGAAAAACGACCCAATTAATCTGTGAGACAGCCAAAAACGTGAATGGCCCTTCACAGTCAGTCGTGGATGCAAGAGCACGGCTCTCAGCTCACTATGTGCGCCCCAAACAGAAGAATACCTGTGCGTGGGTAAACAATCCGACCCAGCAAGGAAAAGAACAGACAATGGAGGCCCTGCGTGAGGAAAAACAGCTCCGTTTTTGTCCGTGGATGCACACACAACAGGAAGGACATGATTTTGCAGTTCGTGGGTGTTTAGCAACTCGTGGGGTGAAGATGAAAGTCTGCGTGAGGAGATGAACAACCAAAATCGTGGGTTGAGTGAACAGGCTAGGGAAGAGTGCGTGAGGGAGAAGAATGGCAAACATGGGTGGAGTGGGCAAGTGGATAAGGCTGACAGCCTGCCACAACCACCACCACTTTAGCAATAACTGCCCCCAACTACCCAAAACAAGACATTGAAGAGATTGGGTGAGACAAGGCAAATCAAACAAGGAAAGGGTGGCAAACACACAAGGTGACAAAACATGGATTTTTCCCATAACCAAGGTTTGACATCCCCCACCCCTTATCCTTTGGAACCATGCCCTTTTCATTCAACGTTGCACTGTCGTAGCTGGTTGTGGTTTTAGTTTATTTGATGTGCGTGTTTACATGATTCCGAATCATAATGTGCTTTATAGCACGACATACCATCGGCAATTATCCCTATTGCCGAAACATACAAAACCAAATCGATGGTGGGGCTTTTGCCTTGAGCTCCTCACCACGATTAATTACAATATATACATCATGCAAACGGGGTCAAAACCGGGGACATTACAGTGTCGTAATGATAAATCCAATATCTTTTGTTGTTTTGTGGACTTTAGAAAGGATTTCGATACGGTACCTAGAAATAACCTATGGAACATATTAGAAGAGCTAAAGGTTCCTTTCGAGTTGAGAGTTGTTGCAATAAGGTTATACGAGAATGTAATCGCTAGGTTTAAGAGCAACGAGGGGTGGTCGAGAGATATTAAGTGTAATATCGGAGTTAAACAAGGTTTCCCCCTCTCCCCTACCATATTTGGAATTTACATCGATAAGCTAGAAGGTTGTTTTGAAGAAGCAGGGTGTGTTGGCACGTTCTTAGATGGAATAGTCATCATCCTTCTTCTCTATGATGACAATATTGTTCTTCTGGAAAGGTTTCCATCTAATCTTGATAAGCAACTACGACTTCTTAAATATTTCTGCTCTACCATGGGTATGACTGTCAACACTGACCAAAAAAAAGGTATGATTATCAAATCCAAGAAGGACACTTATGCTAATTTTGTGTATGACAGTAGCAACTTGGAGGAAGTGTCTTCTTACAAATACCTAGGAATTGATATTCATCACAAGATCAACTGTAACTATAGCATTGAGAAAAGGATTAATGGAGGGTAGAAAGCTTACTTTGGTCTTGAAAATAATTGTAAAGAAGTAAACCTTGTGATGTGGGATAAAAAGAAGTTCCTCTTTGAAACTTTAGTCACTCATGTTATCTTGTATGGATGTGAGGTTTGGGGTTGTAGCATCTCTAGAGAATCTTGGAGAAAGATTGAGCAAATCCAGAAGCATTTTATAACGTATAACTTCAAAATTAAAAGCAATACACCATATCCTATTCTCCTTATAGAAGTGGGTCTTTCCCCTCTCGAGAGCTTAGCTATGGCTAGGCTCCTGTTGTACGAGCACGAAATCAATAACATGGGAGACCATAGACTTCCTAAGCTAGCTTTTAATTCCATCCAATACCACCTTAGGCTCAAGCGAGGTTGGTATAAAGATACCAGGGCATGGTTAAACCACTGAGAGATCGACAAAAATATTGCATTGCAAAATATTAATAACATTAAAAATACTATTACTTCTAAGTTTAAAGAGAAATTGTGGTGTGAGAAATATTTAGAGGGTAAAAGAAAGTTAAGATATTATAAGGAGGTCATCAACCCTACTAAAGAAGATCAAAAGTATCTCTTTGAGTTCAAAGAAAAAAACTAATATAGCCAAAATAAGAACAAACTCTCTTGAGCTCCATAGTGAAACAGGTCGTTGGACAGTTCCTAAAACACCATGGGTGGAAAGGATCTTCCATCTCTGTGAGAATAAAAACATTGAAGATGAAAATCACTTCCTCTTAAAGTGCCCTGCGTACACCCACATTAGATCTCAATTTCATAATCTTTGTTGCAACACCAACCTTCCTAGCCTTTTAACTTGTCAAAATTATAGTGAGCTCAGGACGCTTCTCACCAAGCTCTTTAAGCATAGGAATACAATTTTAAAACAAACTAAGGACGTTAACCATCATCATCATCATCATCATCAATTTAAATATAAAAATGATTTATAATTTAGTAAACATTAATAATTACCACCATCCTCAAAATACACACGCACATATATATATATATATATATATATATATACAAACAATTTTATTCCAAATCAATGTCAAAAATTAACATTTAATCATGTATTCATAAATAGTTTATAAAGAAGCCTTAAAAAAATAATTTTATAAAAAATAAAATTAATTATATCGAAGAGGCCCATCCTATACTTAAGTAGGGGATGTGTAATTCTTTCCATGCTCATCCTAGAGATGACACATATCCTTTAACAAATAATAAAATATTGTAAAAAGTAACATGTGGGCCCAAATCACATTAAATATTTAAAATGACATACATATAAAACTACACAAATTAGATAACTCAACATTTTCACCTTTTTTCCAGGAGAAAAATAGTAGTTCTTTGATATTCATCAAAATCAAAGATAACCTTTGAGCTGCAACAAGAGTACATATATAGAAGGTAAGGCCAGCATAGTTCAGTCCCATAAAATATTGTAAAAAGTAACATGTGGGCCCAAATCAGATTAAATATTTAGAATGACATACATAAAAAACTACACAAATTAGATAACTCAACATTTTCACCTTTTTCCCAGGAGAAAAATAGTAGTTCCTTGATATTCATCAAAATCAAAGATAACCTTTGAGCTGCAACAAGAGTACATATATAAAAGGTAAGGCCAGCATAGTTCAGTCCCATCTCCAACATTTTCACCTTAAAAAGGGTTTGTACCTAGAGAGATTTAATTCCTGTGGAGGTTTGATAGATCCCCTTTAAGATGGATCTATGCTAGTTATTTACAAAAATCTTTCTTTTTCTTCTTTCTATATTTTAAAATATTAATATATTTTAAGTTCAAAGCTAAACTACACACCAATTCAATTCATAAAACCCCATCATTTATAATACAAAGAATCTTAAACATTCATTCTTATCATTCTTAAAATAACAGATGTACTTAACTATCACACCCACCCAAAAATTATATTTCATAGAATAACATTAAAATATATAATATTTCACATAAAAATATGTAAAGACATGAAATATTCTTTCGAATAAAAATAAATTTAATGCATCCTTATGCACATTATATAAAAAACTGTTTAGCTATCATATAATATTGGAAGATTGGGATCATAAATCCTTATCGCTGACATGCGTACACACGCGCAACAGAAAAATCCATTAAAGCCTACGAGAAGTAGGCGCGGAGGTATCAAGCACAGTAGAGCTTTGCGCTCATGTTGCTAGCTACAGAGACGAGATTAGCTTCCTAAGTTGTTCCTTGTGCACTTTCTTCGCTCATGGCTGACTCTTACAGATCAAATACTTCTGCTGGTGAAATATTGTTGATGGAAAATACAGGTGCTGTACTATTGCAAACTCTGCACAATTGCAGACACTGAAGAATACGTGCCAATTATAGCTGATACAGTGCCCACTGCAATTATCAAAATGCATAGTGTAGTCTGCAACAAACATCCGCATAGTCATTCATTAGTATTTTTTTCTCAAACCCATTTAAATCGATAAACATGAAACAAAATCTACCATTAACTTTGCTGCATACAAACATGCAACAAAATTTGCCATTAAACTCTGTTGTACATGACATCTTAAACATAGCAACTTTTTATGCTAATCTTTGGGTCTATTTTTAAATTCCAAATTAATAATTATAAAAAATAGTAATAATTACATTTTTTATAGATATTTTTATTTGAAATTTAGGGTGGACTACTCTTATGTTTTCTTTTTCTTTTAATCTATTGAGGAAGATAAAGACAAGTGTAATGTGGAGAGTTTAGATTGATGCTGTGGAAAATTCAAAATAAACAATTATAATATATAGAATTGGTAGCCCTATGAATGGATAACTGGTATCCATCCATGAAGAACTCATAGCTGATGAGTGGATAACGAACAGTTCATGGCATATAACTAGAAGAATGTGAGATAATATAAAAATTAATAGATAGTTGATAAATAGATAACAGTAAGAATGTTGGTGATAACATGTATCTAGACATGGATAGATAACTCAGAGTTAAATCCATTTCACTAACATAATAATAAAATAATATGAGAAATAAAAAAATTCAAATAGTTTTTCATTCCATCTCTATCTCTCAACAATTTAATCCTTATCAGTCTGATCCAACAACAAATTATATAAATGTACACTAGTCGGTAGTTAATACATAAATAACTCATTATTAAGACAGACAAATAACAAGTAACTGAAACAAACTACTGATAATTACAACTATACTAATTACAATTATGTATAGAAAACAACTAACAAAGTGATGCCTTAACTTACAACCTATGGATATATTGACTAAATAAACAATGATCTTACCTCTATCGTAGTTATTTTCTGGCCAACTATGCTCATATAGCAAGCACATGGTAGAATCAGGGACTGCCACAAGATAACACCATTTAATTAAAATTATATCATCACAGCTTTTAAGACAAATTGCAAACACTAAAAAAAATTTCAACGGACAGTTAGAAACTTACAACGAGCATAGTAAGCAAAGATCCTACTAGTGCCATTACCAAACCTGCATGGAAATTAATCAGTTTAGTGCATGGTACAGTGAAAAAAAGGTAATCTAGCCTGGGAAATTATAGGTATCTTTACCAAAGAAGGGAATTGAAAGAGCCACGGCCACTGTTGAGATAACAAGACTCGTCCTTATAATGATGGATATCCAGTGGGATTTCAATCTTGTTCTAGGTATCAGCTCCTCCATGCTTAGTGCTACAGGAGTGATGGTCAATGCATATTTTGTAAGAGGGTTCACCACCTGCCCAGAAAACAAGAGAAAACAGATTGATTTAGAAATTTGTACGAAATTTCCATACAAATAAAACCATTTTTCATCGTTATCCAATTCACAAGGATCCAAAAATGATTCAATAAAATCCAACAAAGAGTAAAAATTGATTTTCTATGTAGACACAGCATAGATCAAGTAGAAAACTTCTAGAAGGGATGGATATGAATCACCGTTGTCCACACAGCTATTTTTGATGCTACAAAAGTCTTTGGCATATTGAGTGTAAACTGAGATTTTGTTGCATCTCCAAACATCGTATAACCCATCAGAGCTGTGCCCGCATACATAAGTGTACATATCGCAAAGCTGCCAAAAATAAAAATAAAAAGTCCAAACTGTTAGGGTTCATATTTCTTACATGGGCTGGTTAATCTAATGGGGATCTAAGGAATTCCTTTCTGGATTTCCATCAAATAAGAATAGATACCTTGCAATCAGAAAAGCAGTAAATTGTGAACGTTTTTTCATAGATGTATAGATGTTTGGAAAAACGGCATGGCCGGAGTAGCAATATCCATATAGACCAATTGCTACAGGAAGATTAGCTAAACTCAATGCACTGCCTCTGTGATGAAACCCAACCTGATCCACAGTTCCGACCCAAAACAAACAAATAAAGACCAAGATTGATGAAATAACTCCTCCAGCTGCAGATTCACCAAATCAAAGTTGTCAGTTTGGAAACTATAAATTGCTAAATATAAACTCTAACTATACCCTAGATCTAAGAGAATATTAAACAAAGATATCGGCATTAAAGGCAAACCTGATATATAGGACAGAATGCTTAAATCCCGAAGCCATACAGTTGGAAGAACAAAGATTGCAGTTAGTATTGAAAAAAACTCTTGGGGAGGAAGGTGGATTCCAGCAAAGTCCAAATGTGTATTTGGAAAGAGTGATGCTAAGTTGTCACCATCAAGTATAATGTATTCCACACAGCATGCCTGCATCAAGAATGAAAGGTGATCAGATTAAACATATTATCTTCTGTAACCATTGAAGATAAATCTAGATTGCAAAGATCTGAATGGCATACTTACATACAACTCAGCATAGAGAATAATCTGTAGATCACAAAAACAGAATAGTTAGTCCAAAAATAGCAGTGAAACATGTCAAATTTAGAACTGAACCTAGACAAACTGAAAAAATCAACAAAACTTATGTCCAAACTAAGCTCCAAGGATCCACCTATGGAATTAAGGCTTAATGCTTTCACTGCCTTAAATGTGCTCTTTCACATTGTTTTGCATGACAGCCTGTTTGTGGTCTGTAAAAACTAATCAATAGATCTTAAATACCATTACTGTAAAAGTCATGAAAACTCCAGGCCCTTATCCCTTCTTAACTTACTAAACATATTCTAGCATGAACCTAAGACTCAGTGGTTTCTTCAGATTTGTCATTCAAGAAATAAGGAAATCTTACCGAAACTAATATTCGGCCTTTGATCCCAAAAGCAGCCTGGCCTATGTCAGGATAGGTCGCAAGTCCTGGTTCACTTTCCAAACAGCGTTTTAAGAGGAAACCTGTGTAACAAGAAAGTATAGAAAATGCAAATAGGATACACAATCCCAGCCATCCTCCTTCTCTAATAGCATACGGAGTTGATAAGATTCCAACACCACATAGCACGTTCATTCCTGCAAATAGCAACCACTGTTGTAAGAATTTTGCAGATATGGTTCATTTTATATTAAGAATCCAATCTAGTTTAAGTGTCTGGGTTGACACCACATAAAATTATGCTATTGAGTTTAGTTTTCCAGAATGAATTTGAAAAATGGGTCTCTTGTCAAACCATCAAGTTACTTAGCAATAGATTAGTTGATTTGGAAGATTTGATTAAGCCGGGTTATGATGCTAAACAGTATTGCAAATCACAATCAGCAAATCTGATGCAAGTACTAAGCCAAGGTTTGATGCTAAACAGATTTGCAAATAACAATCACAATCAGCAAGTCTGATGCAAGTAATAAGCCAAGGTTTGATGCTAAACAGATTTGCAAATAACAATCACAATCAGCAAGTCTGATGCAAGTACTAAGCCAAGGTTTGATGCTAAACAGATTTGCAAATAAGAATCAGGAAATCTGATGCAAGTACAGCACAGTAACAGAAATGAAGTACAGGCTGTACACACCATTAAGTAACGACTGTCCAAAGCTGCATTCTTGGGAAATTGGCAATTCATGAGCATCCTTTGAAGTCGTTTGGTCATGTATGGCCTTTTTGGAAACAGCCTTCTTGGTTGGTACTGGGGGAAGCTGACTGTGAGCTGGCTCTGCTTTTGTGGGCAATAAAGGCTTTATCAGTGATGGAGAGACCTCTGGCGTAGATCTCCTCTTGAGAAGCGATGGAGATAGATTTGAAGAACTGATTTGAGTAAGGCTTGGTGTTCTCCCCAGAAACCCAATGTTTGGAGAAGTTAAACTGCTGTACATGTCCATAGATTGCCTGGAAACAAACGAACAAAAACGGGTAAGACTCAAGACTATGCATAAATACTTCATTTTGTAATCATTCCTATATACAATTTTTGAGCGTCGTACTCAGTAAAAATAAGTCAAATATGCCTGGAATTGGGTTCAGGCTAGTTAGTTTGTTGCTAACTTAATTGCCCAAAAAAAGACAAAGCAGATGAGCTGTCAATAGGCGTCTCAGAAGACCTAACAGGAAAGAATATGATCTAAATATAGCATCAAAGCTGGTTTCATGCAAATGCAAAAGATGCAAAACAATTCAAGCATGCAATCTTGTATCATAAAGCTCCATCATGATAACCCTATTACAGAAGCCTCTGAGAAAGAATTTAGAATTTATCCCTCTGCATCACTATGACAAACTCACAGAAAGTCATCAATCTATCTAAATATTATATGATTAGCACGTAGAGATTTGAACAGTTTAAGTTGTTTTCTCTCTAACTTTAACAAAAACTAAGCCTGTCAATACCTGTAACTCTGAGGCCATTGAGTATTATAGGAACCAGTCTTCTGATGTGTGGGTGAATCAGGAGAAGAATCAGAAGAATCAGAATCATCACCACCTTTTATTTTCACCTTATGTTCAAATTCCTGCTCCTCATCACTATCAATGCAGAACCTGGTTTCTGTGGGAGTATGACTCTGATTACTCATTTTGCTCAACCAAAGTACTCCGTGGAAGTTCTGAAAACAAAACAGAACCAAAGTACTCTGTGGAAGATCTGAAAACAAAACAGTTCTCAGAGAGAGCTAGCTCACAACCCACTGGCCCTTTACACCAGGGATGGCAGATCCCCTTTTTATGCACAAAAAAATGACATGTAAAGTAGCAACACTTTCTTATTCCAGACTGTTTGTCCTGGCATACAATGTACTCCACACCTTGGGAATATCAGGAAAATGTGGGACCTCTTTACTTGCCAATTTTTTAACTACTCACAGACCGATCTGTACATACATTCATCAGCTTTTGACTGATATTATGCCAGAAGAATCTGCACAGTCCCTAGGAGTCTTAGCATAAGAAATGAGACTTCAGTCTATAAGCCAAACAAAATCCCCCAATAGGAGATTTTTTAATGATAAAAAAACAGACTCTGATCACATGGGAGAGCATTGGAAATATATCACCGCTAAGGGCATAATAGTGCAAAAAGCTCGCAGATTCCTAGATCTCAAGCATATTATTAGAACAACCTTATCGATAGGCCGACATGGATTTGGTAATGCCACGTCATTTAGACACTGCTGCCATATCGGAAATTTGTCCTTGTCACCATGCGAGGATAATGAGTCATTCTCAAGCTGGCTGTTTAAGGACCCATTCTGTAAATCAATTAAGGGGTCCCACCATCTGGCACAATAGGTTATCCATGTTAGAAGACACGTGGACCTTAGGCATATTTTCTTGGTTTTTTATTTTATGTTAAATAAATTATAAAGAATTGTCTCTATCTCAATAATGGAGCTTGTTGCCTCCTAGTCAGGCAAGTTAGATAAGAAGCGAGTGTTAATAGTTGTCTCTTCTATCCAGCTGTCTCTTATCCCTGACACATCACACCTGTCTGTCAATCATGACACATCACACCGTCGAATCGTCGCATACACTGCAATGATGTCATTGCCTTTATTGCATGTTCTTCGCTGAAACCCAAAATATAAACTATGTATTTACTCTCTTTTTTTCACGAAATAATTAATTTAGTTTAATATTAAAGCCTCAAGGGACAAATTCAATGATGTCATTTGCGTCTTATGAATGTTCTCCCCTTCCGTGGTCAAGGTATAAAAGGCCAAGCCTAAACTTATCTATTTAGTCTCTTGTTTTTCACAAAATAATTAATTTAATTCAATAATAAAGCTTGAAGGGCCATTAAGTTAACTAGATGTTTCTTTTGATGTGCTTGAATAATAAAGTAGTAACACCAAGAAATATTGGGTAGTTGAGAGTATTGGTTGTGATATTATCCATCGGTTTATCTATTTCGTATTCTCTATTGCATATTTTACAAATACATTTGTCACGAAGTATGTGATGTAAATATATATTGTTCATTGGTGAGAACAAAATTTGGCATTATATAAGATATGAGAGTTGAGGCTATGAAAGAATTTGTTGCTTAGATAATTCAAATTGATGATAGATTTAAATACTCAATGTCATTTAAATATAATAATGATGTTAAAGTAAACCTAAATATGCATAAAAATATATTAGGAATCTTGTAATAAGTCCAAAAATCCCATAAATAAATAAAAGTTGTTAAGGAGTGTTTAGATCCATTTATGAATCAATATCTCACTTACATAGCTTTTATGATTTAAAGTAAACCCTGCATTCCATTTATCATCCTAGGACTTAGCTTATAAAGAAAAATTTGCAAATCTAATACTTAACAACCCCATTACAACAACTTCATTTATGAAATACATAACATTATACTAGTATACAGTTTTACTTGTTTTCAAAATTTAAAGCGCCATGCGTACTTGTCGCAAGTTACAGTTTGTATGTTATCTTGATTTACCATAAGATGGATTCACCATGTTTTTATTGTTTTTAATTCTTCTGCCTAGAGACCCTATTTCGATGCGAGGGTTACAAGGCTAAGGTCTTACTTAACTTATTGTAAGCTAACGAAATGTTTAATCTTGTATTATTGTAGGTGTGTTTCAACAAAAAGGATTACCCCCTGGCTCCTTGCGCTACTAAACAAACCAACGAACCAAGGTAACAAACATTAAGGTGACACTAACATGGCTAAAGGTAAAACAAGGAGTTCAAAGATGAATTTGTATTGCAACTGTGAAATGGTCATTTTATACTATGCTTGATCTAGTTTTAACTATTTATACCGTGGATTTGTCATACCATTGAAAATTGTTCTAAACTATAGAGAGTGGGTATGAAGATTTAAAAACCACTTGTTGGTAGGTTAAGAGTAAAGGCACCTGCGTGAAAGAGCTTCGTGGTGCTTTCCAGCTGTGAAAAGGGGTTAAAACCCTAATGGAAAACCAAAGGGTTTATTCTACTGTGTACTCTTCTATGTCATGGGAATGGTGGGGAGAGCCAAAGGCTCTCGGCCCTTCTAGGACTCAACTTTGTGAACTTCTACAACACACTCCAACGTTTTGTTTATCGCCTCACAAACAGTTTTTGACTCCATGCCTCGGCCCTTCGCGGAGAAAGTTGAAGCTGGGGTAAGTTGCTCCTTCCTAGAGTTTTGTTTCAGTTCTGAATGTGATTTATTTGATATCGTTAATGCCCACGTTTAACCCTTATCCAAATGTTTTACTAGCAGGAAGGTTTCAAGGGTTTCCATTTTCGTTGAAGCTTGGCTTGAATAATAAGCTCGGGTCGAGGGCACCGGTGTCGAAAGGGGTTCTGGTAAGACCTAAGCCTTGAACCCTACTATCCTTGACGGTGTGAAAAGAAAGTTGCAACATTGTTTCTCTTTTTTGGGGCTGGCTTCGTTTGGATGTTGGAAGGCTTTGCACAGCCCCCCTTCTGTTCGATGGTATACACTCTTGTGTTTTGGAAGAGATATGTGTTGTTGTTATGCCTGCAACTAAGATAGGGTTTATATTTTTTTTAAATTCCTCCTTTTGGTTACAGACCATGGAGTCAGCGTTGTATTACAGTTTCCCTATAACTATGGAAAACTCTTATTGTGAAATTTTAACAAAGTTGAAGGAAATATAGATATGTGATTTCACTTCTGTTTTGTGTAAAATTTTGAAGCTCTCGGCTCTACTCTGTAATTGGTATAATTTTTATTAGCATTTAAAGTGTTTATGGCTTTCGGAACTGCTCTGTGTAAATAATATTTTGTTTATGGTTATTATGTAAATAAATCGTGTTGCATATATGTTTTTATTAAAAGATTGTCGTTCTGGTTTTTGAAATGGTTACGGCCTCTTTTGGTTTCATGGAATATCTAGTTTTTAAAAGGCTACGGCCTATTTTCATTGATGTTATGTTGAACTTGGGTGCCCAAATTGCCAAATGTTGCCTAGATTTATTTCTATATCTAGGTGATTTTGCTGTAAATTTTAGTTATTATATTACTTGGTAAAAATTAGCCTTACAGGCTTTGAAACCTCGACATGTGTAAAAATAATCATAGATAGGGAAGTTTGTTTGATAAAGTGATGAGTTCAAAGCTATCATTTCAATAACTGTAAATTTCTTTTTAACCCTAAATCATTTTTCTTTTGTAACTAAATAAGCCTTTCAGCTGAAAGAAAGTTGATACTGAATGTTTATTAAAACAGTAAGCCTTTCGGTTGTGTGAGAATTGATACTGGCTAAAAGTAATATTCATCTATATATTTTATTTCTATGGGTATTAAACCCTCGAATAGAATTCATTACGTATTGAACCTAGATCTATTATTTTGGCATGTTAATATAAATTTATAGTGTTTTTGGTTATGGGCAAGCCCTAACTGTAAAAGAAATCCGTTGTTTGGTTAAATCTAAGATAACTCTATTAAAACCCTTTGTTATTTCTGTGTGACCTTGTAAGAAAAGATACAGTAATGCTAATTATTATTTATCTATGTATACTACTTATTATCAGGTGAAACTATATATAGAAATATGATATTGTTTCTAAATAATAATATAAGATAGCCTACCATTTCTACTATGAAATTCTGTATAAGTAGTAGAATCCATTTCTCTTGCATTTAACTGGTAATTTTCAGGAAATAAAAATACATTCCTACTTTATTTTAAAACAATAACAGTTTTGGGAAGATTTTAACATTCATAAAAATCCTTCAGAAATAAACATAAAACAAATTAAGGATATTAATAATCCAGAACAACATAGAACCTGTAACTTTCGATGTGGACAAACATCCAAAGAATATCGTTCCTCCCAACCGTCTCCTAAAAGCAACCAAGATCACTTGCTTTAGGACCCTTGAGCCTGTTCACCGAACCACCAGGATGAAGATACTGTGTAGAAGCATGTTTTGTCCTCTCTGTAACTTAGCAACCACTCTTGCAGTCAATACTCTAGCAATTCACTTTATCTTTCCCCTCATCGAATTCCTCTTGTGTTCCTAACTTTTCAGTTTCTAGCAGTCCACATGGTTCTAATCTCTAGAATGTAGTGAGCCTCCTGCTCTTTCAATGGGTATATATGTGTTTTCCTAGGTCTTTGGGTCAGTTTTGTAATTAAATGAGCCACTTGCTCAGTTCCTCTTTTCTTGGGAACATGACCACAATTATAGGGAAGTTTCCTCCTGCATCAGCTAGAAAGTGGATGTTGTTTCTTCCATTTGTCATTTTTTCCTTCTACGCCAGATCATTCCTCCTATTGAGTCAGTGAACACTCTTCAACAGTCCTATTTGGATAGGTGTCTCTTCTTTTAATTATTAAATAATAAAATATTTCAATTACAATCATCTTTGACCATCCTTGGTCAACATGAGACTATTTGATCCGAGTTATTGGAATCCAACCTAATGTGTGTTAGAAAGCATCCATCCTCTGTGCCAACCTCCTCCATCTAGATCACTTCAACAAACCCTAATTATGTGCACCAGCCTAAAATCACAACCCATAGGGCCTATTGTAGGCTCCAATGGGAAACATCCCTTGCAACCTCCCATTGTTGATTACATGTTCGGTCAAGGGGAATCACCCTTACACTTGTAAAACCTCAACAACATTTTTTGCGTTTGATTTTTTTATGTGTGTGTCCAACAACCCCATGCATGCCTATTGTAGTATGTTGAGAACAACCATCTCAATGATTGTTATGCACAAGGAATTTTAACTATAACTAGGGCTATTACACATACATGCAACAATTGCACACAACACACTAGTAGTTGAATTGGTGTTTATAGTGGCAAATCGATGTGTCTTTGGAAACAACATTGATATCTTGTCATTGATATATATATTTATATGTTTAGAAAGTAGGACATGGAACTCTCTCTCTCTCTCTCTCTCTCTCTCTCTCTCTCTCTCTATATATATATATATATGTATGATCTAATTTGCTTTCATTCATTATTTCTTCATTTATGTTCATATTTTTGCACTCATAACTTAAATAGTCCATGCTATTTTTAAGTTGTCCTCCAATTTATATCATCATATTGGATAACTATTATATTTTTTGAAAAAAAAATATAGTACATCTTGGGAAGAAGTTAATCATTAACCAAATATATTGGAATGGAAGATGACAACAATCGCTTTTTGAAAAGGATCAATGAAAAGTATAAAGTTAAAAAGTGGACAAACTTAACTATTTTTAACCAAAATTCTTTATAGGCTAAAAAAACATAGTTCCACCTAATTGATGAGAACCCTTTACATAGAAATTTTTGTTAAACCCAAATTTTAAAGAATTAAAAATAAATAAATATATCAAAATAAAATTATATATATATATA